>CM030358.1:131109410-131439410 GCA_017893485.1 Hemerocallis citrina
ACTTGTCGGAGTCTATGCATCCCACTCTACATAGGTCCGGTGCAAGCCCTTAACGATCTCCACTTTATAGGGATAACCCCTCGTTATACAACTAATCCTACTACGGTGATGAGAAACAAGATTCAGAATACTCCGCGAATAGGCGTCACCGCCCTCGACGCGCAAGCATCATGTAAGATAGCTGTAACACCCCGAATTTCAAATAAGGATAAATTCGAGATTTCACAGGATCTTTACTTCACTTCGTACAATTTTACAAGGAATTTAAAACTTTTCATTCATAATACATCAGAGTTCAATTACAACTTGGTTTTACACAGCGGAAGACTGAAATTTACAATAAAACATTTACAACATCTTTAAAATAAAACAGCATCAGCATATCCACTTTATAGCTCCATGAATGGTCCTTTACCTGCATGTCAATCTGTGGGCACGTCAGTTACTTACAACTGACGAAATGTTATACACGGCTATCCTCTCTATGCCGGGAATAGTATAACGATCTCATACTTTAACAAATCACAAAAAGATTGAATGAACATATAAAGTGTCAAAATGTGATTATTCTAAACATAAGTGTATGTCATGCCTTAATGCCTAAAGCACACAATCCTACACTAGGATGACACTAATGCACACTTGTTCGGATTCTATGCATCCCATACTACATAGGTCCGAGGGCAAGCGCCTACGTTCTTCACAATACAGGGCTCGATCCCTCGCCATGGAAACTACCCGGTAGCAAAACAAAGTTCAGACTATTCCACGAATGTGAATCCCAGCCTTGGAGTCCACCGCCGGCTGTTATAACAGATTCCACATCGTGCGAACCGTCCCGTATGTGACCCTCTAGCCCAGTATATATATATATACATTGGAGACGGTAAACACAAAAACTCATCCGTCCGACTACTCAAGATCCTGGAGTCCACCGCCGACCCGTCCTCATAGTCCCGGATTAAAAATATAATAATCTGTCTCCTACAGGGCAACCTCAGTCCACCAACTGGGTCTATAGTCTTGGAGTCCACCGCCGACTATATAGAGCACCCCACTTACGTTTCCCTAAGTTTACTACATCTCCACTTATGTGCCTAAATTTTCTTAAGTTCAAGACATGAATAATTTCCATTCAAAGAATTAGTTTTTCCTCCTACCGGTCTTAATCAACAAATACGAGATGGCTCCTTAGCCATATCTCCAAATCATTTCTCAATTCTTTTCTTTCAATAATGCCGGTACCGAGGTCTTACTAACTCAAAGTCATAAGCTTTCATGTACAAGAAGCATGGGCACATATACCCTTTAATAATCATGTCTTAACTTATTATATTCATGTCTCTAACTTATCCATATTTTAATCAATGTCTCATCTTTGCATCACTCATGATTCATTCGTTCACAATCTTTGAAAACAATAATTCTTTTCATGACATAAATCCATCACTTTAAGTCTCTTTAGCAACTTAAGCACATATAATATATCTCAACCACGTTAACCTTTCTTAAACAAAATTTAGAGTATAACCTTTTCAAAAGAAAAATCATTTCACACAACGATAAATCTCATACTCTTTGATAATTAAAATCTTAAGTCAGAAACTCATTATCCAATTTGAGCATGTATACTAATCAAGTATTCAATTTAAAAGAAATAATTTCCTTGAGACAATTTATTCTCATAACAACACTTTACCTTTCTTCTAAAAATCTAAATTATGCTCTTAATTAATCTCTACTTCTCTACTATTATAATGGGAGAAGGCCTTAATGTATTTTGTCCTCAACCCAAATAATTACCGAGCTGATCCACTTTCGAAATTATTTACCAAACTGGTCCACTTTTGAAATTATTTATCAAACTGGTTCACTTTCGAAAATATTTACCCGACTGATCCATAACAGTTTTTTTTTCTTTTTACCTAAAAATCGTTTATCCAAAGATCCAACACTTTATGATATTGAAATAAACTTTCTCTTGACTGAGATAAATTTTAAAAACAGTAGCAAATCTCATTTCAAACTCTTTTTAAAATATGTATTTCTATTTTTAAATAATTCCCCTTGTCATTCTAGATATAGATTTTGCATTTTTCTCAAAAAAACTTGATTTCTAGAAGTTTTATTCATGAAGACTAGTTTATGTCCACCATCAAACTAATTGAATTTTGGTAATAAAGATAAACATGTCTCTTAATCATCAAGGATAATTCTTTTATGAAGAATTATATTTTTACATAACAACATGCAATAGTAGACATATTTTGTAGTAATAATCTAATTCATCTTTCTTTCTTTCTTCATTTGACTCATCATGGTATCAAGCATAATTTTAGTATAACAATATTACACATGAATCGTATATTCAACACATACAAATTTCCTAAGCATAATAAACAAGATTCATAATATAAAGCATTTCTTCTTTTTAATTAGCATGATATTATCTATTATTAGAAAGTAGAGAACACCCACTTTTATGTTTTACTACTCATTTTTCATCACATACAAAAGTGTAAATTAAATCTACTTTTCATATCTCATTCAAAACATACATTCTTCCAAGATGAAGTTTTAACATGAATCATGGTATCAAACATCAAAATCCCATATTATTCATAGCATGTATTTTAGCATAAAAATTTACCTACATAACAATATCATCTCATAAGATTAATTTATAATTTTTAGCATGATATTTCTACAACTAGAAAGTAAGAAATCACCCACCTTTTGTGAAGCTTGAACAATGAAAAGAAAAGAGAACACCACTTCTAGCTCCAAAGATTCCTAGCTCCTAGTAAGGCTTCTCCTCCTAGCAATTTCTCCTTTCCAAGTAAGAGATCCTCCAAGCACAATAACTTTCTTACTCTCTTTCTTTTTCTTCCTTTCTTTCTTTTTCTTACACTTATTTTGATATTGATTTTGGTGCAAGAGAAATGTAGGAAATGAGACTCTATTTATAGGATTTTGGAAGGGTCTAAAGTGCAAAAATCTCACCCTAATAACTCTTCAAATTTATTTTACAACTCTCCACTTTCCTAACTCCTAAAACCTCCATCTCTTCATCTCCCCACTCTCCACTAACTCAACCTACCAACTCTTCTCCCCCCTTGCCCAAAAAATGGTCCAAATACATTTGTGTATGCATGTACACATGCATAAACAAATATGAACATATTTCTATAACTCTAAATGTGTACTAATATGTGTAACTTGTCATGTATTAGTACATGTTTAACTAAAAATGTGATTTTAATAGTGGGCTTGCTACATGGGCTCATTACTAATTAATTTATTTAATTATCTAGTGGGCTTGCTACATGGGCTCATTACGAATTAATTTATTTAATTATCTAGTAGGCTTGCTACATGGGCTCATTACTAATTAATTTATTTAATTATCTAGTGGGCTCCTCTCCTAATGGGCTACATTTTAGTTTATAGGTCCATGGATCAAAAGAAAGACTAAATAAAACTAATGCATGCTAAAAATAGTAAAATGAGAGTAGAAAAATGAGAATAAAAATTTGCACGTGCACCATACGTGCAGAAAAAATTGAAAAATGCATTTTAATCAAAAACAAGGGGAAAATAAATTTTCGTTTTATAAATAGATTTAAATACATAAAAATAAATAATTTAAACCTATAGAAAATATTATACGTAGTGGTGGAAACACGTGCATCAAAACACATAAAAAGCACGTAAATCCCAGGAATTGAAATATTATATTTTAGTTGACTGAAATCAATACGGAAAATGTATAAATAGTACGAATCCAAAATATGTAGTGAAATCTATTACAAAATATACGTGCGTAACACCCAGGGGCAAAAATATAATTTCAATTTTGCGGGGTGTTACACTCTCCCCCCCTTAGAGTAGTTCCGTCCCCGGAACTCGCTAGGGTAAAGATTGTATTTTGTACAAGCCAAGGAAATATTTGTATTTAGAAAACTGCAACTTTAAAAAAATATAAATGTAGTAATTAGATGAGGGTAAAATGATATGTATAATAAGAATAT
This sequence comes from Hemerocallis citrina, assembly GCA_017893485.1. Taxonomy (NCBI): domain Eukaryota; kingdom Viridiplantae; phylum Streptophyta; class Magnoliopsida; order Asparagales; family Asphodelaceae; genus Hemerocallis; species Hemerocallis citrina. Next base: position 131,113,442 of record CM030358.1, read on the forward strand.
TGAAATATATGATATATATATATAGATCATTGGAAGAATATAAGTAATAACTAAGAGTGTAAAGACAGTTAACATTTGAGAAAAGATAATGTATAAATAGTGAGTATATGCATTATATTAAAGAAACATAAAACTATAAAAGTAATGAATAGCGATTAATAGAAAAATGAATTTATCAAAACAAATATGCAATAATAGTACCGAATGTAAACAAATAAAACAATAGTAGGTCACATTTATATAGGTAGAAAAATTTCAATCTTGTTAAGAACATATAGGATAAGATACTATAGTACCATAGAAATCAAAATCATATAAAATGAGTGCTCATAAGAATATTTCATAAGATAAATCCAGAATAATAAATGAAGAAAATAATTGTTGAAATATTAATTTAATAAATGGCAATTTAAAACTTGGCAAAATACGTAAAGTAGTAGTAGACATTGACGGGTAAACATGAAGTGACATAAATACATGAAAGATGAAATTTTAAGTTTGAAAAACAAGTTTAAAATATCAAGACTAAGGAAGATAGACAAATAATAAATATTCAAATGATTTAATAACATAAGAAAATATTTATTTGAAAAAAAAATATTGAGAAAGTAGCATGATAAAAATCTACAAAAATAATTTGAGATGGAAGTGTGTAAGGTGTCATGAATGACGGTCCAAGCCAACCACGCTTCCACTGCGCCACTCTGATACCCAGGGGAAAATGTGCTCGCATACACTCTCATATTAATGTATACGAGGAGAACATCATGAATGAAATTGAATGTAAGTTCAATAACAACTTCATTCACGACTCCAGCCATCCAAAAGAAAGAGAAAACATCAGTGCATAGAGCAACACAAATGTAAATCATTTACATTTAAATCTCTATAGACTGAAACTCACACTCTAGTATCCGCATGAATAATATTGTAACTACTCAATAAGGTGTCACGGGTTCTAGACTATAGTTAATGATCTTACTACTCTTCCTAAACAAATATTTAGTCTATCAAGTTCTGATTTACTTGGGTTAGCTGCAGGAGTCGGTTCCCAACTAGCGGTGGTCCGAAGACGCTTAAATACCGTGTCGCTTAGGGCTGTTTACACCCGGTTGACAGAAGGACTCCTTTAGCTTGTTCCCAAATTTATCGTCCCTTTTTATCGTTCCTTATAAACTTGTACTACTTGTGAAGCATGCTCTGATACCATCTGTAACACCCCGAATTTCAAATAAGGATAAATTCGAGATTTCACAGGATCTTTACTTCACTTCGTACAATTTTACAAGAAATTTAAAACTTTTCATTCATAATACATCAGAGTTCAATTACAACTTGGTTTTACACAGCGGAAGACTGAAATTTACAATAAAACATTTACAACATCTTTAAAATAAAACAGCATCAGCATATCCACTTTATAGCTCCATGAATGGTCCTTTACCTGCATGTCAATCTGTGGGCACGTCAGTTACTTACAACTGACGAAATGTTATACACGGCTATCCTCTCTATGCCGGGAATAGTATAACGATCTCATACTTTAACAAATCACAAAAAGATTGAATGAACATATAAAGTGTCAAAATGTGATTATTCTAAACATAAGTGTATGTCATGCCTTAATGCCTAAAGCACACAATCCTACACTAGGATGACACTAATGCACACTTGTTCGGATTCTATGCATCCCATACTACATAGGTCCGAGGGCAAGCGCCTACGTTCTTCACAATACAGGGCTCGATCCCTCGCCATGGAAACTACCCGGTAGCAAAACAAAGTTCAGACTATTCCACGAATGTGAATCCCAGCCTTGGAGTCCACCGCCGGCTGTTATAACAGATTCCACATCGTGCGAACCGTCCCGTATGTGACCCTCTAGCCCAGTATATATATATATACATTGGAGACGGTAAACACAAAAACTCATCCGTCCGACTACTCAAGATCTTGGAGTCCACCGCCGACCCGTCCTCATAGTCCCGGATTAAAAATATAATAATCTGTCTCCTACAGGGCAACCTCAGTCCACCAACTGGGTCTATAGTCTTGGAGTCCACCGCCGACTATATAGAGCACCCCACTTACGTTTTCCTAAGTTTACTACATCTCCACTTATGTGCCTAAATTTTCTTAAGTTCAAGACATGAATAATTTCCATTCAAAGAATTAGTTTTTCCTCCTACCGGTCTTAATCAACAAATACGAGATGGCTCCTTAGCCATATCTCCAAATCATTTCTCAATTCTTTTCTTTCAATAATGCCGGTACCGAGGTCTTACTAACTCAAAGTCATAAGCTTTCATGTACAAGAAGTATGGGCACATATACCCTTTAATAATCATGTCTTAACTTATTATATTCATGTCTCTAACTTATCCATATTTTAATCAATGTCTCATCTTTGCATCACTCATGATTCATTCGTTCACAATCTTTGAAAACAATAATTCTTTTCATGACATAAATCCATCACTTTAAGTCTCTTTAGCAACTTAAGCACATATAATATATCTCAACCACATTAACCTTTCTTAAACAAAATTTAGAGTATAACCTTTTCAAAAGAAAAATTATTTCACACAACGATAAATCTCATACTCTTTGATAATTAAAATCTTAAGTCAGAAACTCATTATCCAATTTGAGCATGTATACTAATCAAGTATTCAATTTAAAAGAAATAATCTCCTTGAGACAATTTATTCTCATAACAACACTTTACCTTTCTTCTAAAAATCTAAATTATGCTCTTAATTAATCTCTACTTCTCTACTATTATAATGGGAGAAGGCCTTAATGTATTTTGTCCTCAACCCAAATAATTACCGAGCTGATCCACTTTCGAAATTATTTACCAAACTGGTCCACTTTTGAAATTATTTACCAAACTGGTTCACTTTCGAAAATATTTACCCGACTGATCCATAACAGTTTTTTTTTTTTTAACCTAAAAATCGTTTATCCAAAGATCCAACACTTTATGATATTGAAATAAACTTTCTCTTGACTGAGATAAATTTTAAAAACAGTAGCAAATCTCATTTCAAACTCTTTTTAAAATATGTATTTCTATTTTTAAATAATTCCCCTTGTCATTCTAGATATAGATTTTGCATTTTTCTCAAAAAAACTTGATTTCTAGAAGTTTTATTCATGAAGACTAGTTTATGTCCACCATCAAACTAATTGAATTTTGGTAATAAAGATAAACATGTCTCTTAATCATCAAGGATAATTCTTTTATGAAGAATTATATTTTTACATAACAACATGCAATAGTAGACATATTTTGTAGTAATAATCTAATTCATCTTTCTTTCTTTCTTCATTTGACTCATCATGGTATCAAGCATAATTTTAGTATAACAATATTACACATGAATCGTATATTCAACACATACAAATTTCCTAAGCATAATAAACAAGATTCATAATATAAAGCATTTCTTCTTTTTAATTAGCATGATATTATCTATTATTAGAAAGTAGAGAACACCCACTTTTATGTTTTACTACTCATTTTTCATCACATACAAAAGTGTAAATTAAATCTACTTTTCATATCTCATTCAAAACATACATTCTTCCAAGATGAAGTTTTAACATGAATCATGGTATCAAACATCAAAATCCCATATTATTCATAGCATGTATTTTAGCATAAAAATTTACCTACATAACAATATCATCTCATAAGATTAATTTATAATTTTTAGCATGATATTTCTACAACTAGAAAGTAAGAAATCACCCACCTTTTGTGAAGCTTGAACAATGAAAAGAAAAGAGAACACCACTTCTAGCTCCAAAGATTCCTAGCTCCTAGTAAGGCTTCTCCTCCTAGCAATTTCTCCTTTCCAAGCAAGAGATCCTCCAAGCACAATAACTTTCTTACTCTCTTTCTTTTTCTTCCTTTCTTTCTTTTTCTTACACTTATTTTGATATTGATTTTGGTGCAAGAGAAATGTAGGAAATGAGACTCTATTTATAGGATTTTGGAAGGGTCTAAAGTGCAAAAATCTCACCCTAATAACTCTTCAAATTTATTTTACAACTCTCCACTTTCCTAACTCCTAAAACCTCCATCTCTTCATCTCCCCACTCTCCACTAACTCAACCTACCAACTCTTCTCCCCCCTTGCCCAAAAAATGGTCCAAATACATTTGTGTATGCATGTACACATGCATAAACAAATATGAACACATTTCTATAACTCTAAATGTGTACTAATATGTGTAACTTGTCATGTATTAGTACATGTTTAACTAAAAATGTGATTTTAATAGTGGGCTTGCTACATGGGCTCATTACTAATTAATTTATTTAATTATCTAGTGGGCTTGCTACATGGGCTCATTACGAATTAATTTATTTAATTATCTAGTGGGCTTGCTACATGAGCTCATTACTAATTAATTTATTTAATTATCTAGTGGGCTCCTCTCCTAATGGGCTACATTTTAGTTTATAGGTCCATGGATCAAAAGAAAGACTAAATAAAACTAATGCATGCTAAAAATAGTAAAATGAGAGTAGAAAAATGAGAATAAAAATTTGCACGTGCACCATACGTGCAGAAAAAATTGAAAAATGCATTTTAATCAAAAACAAGGGGAAAATAAATTTTCGTTTTATAAATAGATTTAAATACATAAAAATAAATAATTTAAACCTATAGAAAATATTATACGTAGTGGTGGAAACACGTGCATCAAAACACATAAAAAGCACGTAAATCCCAGGGATTGAAATATTATATTTTAGTTGACTGAAATCAATACGGAAAATGTATAAATAGTACGAATCCAAAATATGTAGTGAAATCTATTACAAAATATACGTGCGTAACACCCAGGGGCAAAAATATAATTTCAATTTTGCGGGGTGTTACAATAGCTCAAAACAACAACCGGAGAATCATCTCCCTGCCGTGTACCCCACGAATAGGCCTTCAAGACCCTCAACGTGCAGATACACCCGGTACATTCCGTGAATAGGCCTGCCGACCCTCAGCACGCGAATATACCCTTCATGCTCCGTAAATAGGCCCGTAGACCCTCAACACGCGAACATATACAACCGGAGAATCATCTCCCTGCCGTGTACCCCACGAATAGGCCTTCAAGACCCTCAACGTGCAGATACACCCGGTACATTCCGTGAATAGGCCTGCTGACCCTCAACACACAAATGCACCCTGCATGCTCCATGAATAGGTCCGTAGACCCTCAACATGCGAACATATAATACCATGTACCCCACGAATAGGCCTTCATGACTCTCAACGTGCAGATACACCCGGTACATTCTGTGAATAGGTCTGCCGATCCTCAACACACGAGTGCACCCTGTATGCTCCGTGAATAGGCTCGTAGACCCTCGACACGCGAACATATAAATACCCTCTAGTTGGACTAACAAGACCATGAGCCTATACTTACGTTTCTCAAGTTCCATCATAACTCCACTAATGCCTGTCCTTAAGTTGATTATTATTAAACCACCAAAATCCTCATCTCTAGAGCTAGTGCATCCTACCGGACTTAAATACTCAACAACAACTAAACCAAGACCCCTCAGGTCTAACTCAACAAATCTCAATTGCCGGTTTACAGGACTCCCACTCAATTCCTAGAGATCTCAACAAAACCACAATCCACAAATCCATCGTCAAAACGACCATAAGGAGAAACCTCTCCAACAAAACCCAAATCTTTATATAATTCCAGAATCCAAATATAACTATAAAATATCTTGAAAATATATGTTTTGTAGAAACAGTACCCTTTAGAATAATAAGTTATAGATTAAAACATTTAGAGTAAAAATCATTTGAAAGAACATTCATAGATATAAGGATACATCAGTATCAGTCCACTATAGAAAACATAAGTCGACTATCCAGAAAGAAAATTCCATGGTTTTAAGAAAATAAGCTAAGTGTTATAAGTTGACTTATAAAAGTCATAAGTCGACTTACCAGAGAATATAAGTTGACTTACAAAAGTCATAGTTGACTTACCAGAAAATATAAGTCCACTTAAAAAGTCATAAGTCGACTTACCAGAGAGAAACTTCAGAAATCTTTAAGAAAATATTCTAAGTGTGCCAGTCGACTGAAAAGGGTCTAAGTCGACTGTCCAGAACAGATTTTCAAGAAAACTAATGATCATAGCAGTCGGGTCGTACCAGTCGACTGAAAGGTCATGCCAGTCGACTGTCAGCCTACAGACTGCATAGTTTTGGTTGTGCATATGTCAAAACTAGGGTTTTGTTTTACGAATCAGTCATATAACAAAATAACTTTGTATTATTTTCCAAATCTTATTAGTACCAAAATAATTAGATTTAAGCTTTGCATTTGAGAAATCCAAGTTCAAACAACATATTTTACAACAATCACAAATCCCCAATTTAACTCCTCATAACCCAAATCCTCAAAACCTGGTCCTCTAGACCATTTATCATTCACAAAATTCCTCAACTAAATCTCAACTATTCTCTACAGTTGATTCATGAACAAAACCAATTTATCCTCAACGTGGTCAAGTTGTTTTTATCCAACTCACCAATAGTCCAAAAATCTCATCTTTAATTTAATTAATGCATGGCATCTATCAAACTCAATCAAATCAACGATAATCCAACATTTTAAGAAAATATGATCTAAGCAGTAGCAGTCGACTGTTTCGAGTCACCAGTCGACTGTTCACCACGGAAATCTAATATTATTAGCCCACCAACAATTTATATTAGGTTCTCAACAGATCTAACATCGTTCACATACAAATATCTAGGGTTCTTCTTGGAAATCCAATTTTTCATCCATTCATACATATACATATTCAACATCCAATCAATCTGAACATTCATATTGTTCTCATATGACGTACACAAATCAAAGAGAAACAAACAAAACAACCAAACAATTATATCTACTCATCTACAACATACACAAACAAAATAAACAAAACAATGTCACTCACATAGTTGGAGAGATCAAGCGAATATCACGAAGCACGATGAAGAATCCCCTATTTTGCAAAGAATCCAAGATCTCCTCTTCAATCACCAAGAAAATGAGAAATATAATAAAACTTGTGTTGTGCAGCGAATGATGGCTGCACACCATCTTTTATAAAGGCCGGAAATAAGGAATTAGGGTTTTAGAAATACATTTGCAAAATAGTCCTTTTTCAATTTATTACTTTACATATATAACCTTCCTTATTTAAAATTGGTTAACGAAATCAAAACCAAATCAAATATTTTTATCACTAAGTTTTCCAGTAATCCCGCACAGCCCAGCCAATAAGAAAATTTCGGATTTACAACTCAGGGTGGCGATTTTGCACAAAAGCCCTCCCTTTTGTAATATTTACAATTACATCATAAAATATTCATAAAAATCCAGAAAAATAAGAAATAATATCTAATAATAAATATTATATTTTCCAATCAAAATATTTGACTTTTACTTTCCAGAAAAAAATATTTGCACAAGATTCTACATAAATTCCATATTTGCAAAATACACCATTTTTGTTTAAATCTTCACCAAATCGACTTTAAATAAAATCTAAATATATTTAAATTCAAATGCTAACCATGGGAAACCAAAATATCAGTAAAAACAAATTTTCATAACTGATTTCAGATACAAATGGCTTTTTACATAAAAGTCATCTCTTTCGAGGTATTTATAAAAATAGTTTCTTTATTCAGAAAAATCCCAAAATTTAGAATATACTCCATTATAATTAGGAGAATTTACTAAAAATCTAAAATTGGTTATTTACACCAAAAATATTTGCACGTGTTTCGCACGTGTAAAAGATAAATCTTTAGAAAATATTTATTAAATCTCCAGAAAATTATTTTAATTCATTTTCAAATATTTAAAATAATATTTGAAAATACGAGGTTCTACAGCTCGGACAAATTTCAGGGTTCGACATTAGAAGCTCGAACTCCTTCGGAATGAAGCAGGCCGCCCTTAGGATATGTAGATAGTCCGCCCTCAAGACGCACTGAACGCTGTCCATCTTAATCATAGACCGACCCGAGTCCCGTAGCAAGGAGGTGAATGCGAGAATCCCCTCAACTTCATCAGGGTACATCCTGATCGACCCTGGGTTTTTATTAGACACGGAGGGAAACTCGAACCCCGGCTCTGGACCATATTTGTCTGGCGAGCCTGGGCTATCGGGACGAATCCACTTCCTCTTCCTCCTACGGGGACGAATCTTCTTCTCCGGAGATGGGGTCGATAACGGGGGCAGAGGTGAAAGATCTTCTTCTCCCTCAGTTGCCTCTCTATCGGTTCCTTCTTCCTCTTCTCCTCGACCATTGCCTCCCTCGGTTCCCTGTTCGGGCTCCTCCTGGTTGTCCTCCACACCAAACTCCTCCTCCACAGGTCTCCTCCCTCGTGCTCCTCCTCAACATCTTCTTCTCCCTCGGGTTCTCCTCCCTCGTACTCACCCTCCTCCACAAGCTCCTTGCCGGGCCTACGGACTCGTAAAGGGGGCACGCCATACACAACGGCACCCTCGCCCCCCGATCCCATGTCCAACTCAACCTCCTCCTTCACTTCGATGTCACCTAGAGACCAAGATGTCGATGCCGACTAGACTTCCTCCTCAGAACAACCTGAAGAGCTTGCCTCGGAGCCGGACTGAGAGCGCGACATTACGAATCAAAAAAACTAACCTGGTATAATGGCAGGAAGATCACCGAAAAATGGTCGTCGACGGCTATTAGAGAAATTCATGTTGTCTTAGAGAGAGTGCAAAGTGAGGAAATGAAAGGAGGGTGGGAGATTTATAATAGAGGAAGGGACTCCTCGATTTTCGTGAAAAGATCTAACCGTTGGATCCAACAGCCGCTAGGATCTAAAGCGCTTCGATTCTCACGATATGACGTCAACCTAGGGCACAAAATAACCTCTTTACCCTCAGCCCTATCGGTCGGTACAACAGCTCGGAACGCATGGCCAACTACTCGAGTACTACCCCAGGCTTTTCCAACATGTCTGGGGGTTCGACGCTCGGATGGCATCGGATGGCACCACGAGCCACAAAAGCTTCTCCTACAAGCTTGAGGCTCGGCACTCGGATGACATTTCAAGCCACAAAAGTTTCTCCAACAAGTTTGAGGCTTGGTGCTCGAATGGCATCGCGAGCCACAAAAGCTTCTCCAATAAGCTTGAGGCTTGGCGCTCGGATGACACCGCGAGCCACAAAAGATTCTCCTACAAGTTGCAGGCTCGACGCTCGGATAACACCATGAGCCACAAAAGCTTTCCCTACAAGCTTGAGGCTCGGTGCTTGGATGACACCGCAAGACACAAAAGCTTCTCTAACAAGCTTGAGGCATCGCGAGCCACAAAAACTTCCCGTACAAGCTTGAGGCTCGGCGCTTGGATGGCACCGCGAGCCACAAAAGCTTCTCCTACAAGCTCGAGGCTCGGCACTCGGATGACACCGCGAGCCATAAAAGCTTCTCCTACAAGCTCGAGGCTCGACGCTCGGATGGCATCGCGAGCCACAAAATCTTCTCTAACAAGCTTGAGGCTCGACACTCAGATGATACTACGAGCCACAAAAGCTTCTCCAACAAGCTTGAGGCTCAGCGCTCGGGTGACACCGCGAGTCACAAAAGCTTCTCCAACAAGCTTGAGGCTCGGCGCTCGGATGACACCGCGAGCCACAAAAGCTTCTCCTACAAGCTGGAGGCTCGATGCTCGGATGGCACCACGAGCCACAAAAGCTTTCCCTACAAGCTTGAGGCTCGGTGCTCGGATAACATCGCGAGCCACGAAAGCTTCTTTAACAAGCTTGAGACTCGGTACTCGGATGGCACCGTGAGCCACAAAAGCTTCCCCTACAAGCTTGAGGCTCCGCGCTCGGATGACACCGCGAGCCACAAATGTAACGCCCCTGCCCTAGCTCAGACAATTTATACAATTTAGAATACAAATTAGATACTATGTAGTACAACTGCCCACCATAGGCTGCCTCTCAAAAGGTGGTTAACCGGATTGGTGACTCTTGATCATGGGCTTTATTATTCATATTATATTATTTTTATAGAAATTACTGATATGGGATTATATACATACACATGTCTCTTCTTCTCCACTTACTGTGAATGCACAACAGCATCAAAGCTTGCAAGTGGGCCCCCTGGTGACTGCCACGTCACCATGGCAAGTTGACGAAGTCAACCGCCACTCAACACAGCACATATGTCTGTGCTTCTTTTCACGTGGGCCCCCCCTCACCTACCATTCACATTTCAACATCCCATTTTACTTATACATTTTCAAAGTATATATAATATATACTAATCTGCATACTTTTTTTTAGAACATATATTATATATTATATATATATATATATATATATATATATATATATATTATATTTTTAACACGGGGTGTTACAACAAAAGCTTCTCCAACATGCTTGAGGCTCGGCGCTCGGATGACACCGCGAGCCACAAAAGCTTCTCCAACAAGCTTGCGGCTCGGCACTCGGATGACACCGCGAGCCACAAATGCTTCTCCTACAAGCTTGAGGCTTGACGCTCGGATGGCACCGCGAGCCACAAAAGTTTCCCCTACAAGCTTGAGGCTCGGTGCTCAGATGGCACCGCGAGCCACAAATGCTTCTCCAACGAGCTTGAGGCTCGACACTCGGATGACACTGCAATCCACAAAAGTTTCTCCAACAAGCATGAGGCTCAGCACTCGGATGACACCACAAGCCACAAAAGCTTCTCCTACAAGCTCGAGGCTCAACGCTCGGATGGCATCGCGAGCCACAAAAGCTTCTCCAACAAGCTTGAGGCTCGGCGCTCGGATGACACCGCGAGCCACAAAAGCTTCTCCTACAAACTTAAGGCTCAGCACTCGGATGTCACTGCGAGCCACAAAAGCTTCTCCAACAAGCTTGAGGCTCGACACTTGGATGTCACCGCGAGCCACAAAAGGCTTTTCCAACAAGTGAGGGGGCTCGTCTCCCGACCCTCGATGCTCGGCTAAGCGAGCTCCTACTCTTCAGATGTCGACGTCCCTAGGCTTTTCCAACAAGTGAGGGGGCTCATCTCCCGACCCTCGATGCTCGACTAAGCGAGCTCCTACTCTTCAGATGTCGACGTCCCCTGGCTTTTCCAACAAGTGAGGGGGCTCGTCTCCCGACCCTCGATGCTCGGCTAAGCGAGCTCCTACTCTTCAGATGTCGACGTCCCCTGGCTTTTTCACTAAGTGAGGGGGCTCATCTTCCGACCCTCAATGCTCGACTAAGCGAGCTCCTACTCTTCAGATGTCGATGTCCCCTGACTTTTTCAATAAGTGAGGGGGCTCGTCTCCCGACCCTCGAAGCTCAGCTAAGCGAGCACCTGCTCTTCGGCACTCGATGCCCCTCATGACTCCAAAAGGGTATCCCCTTCCATCCTACCCTATTGGCCTCTCCAGGAAGATACGGACCCCGTTCTTCGCCGTACACACCGCTCCGCTCTTCCTATAGAGGCAAAACCACTCCTACACAGCTGGATTATCCAGGCCTCTAGGAGTGGGGGGCTCCTGATTGGGTCAAATGATGTGGCCCCTTCTGGGCCACTAGATCCCCTAAAAAACTGCTCTTCCCTGATCATCAAATCAGTCAAGAGTCTTATGGGCTTCTACCATGTAAGGCCCACGAGCAAACGGGTCCAAACCCAGCCCAGCAGGATCTCAGACCCGTTTGCTATGCCTATAAATACTAGGCCCCGTCCTTCTTTAAAAAATAATCAATCTTTCCCCTCTAAAAACTCTAGCTACTATTGCTCTCCAGTAACTGACTAGACCGTCGGAGGGCCTACCACCGGGATCTCTCCCGGTGTTTCTAGGCCGAGTGCAGCTACACGAGACAGAGCCGAGCCCCCCAGACCCGAGTCGAGCTGTTGGACCTGAGCCGAGCATCCGTCCTCCACCTCACACCCACTACTCCCTAGTCGTCCCCAGCCAAGGGCCGAGCATATAGCCAGTACCGCGACTTCCACTAAACAAATTGAGAGAACTCACACCTAGTGCAGCCACCCCCAAAAACAAACCGCATCAATAGATTACATACAGTTCATGATGTGTTTACAATAAATTAAAAGAATATTTCAGGGTTGTTTGAAGGACACCTCTAAAAGAACTTAAAATCTAAGCAATCCCCCACAATACAAAACTTTAGTGCAAGTTCTTTGATTGTATCCAAGCTTCGATCTAAGAGTTCACTCAAATAATTAGAGTACATTAGTATTATATATATTGTTGTAGTTGTATATTTTTTTTGGGATTATAAACGGTGGGTCATCATATTCCCCCGTGTTCCATTAATAAGACTTTTAACGAAACATACAACAACAAAATAGAGTATGATGTTCATGTATACCAACATGGGTCATGAGACTCATCCTTTGCCCAAAAAAGAGAACCCACCCATGTACAATGGAATTCTCTGCCCCAAAATAGAACGACATACATACATATATATACTACAAAAAATCTGCACACAAGACTGCTCCATTCCAGCCAAAAAGAAAATGTACATCTGTATGTGGCCAGTAGTTCTCCACATGCTGATCACTCGTCATCCGGTGTCCCCACCCTCTTTTGGGAGTCTGCCACATATGTGGAAGTGTTGAAGTCCTCATACATCTCTTTGACCTTCTTTGCCATGTTCGTACCTGCCATTTGTGACCAGATTACTATATTAGCATTAATCAAGTACAATAATTGCTTATGCATGAGATGCTTATGTGTTTGCCTAAAAGTTCTGTTGTTCCTTTCTAACCAAATAGCCCAACCGGTGACAACTACCCTAATCCCCCAAATGTCAGTGTTGCTTCTGCATACATTGAGATCCCTCCATGTTCCCCAAATAGTAGGAACCGAATCCGGCAGAGGAGCACATACTCTGATCAACAATTCCTCCCAAAGTGGTATCGCAAATTGACAAGACATAAATAGGTGATTCACCATTTTCCTATCATGGTTGCACATGACACTGTCTCCCAAGCCTTGCCACTGTCGCCTAGCCAAGTTGTCCCAGTAGCTAGCCAATTGAACGCTCGAACCTTTAACAGTACCTTAACTTTTCATACTAGATCGTACACCCGTACTCCCCCATCATTGAGCAAATCATAAGCTGATTTTACCGAAAACTTTCTGTCGTTCCCCGAACCCCAGGCGAATGTGTCTTCACGGGCCTCTCCGCTAGGTTTCCAATCCTGTAGAAACTGAATTAGTTCCTTTCATGTTAGTTGTTATATTCCAGGTAGAACCCGTGCTTATGTATCTTGTATATATGCTAGCCATTGTATCCAATTAAGTGAAGATAAGAAGAAATAACATATCCTTTCATGGTTAGTCCCTAACCCTAACCAACCACAACCGCCATAGTTGTCCCTGTCATCGTTAACACCTCTCGGCGCCACTGCCAGCCTTGCGACACCATCACCATCGACATCAGAGTTGCCGACCTCCTTGCTCCGACTTCCCTACGCTGACTCCAACTCCAAATCTCAAATCCAAAACCAAATCCAATCTGGTCGCGTGCAGCAGCCTTTACCGCCGTCTCTGCCATCGCTGCACCCACGCTGTCCTACTCTGCCCTAGCCACCGCAACCCTCCTCTGTCAAATCCTCATTCCCAAATTATCAAATCCCCTAAAATCCCCAAATTTTCAAAACCCTAAACCTAATGGTTTGCACCAAGCAAACTACCCTCAAATCCAACCCGATGCAGTAAATACAAACCAGATCCAATACGATCCAATCCAATTGGATTGGGATTGACCCGCTGCTGCTGCTCTAAACCCAACCTGGTTGACCAATCAACTTAAATTTGCTGCACCAACATGATCTGATCTTCTTGCTAACTGTGATTGGGGAAGAAAGAGGATGTCTTGTGTTTATGTGGACAATTTGTAACACACATAATACGATCTAACATGCTTAACAACCTTAAATACCACTAGATCGAATGCGGAATTAAAGTAATATAGGATCGAGATTACCTCCGGTCATTGTTGATAGCAAAAACTTCATCTGTGTTTCTCTTGGGTTTTGGCACTTCTAAGCTCTCAGAACACTCTGAAAGATGGTGTATGAAGAAGATATAAAGTGTGTCGAGGCTTAGGGACCAAACCCAGTATATGTGCAATCCTCCCATCTAGAATGCCAATCTGTTAACATTTTTTCAGCCCAATCAATGAGGAAATGTCCCATGAATATTGTAACTGATGGCACATGAACAGAAAAATGTTTGGACCACAATAAATGATAAATGTAACAGTTTTATTCTCCCACTTGGCCCATACGTTTAGCCTGATGTTTTAACTTAATTCCATTGATTGTCTTTTCTTAATAAATAAATACATGAATCACGGTGGTAAGTCCTCTAACAACGAGTATGACCTTCCATATATTACAGTGCATTTAGTTTCTCAAGTACTATTCTTTATGTGGCAACATTATTTAATGAATAAACCCTATGTTTATTCTTGAGCCTGTACATATATATTTTCTCAAATAAACTAGGTGCACCTGAATATGAGAAAACATCACAATAAATAGAAGTTCCATTCAAATATTGTATATACAATCACATAGTGGAATCAAGTCCCATTTTTATTTACATGAACCTTGAATTTCAATGGTGGCATGCCCTTAGTCAAAGGAGCATCGATCATCAACTCAGTACTTACGTGCTCAATGGCCACTTTCTTTTCTTTAACATGTTCCCTTATGGCTAAGTATTTAATGTCGATGTGTTTATTTTGATTTCCATTTTTGTTGTTCTTAGCCATAAAGTCAGCAACTGTATTTTCGCAATAAATTATCAATGGCCTATAAATGGACTTCATAATTATAAGCTTAGATATGAAACTCTTCATCCATACACCATGCGAGGTGGCCTCAAAACAAGAAACAAACTCAACCTCCTTAATGGAAGTAGCAATCAAAGTCTGCTTGACACTCCTCCATGATACAGCTCCTCCGGCCATCATCAAAATGTACATTGACATTGAGTTGCGTGAATCAACGTAGCCAGCAAAGTCAGAATTTGAGTAACCAATCACTTCCAGATTATCCTTCTGTCTATACATTAGCATGTAGTCTTTGGTTCCTTGAAGGTAACGCGTTACTTTCTTTGCAGCTCTCCAGTGGTCCATACTTGGATTATTATAATATAGTTCCAACATTCTTACAGTAAATGCAATGTCAGGCCTTGTGCAAATCTGAGCATACATCAGGCTTCCGACAACAAAAAACATATGAAATGTTCTTCATTTGTTCATTTTCAAAATCGTTCTTCGGGCATTGGTTAAAGTTGAACCTATCACCCTTCACAATGGGAGCAACACTTAGTGAACAATCTTTCATCCAAAAGCTCTCTAAAATTTTATTGATATAGGTTTCCTGAGATAGACCCAAGATGCCTCGAAATATGTCTTTATGGATCTTAATTCCAATGACATAAGATGCCTCACCCATATCCTTTATATCGAAATTTTTGGAGAGGAACTGTTTTACCTCACGTAGAAAACTCTCATCATTGGTTGCAAGCAAAATGTCATCCACTTATAAAACAAGAAAACAAATCTTACTCCCACTGACGTTTTGGTATATACATTGATCCATAAGGTTCTCAACAAATCAAAATGATAGAATTACTCCATGGAATTTAAAAGATCATTGTCGGGACGCTTGTTTTAGATCATATATGGATTTCTTGAGCTTACAAACCAAATGCTCACCATCACTAGAAAGGAATCCTTCAGGTCCTCCACCTTCAGATCTCCATTAAGAAAAATCATCTTCACATCCATGTGTTGCAATTCAAGGTCAAAATGGGCTACTAATGCCAAAATAATGCGCAGGGAATCTTTCTTAGATACATGAGAAATGGTCTCCGTGTAATCAATTAATTCTTTTTGAGCGAATCCCTTAGCAACGAGTCTCGTCTTGGATATTTCAATGTTAACTAATGAGTCCTTAATCTTAAAGACCCATTTATAGCTAATGGCTTTTGCACCATTAGACAACTTAACACGATCCCAGACTCCGTTACTCTTCAAAGAACCCATCTCTTACTTCATGGCATTATACCATAATTTTGACTCTTTGCAATTCATAGCCTGTGAAAATGACTCGGGATCACTTTCGGATCCAATTCTGTAGTCAGATTCTTGTAGGTACACTACATAATCCTTAGGAATTGCTGATCTCTTAGTTCTAGTGCATTTCTTAATGTTGTACCATCATCTTCCTGAGAAGCTTGTGGTTTAACCGGCTGTTCAGGAGGTTTTGATAATTCCTAAACTACCTGATCTACTGGAATGTTGTTAGCAGCTTCTGGAACTTCAATGATTGGTTATTCGACACCAGTTTGTACTTGAGGGGTGGTGTGAATAATAAACAATCTATCACCTGAGGTGGAAGGTTGAGATTATGAATGATCCTTCTCAGAAACTTTGTCCTTGATTTGATCGCTCCCACTGATCAAGTCATTCTCAAGAAACTTGATATTTCTTGATTCCACAATCGTAGTGCTGTAATATGGACAATAAAATCTGTATCATTTAGACCTTTCGGTATATCCAACGAAAATCCCACTAATTTTTCCTTAGTTCCAGCTTCTTCTCGTGTGGAATTTAAATCCTAACTTTAGACGGGCATCCCCCATATGTTGCAAACTTGGTTTCCAACCTTTGCATAATTCAAATGGCATCTTTGGAACAGCCTTGGTTGGAACCCGGTTTAATATATACACTGCTGTCTTTAGTGCTTCAGTCCATAAGAATTTAGGAAGATTGGAGCTGCTAGGCATACTCCTCACCATGTCCAATAATGTTTGATTTCTTCTTTCTGCCACACCATTATGGTCCGGTGAACCAGACATGGAGCAAGGAGCAACTATTCTATGCTCTTTAAGAAACTTAGCGAACGAACCAAGTGCTTGTCCATCCTTAGTGTATCTACTGTAATACTCTCCACCTCTGTCTAAGCTCATGATTTTTATTTGCTTCCCGAATTGTTTCTCTACTTCAGCCTTAAAGATCTTAAAAACATCTAATGCTTTGCTCTTGCTATGAAGCAAGTAGAGATACATATATCGTGAGTAATCATCGATAAAGGTGTTGAAAAAATTCTGACCATGTGAGTCCATGTCTGGACTACATATATCAGTATGTATGATTTCTAATATGTATGAACTCCTATTGACACATTTCTTGGACTTGTTGGTCTGCTTTCCCTTACTGCAGTCCACACATGTCTCAAAATTAGTAAAATCTAGAGTACTAAGTACCCCATCATTCACCCATCTCTTAATTTTTTCTATGGAGATATGTCCTAATTTTTTGTGCCATAATTTACAGGAGTCCTCGTTAATAATACACTGTTTAGTGCCAGCATGAACATGCATTGAACCATAAGTGGCATTTTCTTGTAAATTAATATGATAAAGACCATCAGAAAAAATATCATTCCCAACACAATCAGAATTATAAAAGAAACTGAATGATGTGTTTGAAAAATTAAAGGAATATCCCAAAGGTACAAGTATGGAAATTGAAATCAGGTTTCGTGAAAAACATGGAACATAGAAGGTCCTATCTAATTCTAGAACAAAACCGCTGCTTCAAGTTAAAACACATGTCCCTATAACCTCCACATGTGAGCCCATCTTGTTACCGGATAAGATGCTTTGCTCATTTCCTACTGGCTTCCTTAGGTTTTACATACCCTGTAAGGAGTTTGCAATATGGATTGTAGATCCAAAGTAGGAGTGGAAACTGGGTCGGGTCGACCAGCGCCCCGCCCGTAACTGCCTGCACCTGACCCAAACCAATTTGACCCGGTCCAGGTTTGGGTCAAACCCGAACAAATAAACGGGCCGAACCGGTCGAAGAATCACATGGAAAAACCTGCTCGACTCTGCCTGCGTAACTCGAAACCCGAAGCGACCCACCCTAACCCGACCCATAGCCCGCCGCGTTTGCAAACGTTAGACCCCGCGGGTCAACCCACCGGGTCGAACGTTCGACCCGAACGGGTCAAACGGCAAAATGCAGTTGTTGGTTGTTGTTGTTGTTTTTTTTGTTTGTTTTTTGTTTTTTGTTTTTTGTTTTTTCAAGTTTTGGGGGGTTTTTGCCTATAAAAACCACTTAATTTCACTCATTTTTTTTACAACTTCACTTTACTCTCCATCTTTTAACTCTCTACTACTACTGCTCATCTCAATCTACTTCAACAAAGAAGTAACAAAGAAGTGAACAAGTTCGATCGTGTCGAATTCGTGTCTCAGTAACTACGTCTACTACCAACTCTCTTTACTACTTAAATTCTTATCAAAGCTGACTCCCTCTCTCTCTACGACTCTACTACATATTTTCTCAAGTGAAGACACTCAATCGTTTGAATTCTCGTCGTCTACTCAACTATCTTTATTATTTTCTCTTCGATTATTCATGAAGTACGGTATCAAAATTTCTCAACTCTTTCAACTCTTTATTATTGTTGTGCCTTTAAATTTTTTTTATTAAACTTATTTGTTAACTTTTAGCTACTCTTTCTCTCAACTCTCCTATCGTTTTTTAGATTTCTTTTCACACATACTACTACCTCAACACTCCCAACCCTCCTATATTGTTTTTTTTTTGTTTTTTCACATACACTACTAAAACACTAGAAATTATTTTTTTACATACACTACTACTACATTACATTTATCATGTCACGATCACGAGGTAGCGGCCGTAGCCAAAGTGGACAATATTCCACTAGTTCATCTCGTCAGGCACCAATAATCTCATAATTAGAGACCAAATATAACCCTAACCTTAACATAGGTTATCGATGTTTTCCTCCTTACGATTATGATCCCGATACACAACATGAAATGCATGATAATGACACACAAACACATGCAACCGAACCCGCACAACCCACTTCTAGTAGAAAACATAGAGGCGAAACTAGTGATTGACACAAATATTATGACTATTGTTAGATATTATCATATACATTTATTCCCATATCAGATTATGTATTAGTTTTAGTATTTAGTTCCCTCCTATATATATAAGATATTGTACTCGGTTATTATTCAATTCAATAATCCAATAATCTTCTCTCAATCTCTGTTAACCTTAACATGGTATCAGAGCTAAGACAGTAAATCTCTTTCTCCCTCACTAATACTTAACCCTAAATACAAAAATTCCCTTCTTCTCTGGCAGCATCAACTCCGACCACCACCATCACCACCACCAACTCCAGCAACTATTCCCGACTGCAGCAACCCCAAAATTCCACAATCCCAAAAATTCCTTCCTTTCCTCGTCAACAGAGGCAACCATCACGAACACCAACTCTCATCGACTGAGGCAACAACAAGTTCCCGTCGACTGCATCACTAACTCCCCGCAACAATATCAACTCTTCCTCGACTACAACTCCAGCAATAACAACAACTCTCCAAATCCACCACTGTAACTCCAGCGACCTCTCATATACGAACTACAAACCCTTTTCCCATTCTAAACCCGACCTCCTAACCCTAACCCTACCTCTCCTTCCTCTAGCTCGTCTATTGTTGCCGACCACTGAATATCGTCGTCGCCACCGATCACCGCCGTTCGTCGTCTAAAAAAATTAGATTTCTTTTTTGTAGGTACTAGAACTTCTTCATTGGAATACTAGTTTTTCCAGTGTCTTTCCATCTCCACCGAAAACCCCGTTGCTACATCTTTCTTTTCACTCTCCCTTACATCCCGATCCCCATCCAGATTCAAGCAGCAGCAGCACTGCCACCATCCTGATTTTGGCCTTCTCCATCCTCTCAGCATCATCCCTAACCCTGCTCCACCACTTCTTCCGACACCGGTACCACCATCCAGCTCCCTATCTCGATACCGACACCAGAAACATCTTCATCCTCATTTTGACCCCTGCCACAGTAACACCGATCTCATTCCTCCTTGCAGTACTTCTTCCCTTACATCTTTGGCCGTGACCGTTAATCCAAATTTTCCATCTCCTACTGATTGGGCTAATCTTCAGTATCACCTCGCTCAGCTGAAAATTTAGCTCTAGGGTCAGTCCTTCACTACTGGCCCATATGCCCATGCATTCTCTGTTACTTCTTGTATGAATTCTTCCTAGATTTTAGATTCTGGTACCTCACATGATCTTACTAATAATTATACAGTACTCACCACCAGCACTGCACTTCACTCTCACTCTCCATCACTTCACACAGCCGATGGCTCACAACTTCTGTAATGCCCCGAATCCCAAAACACTGAATTCGAGATGTTCTACAGGATCTTTTCACTTTCTTCAGTACAATTTTACAAGGAAATTTAAACTTTTCACTTTACATCAGAGTTTACATCAATATTACACTTTTCTTTTGCACAGCGGAAGTAAAATTTACAACAATGAAACAAATGTACAACAACATGGTTTAATCTTTAAGCATCCATTCCTCTTTAACCTTTAACATGCCATTTACCTACATATAAGACGGTGGGTACGTCAGTTTATTCAACCGACGATCATTATACACGGCCATCCTCTCTATGCCGGAAATAGTATAACTTAATTTTCCATATTTAGCAAACACAAACTTGTCACATTACAATTAAAGGGGCTACCCTATTGATGTCGTGTTGTGATTGTGCATTTAATCCTTAATGCAATTATTTATGTTACATGACACTAATGCACACTTGTTCGGAGTCTATGCATCCCATACTACATAGATCCGAAGGCAAGCCTCTTAATCGTTCTTCATCTTTGTAGGGTTCAATCCCTCGCCATGACTTAATCTACTACTGTAACTACGATAGGTATCCTAGATGATCTATGAGTGCAAGCACGTGTACAGAAAACCTGGAGGGGAATCCCACGTCATGTCACGACTCATCGTGAAGAACCTGTGGCAATTTCAGCCTCCTTCATGGCACACGATCCTCATGCAGTCACCAAACATCCCACAAGTGTCACCACCGGGACGGTACCCTGGAACAGTATCCATCATGTCACGACGCATCGTGAAGAACCTGTGAAATACTCTCTGCCGCCACGGTATCCTGGAGCCGTATCCATGTCATGTCACGACTCATCGTGAAGAACCTGTGAAATACTCTCCGCCACAAATCCGATGGCTCTCACTCGTGTTTTTCTCCTACTTTCATCACATCTCCACTATGTACTAATCCTTAGTCTTTATTAGAATCATGAACAAAATCAAAGCTCTAGAGTTAGCCTCTCCAATAAACCGGACTTATTCATTCATTTCAACATGACCAACCTTGGTCTTTCTTTTCAATATTCATTTCTTTTCTTTCCAAATGCCGGGGGAGACTTAGCTACTCTTTCATTTCAATTCCAATTCACAAATTCTAACATAATCTGAGCATTCCCAGCTCATGAGTTCATTTTTCATTGCCTCAGCATATCATGATCTTAGATTTCATATTCATGTAATTCTCAATTCGAATCTATGATTCATTTCATGTAAATTCTCAATTCAAAACTATGATTCATTTCATGTAAATTCATGCAGCAACAAATAAAGTTTATCAACACCCACCATAAGGTTCACAATCTTCAAAATAAACAGAATAATGTTCTCTGACATAACAAAACACTCTGGACAGTCGACTTGGATCTCTTCCAGTCGACTTGTTCAGTCAATTCCAGTTATTCATAACCACTCGGGAGAGTCGACTGCTGCACATGGCAGTCGGCTGTTCTGCAGTGTTTCCGATTTCAATTATCAATCACAGGACAGTCGACTTCCGTTCAACACAGTCGGCTGTTCTGCAGAGTTCAATTATGTAATTTCTCAGGTTCTGTACAGTCGACTGTTACACACATTAGGTCGACTGAACCGGTTAAAAATCTCAAATTAAGGAATCATTCCTTCATTCTATTTACACATCACACTTTGTCTCGCTATTCTTCAACAAGAATAATTCACATTTTATTATTCACATTATTCTCAAAACGAGAAGTACTAACGAATATTCACAATTCATATTTTCATACATCTATCACATAATGTCACTTCAATCTTTACTATACTAAGCTTCTTCATTTCCAGTTCTTTTGCAAGGTATACTTTCCCAAAAATACACATGTCAAAGTCATAGTTCTAATTACACCTTTCATTCTCAAATCACATTTTATTTCATGCAACAATTCCCAAATTATCTTTATAAAGTCTCATGTATTTTTAGAAGAGTAGAACATTCGAGTTTATAAAAAAATGCATTAGTACCAGTCGACTTATACTATAGTAAGTCGACTGTCCAGGACAAAACATCCATGATTTCAAGCAAGAAGTTGACTTATAAAAGCACCAGTCGACTTAAATGAGCATATAAGTCGACTTACAAGGTCCTAAGTCGACTTACCAGAACGTTTCTTTTCCGACATTTCTCAACAATTAATGTCACTAATCTCTTTATTAGCCAATTACACCTTCATGGCTATATTTAATCCATACCAACTTAGATTTTTACTTAATCAAATTACATATAACTGCATACTCACATTCCAATCCATTTATTGGTCAATATTCCAATTAGGAGTGTACTCTTATTAGTATTTTTCATGCATCATTCTTTCAGTATAGTACTAGCATGATTCCTAATATGGAAAATTAAACCTACTATCATTCATTCATTCTAACAAGCATTTCTACTTTAGAAATAAGGAAAATCAAACCCACTATCATTCATTCATTCATTCAAGCATTCCTACTTTAGAAATATGGAGAATTTTACCCACCTTATATGGAGAGAACAAACACAATAGCAACTAAGTCCTTTGCAAATGAGATGCACCTCCTCCTAGATGATGCGCGCACAAGTTCCACAAGCACCACCGAAAGCTCCTAGCCGGCCCTTCTCCTCCTTGGTAGAATGCAAGCACAAACCACTCACCACTCAATCTTTTTAACTCTCAAACTGATGAACACAATATTATTCACATTTAGAAGCAATAATCTTATTATAAATGCACATTTAAAAGCTCTATATGTGGTATTTAACTCTTATTTTCTCTTTTCCATAGGAAACAGTCTATAACAGCAAAACGAAGCAAATTCAGGATTGTAAGGATGAAACACAGGAAACTGAAGCGATCAGTCGACTGATCATGCTTACAGGCGACTGGACAGAGGGAATCAAGTTTACACAACAGTCGACTGGGCTGATGAATCATGAAAATACTGAAGTCTCGACACAGCCGACTTACATCCGAAGGCAGTCGACTGGTACGCGGCGGAGTAAACAGATAAGATATTCGAAGATTCATCCAAATCTAATTTCAAATCTATCTGAATCCAGATTTATGCAAATCAAATCTAGAGACTGGGGATTTCCAAGAGCACGTGGTTAACAGATAAGGAAGGAAAGAAGAAAAGAGAAAGAAATAAATCATCAAATCTAACAAAGAAGGATTTTTCTGAAAAAGTGCAAAACCCTAATTCTCAGCCGTGTTCTATAAATATCAGAAAAGAAGAATAATCAAGGGCTCTCTCTCGGCTCTCGTCATCTCCCCATCATCCACCACCGAATCACAGAGTTGCAAAACCATCAAGTCATCAACAGGGGTATTATTCCACCAGCATCAAGGAAGGAGAGAGGAGATCCAGTATTTGAAGGTAGTCGACTGTGTGACAGCCAGTCGACCTCATTGCCGGACTTCATTAGTTTATTTCTTCTCCTTCTATTCTTTTATGTTGATCATGTATTCAAACTTGTTGATTAATAAAAGTATTATTATGTGGAACTAATTTCATAGTTGGGTAGATTGAAACCGTAGTTATGTAGTGCTATATTCTTCTGAGCTCTTCTATTTTACTTATTGATTGAATCCGTTTGTATTGATATAGATTGATGGTAACCAAACTAGTTCTTGAAGTCTGAGAGCAGTCGACTGAGGTGAGAGCCAGTCGACTGACGTACAGAGCTTGAGAAATCCAAGTTTGTATTACCATCTATCTGAATCTGTTATATGAGCATATTGAGACGACCCGTATCTCGTGCCCGTAATTGTAACAAAGGAATCTTTAGGGGTTCCTGGTTCAATCAACTTAAGGGATCTAGATCTGAACCAATTTCTAGAACCTTGAGTGTTTGTTCGTTTCCACTGATCTTATGTTTTCTTTAAGCACAACTTAGTAGATACCATGCTAAACACTTAATGAAAGAAACGAATTAGAGTAGATACCATGCCTAATTCTTGGTCTAGGGAAACAATACTTTAAGGAGTAGATACCATGCCCTTGAAGTGAACAAACATGAGTAATAAGAAGAAGTTCAGAAGGTGACTTAGCATTACTGACTATTGGTGGAGATCTAAACCCAACTATTTCATAAAAATCTGTGATTCAACACTTCTTAATTTAGTTTAAATCTTTTTATTTCTTTTAGACTTTTAAACCAACCCTTTATGATTCTAAGTCTTTTTATTGATTAGTAAGTTAAAGTCTACAATCTCTGTGGGATCGACCCTTGCTATTGCTACGCTTTGTCAAACGATTCGTGCACTTGCGAGGTTTTTATAATTTGTGTCTAGTTTATCTATTTATTTAGATAGTCTAGATTGCACAACAAGTTTTTGGCGCCGCTGCCGGGGATTGTCTAGTATTTTAACTTACAGATCAGTAGGAAGTTTTTATTTTCTTTCTTTTAGTTTATTAATAAGTTTTTCTTTTAGGTTACAGGATTTTGGTGGATGCACGGAAGGAGATCACTTCGTCCAGAGCTACTACCAATTGACGCAGAAACAGAACGCACTTTGCACAGATTAGGTCGACTGATTGCGACCAACCAGTCGACTGCTGCACGAACCCAGTCGACTGCTCAGAGACCTCAGTCACAAGAAGTCATGGCAGAAGAAATACCCAATCGCGTACCAATGCAGGATAAATTTATGCCTAAGAACATTGAACAACCCTCCTGCATTGCATATCAACCCAATGTCACAGGGAACATGCATCTATCTCCTCAGTTACTTAGTATGGTTCCCCATTTTAGTGGCAGACCTGATGAAGAGCCTCATCTCCATTTACAAGATTTTTTCGATCTCTGCAGGACACAAAGTGTCCAAGGGCTTACCCCTGAGAAAATCAGGTTAATATTGTTTCCTTTTTCCTTAAAACTTAACGCTAAACTATGGTATAATTCTTTAGAACCAGGATCAATAAACTCATGGGAGCAATTGGCGACAAAGTTCTTAAAAGAATTCTTTCCAGTCCAAAAGACCAAACAGCTGAAAAGGGAGATTCAACTCTTCCAACAAAAGGATGGAGATTTATTTTTCGAAGCATGGAAAGATTTCAAGAACAAACTTCTCAAGTGTCCAACACACAACATGCCTAAAGATGATCAGGTACAAGCTTTTTATGAAGGTTTAAATGATACTAATAAGGCAATTGTGGATTCAGCTTGCAACGGGATCTTGATGAGGAAAAGCGGCGAAGAGGCCATAGAACTATTTGAAGAACTCAGCGAGAATTCACAACAATTCTCAACAAGGAGGGGCCCTTCGAAAAAACAGGGAGTTTATGAAATTTCTAGTAGCAATAACATTCAATTGGAAATGGTAAACATGAATAAGAAAATTGATATGCTTGTTAATGCAATGTCTATGATGGGTGGAGTTAAAAATCAAACAAATGAAATTTGTGCAATTTGTTCTCATGTAGATCATACCACTGATACATGTCCCATGTCTTCTTTTACAGATCAGGAGCATGCAAACTATGTAGGTCGAGGAGTGTTCTCACAAAAGAACAATCCATTCTCGAACACATACAACCCAGGGCGGCGGAACCATCCAAACTTCTCATGGAGCAATAATTAGAATAATCAAGGGACTCAATTCACACAAGGACATGCACGGAACTTCCAAATGGGAAGTGGGATTGATAGGCCAGTTCAAGAACAGAAGAAGTTGGATTTTGAATCCACCGTTCTTCAATTGCTCCAACAACAACATCAAACAAGCAACCAACAAGGGCAAACAATTCAGAAGTTGGAAACACAAATTGGCCAAATTGCTAAAGAGTTAAGCGAGCGAAAGGCAGGGGAACTTCCATCACAAACTATACCAAACCCTGGAGGCCAAGAACAGCTCAAAGCAGTCACAACATTAAGAAGTGGTAAGATAATTGACAACAAAGTTGGAACACACACCGAAGAAAAAGAAGAACAACCATCAAAAATTGTGGGGTCCAACAAGGTAAGTGAGAAAGAAAGAACAGTTTTGCCACCATTCCCTCAAAGGTTAGTCAAACAAAAGAAAGATCAACATTTATTTGACATCTTTGAAACTCTCAGAAAGGTAGAAATTAATATCCCCCTACTTGATGCTATTAAACAAATTCCTTCTTATGCTAAATTTTTGAAAGAATGTTGTACTCACAAAAGAACATTTCAGGTTAGGGAGGATGTGGCATTGACAGAAGAAGTGAGCACCGTCTTATTAAGAAAATTACCTCCTAAATTAAAAGACCCAGGTAGTTTTACCATTCCTTGCAGGATTGGCGAGCACTTCTTTGAGAAAGCACTGTTAGATTTGGGGGCAAGCATCAATCTTCTCCCATACACCGTCTATGAAAAGCTAGGATTGGAAGAACTCCAACCAACATCCATCACGTTGCAGTTGGCAGATCGCAGTATCAAAAGACCTAGAGGTATTTTCGAAGATGTCCTAGTTCAGGTAAACGATTTCATTTTGCCTGCTGATTTTGTCGTGTTAGATATGGAGGAATCTTCAATGCCATCTTCTCTACCAATCATTTTAGGAAGGCCCTTTATGAGTACGGCTGATATAAAAATTTGTGTCAAAAAGGGTACCATAAGCATGAAAATAAATGGAGAGAAGGTTGAATTTAAAATGTTTGATACACTGAAATTTCCACATGATGATCATGAATGCTATAATGTTGATGTGGTGCAGGATATTGTTGATCAAACATTTCAGGTACATAGCGTTGAACCATTACAGGCCATAATTACACAATCTCTAACTTTATCTAATGTCGAACAGGAATACGGTGACTGGGAAATTGCAGAGACAATACATCACCTTGACACTTCACAGTCATACTCAGGTAAGTTTGCACCAGTATTTGAAAAATTGGTGACTGATGACATTTATGTTTCTGCAGACAAGTCAACTGGTGCACTGGACAAGTCGACTGCTGCAGAGGATCAGTCGACTGTCCAGACTGCTACCAGGGACCAGTCGACTGCACCAAGACTTACAGACCCAGAGCTTAAGCAGCTGCCCGACCATTTGAAGCACGCATATTTGGGCAAGAACCAGACGCTACCAGTGATAATTGCTACGAATCTAAGTGCACAGGAAGAAGATAAGCTGCTGAGGGTACTACGAGAATACAAGAGTGCAATAGGATGGACCATTGCAGACATCAAAGGAATAAGTCCATCCAGATGCATGCATCGAATACTCCTTGAAAACAATGCAAAACCAAGCAGGGAGGCACAGAGAAGGCTTAACCCAAACATGAAGGAAGTGGTAAGAGCAGAGATTTTGAAGCTACTAGATGTTGGCATCATCTACCCTATCTCAGATAGCAAATGGGTAAGTCCTATACATGTAGTGCCTAAGAAAAGTGGAGTCACAGTGGTGACAAATGAAGAGAATGAGCTTATCCCTACTAGAGTGACCACAGGATGGAGGGTATGCATTGATTATAGGAAACTGAACAATGAAACCAGGAAAGATCACTTCCCTCTTCCTTTTATTGATTAAATGTTAAAAAGATTAGCAGGATATAGTCATTATTGTTTTTTAGATGGTTATAGTGGCTATAATCAAATTGCTATTGCTCCAGAAGATCAAGAAAAAATCACTTTTACATGTCCTTTTGGTACTTTTGCATACAGGAGGATGCCCTTTGGATTGTGCAATGCTCCAGCTACATTTCAAAGATGCATGATGAGTATATTTTCAGACATGGTGGAAAGGTTCATCGAGGTATTTATGGATGACTTTAGTGTTTTTGGATCTTGTTTTGATGAATGCCTTAACCATTTGCAGCTTGTGCTTAAAAGATGTGAAGAATGCAACTTAGTACTGAATTGGGAAAAGTGCCATTTCATGATACAACAAGGTATTGTGTTGGGACATGTGGTGTCCAAAAGGAGAATAGAGGTAGACAAAGCAAAAATCGATATAATATCAAAACTACCCCCTCCCACTACAGTTAAGGGTGTTAGGAGTTTTCTTGGACATGCAGGGTTCTATAGAAGATTTATAAAAGATTTTTCAAAAATCTCCAAACCCCTTTGTGATTTGTTGGATAAAATGTTGAGTTTGTATGGACAGAAGAGTGCACAAATGATTTTATGACATTAAAAAATCTTCTCATTTCTGCACCTATTGTCATGGCACCAGATTGGAGCCATCCTTTCGAGCTTATGTGTGATGCAAGTGATTATGCTTTAGGGGCTGTTTTAGGTCAACGAATCAATAAGAAACCCCATGTTATCTACTATGCTTCTCGAACTTTAAACGATGCACAGCTAAATTATTCCACTACTGAAAAAGAAATGTTAGCTGTTATTTTTGCTATAGAGAAGTTTAGATCATATTTAATTAGTTCTAAAGTTATTGTTTTTACTGACCATGCTTCCTTGAGATATTTGTTTGCTAAAAAGGATGCTAAGCCTAGGTTGATCAGATGGGTGCTGTTGCGTCAAGAATTCGATCTTGAGATTAGAGATAAAAAAGGAAGCGACAATGTTGTTGCCGACCACATGTCCAGGCTACTGCAGGAGGACGAAAGAATTGTGCCCCCACTTAATGAAACTTTCCCAGATGAACATCTCTTTGAAATAAACTTATGCTCGGGGCAGTCGACTGGTAACAGGACCAGTCGACTGGTACCTCACTGCTCAAATTTTCCATGATTTGCTGACATTGTAAATTATCTAACCGCTCATGTTTTCCCTCCAAGTAAGTCAGGAAAGAAAGAGACTGGTGGCTATGTGCAAGCACTACTACTGGGATGATCCTTATTTGTTCAAATTTTGCCCTGATCAAATTATAAGAAGATGTGTGGCAGAAGAAGAGCAATTGAGTATTCTACAACATTGCCACCAATATGCATGTGGAGGACATTTTGGACCAAAAAGAACAGCACTCAAGGTATTGCAATCTGGATTTTATTGGCCTAAAGTATTCAAAGATGCTTTTTCTTTTTGCTGGACTTGTGACAAATGCCAAAGGACAGGCAACATCTCTTCTATAAATCAAATGCCACTGCAAAACATCCAAGTGATCGAGCTTTTTGATATTTGGGGAATCGACTTCATGGGTCCATTTCCTAACTCATTTGGTTATTTATATATACTTGTTGGTGTGGATTATGTGTCTAAAGGGGTCGAGGCTGTCCCCTCAAGAACTAATGATCACAAAGTTGTTGTCAAGTTTTTGCAGGAAAACATTTTCACTAGGTTTGGTACACCTCGAGCAATAATAAGTGATGGCGGGAGCCACTTCAATAACTTTCCTTTTGTTTCTTTGATGAAGAAGTATGGTATCACACATAGAGTGGGCACCCCATATCATCTTCAAACTAGTGGGCAGGTGGAGATTAGCAACAGAGAAATCAAGAGCATTTTGGAAAAGACAGTCAACACAAGGAGGAAGGATTGGTCGTTGCGCTTGAACGATGCATTATGGGCCTATAGAACCGCATACAAAACACCCATTGGCATGTCACCATACCGTTTGGTGTTTGGAAAAGCCTGTCATTTGCCAGTTGAGTTGGAGCACAAAGCATATTGGGCCATCAAAAGGTTCAATTTTGATATGAAACAGGCAGGTGACAAAAGAAGATTACAACTAAATGAGCTTGAAGAGTTGAGGCACGATGCTTATGAGAATGCAAAATTGTACAAGGAAAGGACAAAGTTGTACCATGACAAACAGCTAGCAAGGAAGGAGTTTTACGAAGGACAAAAGGTATTGATATACAACTCAAGATTGAGACTTTTTCCAGGCAAGCTTATGTTAAGATGGTATGGGCCATACACTGTCACGAGAGTCTTTCCACATGGCGCTTTGGAGGTTCATAGCAAAGAAAAGAATCAAACATTCAAGGTGAACGGGCATAGAGCGAAACCATACATAGAGATGAGCATTGAACCGCAAGAGGAAGATGTGAATCTTCAAACCGTTCAATACATAGCATGACCTCATCAAGTCTAGCTGAAGACAGAAAACACAGCGCTTATTGGGAGGCAACCCAATTTTTCAGGGGAGTATTTACACTTTCCCTTTATTTTCTTTCAGTTATTCATTATTATTTTTCTTTGATTTATTATTTATTTTTCTCTCCTTACTAGATGTGACATATGCCTATTTTTAAATTTTCTTTCGAACATTGAGGACAATGTTCCATCTAAGTTTGGGGGTATTAGGGGTATTAGAGTCTTTTGAATTTTTTTTTTTTTATGATAAAACAATTTCTTATAAAGTAAGAAGAAACATACCTATTTACTTTAGGATTGTTGAGTTTCATAACTTCCATACAAAATTATATGAGTCATGCAATTATACATAATAAACAAATGTGATGCTTTTTCTGGTGATCATTCCCTTTAGATCTAGTCCTAAATTGAGTTTAAGTAAATAGAGTGATAAAAAATATATATATATATATATATATACTTGAATAAAGTCAATCTACTCCAATGTTTTGAGTTGCTTAGTAACTAGGAGTATTCATCACCAATGTTTACCTTTACGTCAAACGGCAACTTAAAATATGAGTATGCAAAGCACTTTAGAGTTTGTGACTCGCTGAGTAACCGGGTGGATTCATCACAAATGTTTCGCATTCGCGTAAAAAGGCAAGTGACAACTTTAGAGAAGCGACTAAAAAAATAAAAATAAAAAAAAAAAAAAAAAAAAAAAAACTCTAGTTTGCTACTCGGTTTGTAGTAGAAAAAAGGGGATAATCACAGATTGAGTAATTACATACTATAACTATAATTAATTGCATGACAAGTGAGGGTGAGTTTGGAGTTATGAATAAACAATTGCACTAGAGAAAGTGGGTATGTTTAATTTTACTTTATCTGAAATTGTTTATACTTTTCTATGTTGATGCCCACATAGTAAGAACTCTTGGTGATTAAGGCTGTTATTATTATCATACCCTTGTTCATAATTCTAGTTTGCTTGAGGACAAGCAAAAATCTAAGTTTGGGGGTATTTGATGAACACAATATTATTCACATTTAGAAGCAATAATCTTATTATAAATGCACATTTAAAAGCTCTATATGTGGTATTTAACTCTTATTTTCTCTTTTCCATAGGAAACAGTCTATAACAGCAAAACGAAGCAAATTCAGGATTGTAAGGATGAAACACAGGAAACTGAAGCGATCAGTCGACTGATCATGCTTACAGGCAACTGGACAGAGGGAATCAAGTTTACACAACAGTCGACTGGGCTGATGAATCATGAAAATACTGAAGTCTCGACACAGCCGACTTACATCCGAAGGCAGTCGACTGGTACGCGGCGGAGTAAACAGATAAGATATTCGAAGATTCATCCAAATCTAATTTCAAATCTATCTGAATCCAGATTTATGCAAATCAAATCTAGAGACTGGGGATTTCCAAGAGCACGTGGTTAACAGATAAGGAAGGAAAGAAGAAAAGAGAAAGAAATAAATCATCAAATCTAACAAAGAAGGATTTTCCTGAAAAAGTGCAAAACCCTAATTCTCAGCCGTGTTCTATAAATATCAGAAAAGAAGAATAATCAAGGGCTCTCTCTCGGCTCTCGTCATCTCCCCATCATCCACCACCGAATCACAGAGTTGCAAAACCATCAAGTCATCAACAGGGGTATTATTCCACCAGCATCAAGGAAGGAGAGAGGAGATCCAGTATTCGAAGGCAGTCGACTGTGTGACAGCCAGTCGACCTCATTGCCGGACTTCATTAGTTTATTTCTTCTCCTTCTATTCTTTTATGTTGATCATGTATTCAAACTTGTTGATTAATAAAAGTATTATTATGTGGAACTAATTTCATAGTTGGGTAGATTGAAACCGTAGTTATGTAGTGCTATATTCTTCTGAGCTCTTCTATTTTACTTATTGATTGAATCCGTTTGTATTGATATAGATTGATGGTAACCAAACTAGTTCTTGAAGTCTGAGAGCAGTCGACTGAGGTGAGAGCCAGTCGACTGACGTACAGAGCTTGAGAAATTCAAGTTTGTATTACCATCTATCTGAATCTGTTATATGAGCATATTGAGACGACCCGTATCTCGTGCCCGTAATTGTAACAAAGGAATCTTTAGGGGTTCCTGGTTCAATCAACTTAAGGGATCTAGATCTGATACCAATTTCTAGAACCTTGAGTGTTTGTTCGTTTCCACTGATCTTATGTTTTCTTTAAGCACAACTTAGTAGATACCATGCTAAACACTTAATGAAAGAAACGAATTAGAGTAGATACCATGCCTAATTCTTGGTCTAGGAAAACAATACTTTAAGGAGTAGATACCATGCCCTTGAAGTGAACAAACATGAGTAATAAGAAGAAGTTCAGAAGGTGACTTAGCATTACTGACTATTGGTGGAGATCTAAACCCAACTATTTCATAAAAATCTGTGATTCAACACTTCTTAATTTAGTTTAAATCTTTTTATTTCTTTTAGACTTTTAAACCAACCCTTTATGATTCTTAGTCTTTTTATTGATTAGTAAGTTAAAGTCTACAATCTCTGTGGGATCGACCCTTGCTATTGCTACGCTTTGTCAAACGATTCGTGCACTTGCGAGGTTTTTATAATTTGTGTCTAGTTTATCTACTTATTTAGATAGTCTAGATTGCACAATACAAACTACTACTAATTAGACTATAGATTTGGAAGGGATAATAAGCACAAAATAACTAGCCATGGGAGGGGGTATTTATACTAAAAATCAACTAGAATGGAGGGCTAGGATTAGTTGATTGGTTGTAGGATGGAAGGCTAGGATTAGAGTAGGAGTTACCACAACTACCCACATTCAAATAACTACCACACCATGACCACCACTAAACTTTTGAACCTCCCTCCAAAAGAAGTGTACCCGGCCATGCCAAGAAAGTGCACTTGCACGTGTACGTGTAGTGCACGTGCAAGCAACTAGGCCTAAAAATTGTGCATTTGAAAATAAAATAATCTTTTTTTAAGTAAATTAATCCATGGGCTTAGTTTTATGGGCCAAAATAGTCATTTTAAAATAAAATAAATAAAATACATTTTGGGCTTTAAGAAAAAGGCTTTAAAATAAGGCTTTCTATCCATTTAAAGAAAAAGGCTTTTGTATAAAATAATTTGAAACGTACATTTAAATATTCATACACATCACAATAGAAATAATTATAAGATTCAATTCAACCAAAATATTGCACGTGCACACAACGTGCAAAATAAATAATTTTTCATTAATTGAAAAGTCAGGGTATTACATCACTCCCTCCTTAGAATAGTTCCGTCCCCGGAACTACAGTCAAGAGCGAGAAAAAAAAATTTAACACTCAACAAGAACAAAAAGGTACAAAAATACAATCAAGCAAAAAGCTCAGGATAATCCTTCAACATCCTCTCCTCAGATTCCCAAGTAGCCTCTTCAACCAAATGGTTTCTCCAGACTACCTTGACCATCAGTATCGTCTTATTCCTCAAGACTTTTTCTCGACGATCAACAATCTCAACAGGAGACTCGATGTAGTTCAGATCCAACTGCAAACCTTCCGGCACTTCAGGCAAATGATGACTCGGATCTGGAATGTAACCTCTCAGCATAGACACATGAAAGACATTGTGCACCTGAGATAACTCTTTCGGTAATTCAAGCCGGTAAGCAGTCTTTCCGATCCTTTTCAATATCTTATACGGGCCTATAAACCTCGGGGCTAACTTCCCGCCTTTGCCAAATCGAACCATACCTTTACCGGGTGATACCTTCAGAAAGACGAAGTCACCAACCTCAAACTCAAGGTCCCTTCTCCGGTTGTCTGCATAGCTTTTCTGCCTGCTCTGAGCTTCCACCAACCTTTTCCTGATCAGATCAATCTTCTCAGAAGTTTGCTACACAAGCTCAGGACCAAACAACTGACGCTCCCCAACTTCATACCAACAAATAGGTGTCCTGCACTTCCTGCCATACAAAGCTTCGTACGGCGCCATCCCAATGCTAGCCTGAAAACTGTTGTTGTAGGCAAACTCTACCAAAGGTAAATGCCTTTCCCAACTGCCTCCAAAGTCTAGTATACAACACCGAAGCATGTCCTCAAGAATACGGTTGACTCTCTCGGTCTGCCCATCGGTTTATGAAAAGCAGTGCTGAAATCTGTCTTGGTACCCAAAGCTGTCTGAAGACTCCTCCAGAAATGCGAAGTAAACTGCGCATCTCGATCAGACACAATAGTTGACGGAACACCATGAAGTCTGACAATCTCGCCAACATACATCTCAACAACTTGTCCATCGAAGTAGTGAGTTTCATCGCCAAGAAGTGAGCGGACTTGGTTAGTCGATCGACTATAACCCAAATCGCATCATTGCCTTTAGGACTCTTAGGCAATCCCGTGATGAAATCCATATGATGTTATCTCACTTCCATTCCGGAATAGGTAACGGCTGTAATAGACCTCCGGATCTCTGATTTTCGGCTTTGACTTGCTGACAAACCTCACACTTCACCACAAATTCAGCCACATCCCGCTTCAAACCTGACCACTAGAAATGCTGTTTGATGTCTTTGTACATCTTAGTACTCCCAGGATGTACAGACAGAAGAGTAGCATGCGCCTCCTGAAGAATACTCTCTTTCAGGTTCGTTTGATTTGGAACACACAGTCTATCTCCGAACCATAGCACTCCATCCCTGATTTGAAATCCGGGCAACCTGCCAGCACCAACCTGCTCCTTCATCTCCAAAATATTAGCATCAAGCTCCTGACTTGCAATGATCCTTGTATTCAGAGTAGGCTGAAGCCTCAACTGAGCCAAAGATGCTCCCAATCCTTGCAAGACAACCTCAACACCTGCTCGATCCAACTCCTCAACCAGATGCTTCTGAGTTGTAATCAAACTGGCCAAACTGCTCTTGCGACTAAGTGCATCAGCAACAACATTAGCCTTTCCAGGATGATACTTGATCTCAGGTCGTATATCCTCGAGCACTTCCAACCATCTTCGCTGCCTCAGATTCAAATCCCTTTGCTGATATATGTACTTCAAGCTCTTGTGGTCTGTGTACATGTTCAGCTTCTCACCGTACACGTAGTGCCTCCATTGCTTCAGGGCAAAGATAATCGTAGCCAACTCCAGATCATGAGTCGGGTAATTTTTCTCATGTGGTCGTAGTTGCCTAGACCCATAAGCGATTACTCTACCTTCTTGCATTAAGACACAACCAAGCCCATGATGTGAAGCATCGCTATAAATGTCGTACTCAACACCTGCTCTAGGCAAAGCCAAAATAGGTGCAGTAGTCAGCTTCTCTTTCAACTCCTGAAAGCTTGCCTCACATTGCTCAGTCCACTTGAAGCTCACATTCTTCTTGGTCAGTCCAGTAAGCGGTACAGCTATCTGAGCATAACCTTGAATGAATCTCCTGTAGTATCCAGTCATTCCAAGAAAACTCCTGACTTCCTTTACTGTAGTAGGCCTTGCCCAATCTCTCACTACCTCTATTTTCTGAGGGTCAGTTGCCACTCCATCCTTAGAAAGGATGTGACCTAGGAATGCCACTTCAGATTTCCAGAAATCACACTTGGATAACTTGGCATACAACTTCTGCTCTTCCAGCTTCTTCAAAATTGCTGCCAGATGCTTGGTGTGCTCCTCCTCTGACTTGGAGTACACGAGAATATCGTCGATAAACACCACGACGAAAGAGTCAATGAATGGCCTCAGAACTTTGTTCATTAAATCCATGAAGATTGCGGGTGCATTCGTCACTCCGAATGGCATAACTAAGAATTCGTAATGCCCATACCGAGTTCTAAATGCTGTTTTGTGCACATCTTCAGCTTTCACTCGCACTTGGTGATATCCTGATCGAAGATCTATTTTTGAGAATACAGCTGCTCCTTGTAGATGATCGAACAAGTCATCAATTCGAGGAATCAGATACTTATTCTGAACAGTGACCTTATTCAGCACCCGGTAATCGATACACATTCTCATCGATCCATCCTTCTTCTTTACCAAAAGCACTGGTGCTCCCCAAGGTGACGCACTAGGTTGAATAAAGCCTTTCTCCAATAGTTCCTCAATTTGCCGTTTCACCTCATCCTGTTCCACTGGAGCCATCCTATACGGTGCCTTAGAAATGGGTGCACTTCTCGGTTGAACAGTGATGCTGAACTCTACATCACGATGCGGGGGTAACCCAGGAAAATCATCCAAGAACACAGTCGGATAGTCTCGAACCACAGGAATCCCTTGCAATTCCACAGGAGTCTCTTCCTTGTGGATAGTTGCCACCAGCTTAGAACACTTCTGCTTCCCTTGGAAAGTGACTTCAGGTCCTCCTGGAGCCTTCACTGTTACCGTCTTGGTCTTGCACTCGATGCTTGCACTGTACACCGACATCCAATCAATGCCAATGATAACATCGACTCCCAAGATAGTCAGCTCGATCAGATCAATGCCAAAGACTCGATCTCCAATTACAATCTCGCAATCAGCATAATACCGATCAGTGGTCAAAGTTTCCCCTGACGGGGTAGCTACTGCTAAGATCTTGCCTGGAAAAATCTTTGGTTCAACTCCCCACACTTTAGCAAATTTAGGGGACACAAAAGTATGAGAGGATCCAGTATCGAATAACACAACAGCTTTCATTCCATTAAGATAGAGTTTTCCTGTTACATAATACACACCATTACATAACAGTTTCACAATATGAACGGGAAGAAGAAATGACAAAAACCACTAAACATCAGCCCCCGTACCAGAGATGACCTGATCTGCTTCATCAGCATCAGCTTCCGTCAAGGCAAATACTCGCCCTGGTTGGTACGGCCTCTTCCCAGACTGCTGCATTGGTGCATTGCGATTACTGTTCCGTGGCTTGGAGCATTGAGACATGAAATGTCCCGTCTCACCACAGTTGAAGCAAGTCACCGCAGGAGGTCTCACCACGTTGTTTCCAGGTCCTCCAGCTACACTAATAGCGTTCGCCCCTGTCGGTTTGAACCTTTGTGCAGATGGTTGCCCCTTGAAACTTTCAGAATTGGCGGGCCTCTTACCAGTCTGCCAGTTGTTCCTTCGGTTCTGAACAACATGGAACTGCTCCATATCTGCCTCCGTCGCTGCTGCCCTCTTGACCAACTTATCAAATCGTCTGATACCAAGAGGTATCATCCGGGATCTCAAGCTTGGTCTCAGCCCATGCTCGAACTTACGAGCCTTCTTTGCTTCATCCATCACCAGTTCTGGAGCATACCTAGAGAGCTGAGTGAACTTAGTCTCATACTCTCTCACTGACATGCTGCCTTGCTGTAGCGACAGAAACTCCATTGCCTTCTTCTCCTGAACATCGGAGGGGAAATAGTGACTGCAGAATTCTTCCAGAAATTCCTCCCAGCCAAGCACTATACCTCCCATGGTCCTCTTCATCAACTGCCACCAAACAGCCGCATCCTTCTCGAATTGCAAAGTCGCCAACTTGACCTTGCTGCCTTCCGGGGTCTCCAACACCTCAAAGATTGTCTCCACTTGACGAATCTAGTTGTTAGCTGCATCTGGGTCTGACTTTCCCTCGAATACAGGTGGTTTCATTCTCTTGAATGATTCCACTAGCTTAATCGCCTCGGGCACTGGATTCACCGGCCCCCTTCCTAGCCACTGCATTGAGCGTCTGGTAGACCCTTTCAAGTTCGGTCTCTAGATCCAAACCTTCCCCATTCCTAGATCCTCTTCTCGACATATTCTGATGCAAAAGATCCATTAAATTCGAAGTATAAGACAAGAACTTAGATCAACTTGCATTTCATTGAATTCCAAACTTTATACATTCGAATTAAAAAAACATTTCTTAACATCAGAATGGAAGAAATAGAAGCTACAATAATCTAACTCCTACAGGTCCTCTTTGCTGCTCGAAGTTCTTCCCGTAGTTCATCCACTTCATCCTTCAGCACATCAGTCAGGTTCTTCCTCTTCTCAAGTTCCCAAACTCGATGACTGAGAACAGAAAAGTCGTCCTTCCGCTTCACCAGCTGAGCCTCCAACAATCCGACTCTCTCTCACAGGGTTTCCACCTGCCTCTGAAGAGAAGCCACAGTACTACTCAGAACTGGTCCCTCTTCTTCATCAGAAGAAGAATCGTCAAACGAGTCTGGAGGTGGGGTAATCTCTCGAGATTCAGGCCACTCATCCTCATCAGAATCTGCTTGCCCAGGGTGATACTCGTCCTCGGAATCAGCTTGTCCAGGATGGTACTCTTCCTCAATGATATGCCAGTCGTCGTCTCCAGCAGGGTCAAAGTGATCAGCCATCTTAGAATAGAGAGGAAGAAGCATAAGCCATAGAGCAACACAAATGTAAGTCACTTACATTTAAATCTCTAAACTTAGACACACACTCTAATGTCCACTTCTAGGGTGTCGTTCCTTATAAATTTGTACCAACAGGAAAAGCGTAGAAAGCGTGGCTCTGATACCACTCTGTAACGCACCGAATCCCAAAACACTGAATTCGAGATGTTCTACAGGATCTTTTCACTTTCTTTAGTACAATTTTACAAGGAAATTTAAACTTTTCACTTTACATCAGAGTTTACATCAATATTACACTTTTCTTTTGCACAGCGAAAGTAAAATTTACAACAATGAAACAAATGTACAACAACATGGTTTAATCTTTAAGCATCCATTCCTCTTTAACCTTTAACATGCCATTTACCTGCATATAAGACTGTGGGTACGTCAGTTTATTCAACCGACGATCATTATATACGGCCATCCTCTCTATGCCGGAAATAGTATAACTTAATTTTCCATATTTAGCAAACACAAACTTGTCACATTACAATTAAAGGGACTACCCTATTGATGTCGTGTTGTGATTGTGCACTTAATCCTTAATGCAATTATTTATGTTACATGACACTAATGCACACTTGTTCGGAGTCTATGCATCCCATACTACATAGATCCGAAGGCAAGCCTCTTAATCGTTCTTCATCTTTGTAGGGTTCAATCCCTCGCCATGACATAATCTACTACTGTAACTACGATAGGTATCCTAGATGATCTATGAGTGCAAGCACGTGTACAGAAAACCTGGAGGAGAATCCCACGTCATGTCACGACTCATCGTGAAGAACCTGTGGCAATTTCAGCCTCCTTCATGGCACACGATCCTCATG
Organism: Hemerocallis citrina; assembly: GCA_017893485.1. Classification (NCBI taxonomy): domain Eukaryota; kingdom Viridiplantae; phylum Streptophyta; class Magnoliopsida; order Asparagales; family Asphodelaceae; genus Hemerocallis; species Hemerocallis citrina. Next base: position 131,152,950 of record CM030358.1, read on the forward strand.
CAGTCACCAAACATCCCACAACTGTCACCACCGGGACGGTACCCTGGAACAGTATCCACGTCATGTCACGACGCATCGTGAAGAACCTGTGAAATACTCTCCGCCGCCACGGTACCCTGGAGTCGTATCCACGTCATGTCACGACTCATCGTGAAGAACCTGTGAAATACTCTCCGCCGCAAATCCGATGGCTCTCACTCGTGTTTTTCTCCTACTTTCATCACATCTCCACTATGTACTAATCCTTAGTTTTTATTAGAATCATGAACAAAATCAAAGCTCTAGAGTTAGCCTCTCCAATAAACCGGACTTATTCATTCATTTCAACATGACCAACCTTGGTCTTTCTTTTCAATATTCATTTCTTTTCTTTCCAAATGTCGGGGGAGACTTAGCTACTCTTTCATTTCAATTCCAATTCACAAATTCTAACATAATCTGAGCATTCCCAGCTCATGAGTTCATTTTTCATTGCCTCAGCATATCATGATCTTAGATTTCATATTCATGTAATTCTCAATTCGAATCTATGATTCATTTTATGTAAATTCTCAATTCAAAACTATGATTCATTTCATGTAAATTCATACAGCAACAAATAGAGTTTATCAACACCCACCATAAGGTTCACAATCTTCAAAATAAACAGAATAATGTTCTCTGACATAACAAAACACTCTGGACAGTCGACTTGGATCTCTTCCAGTCGACTTGTTCAGTCAATTCCAGTTATTCATAACCACTCGGGAGAGTCGACTGCTGCACATGGCAGTCGGCTGTTCCGCAGTGTTTCCGATTTCAATTTTCAATCACAGGACAGTCGACTTCCGTTCAACACAGTCGGCTGTTCTGTAGAGTTCAATTATGTAATTTCTCAGGTTCTATACAGTCGACTGTTACACACATTAGGTCGACTGAACCGGTTAAAAATCTCAAATTAAGGAATCATTCCTTCATTCTATTTACACATCACACTTTGTCTCGCTATTCTTCAACAAGAATAATTCACATTTTATTGTTCACATTATTCTCAAAATGAGAAGTACTAACGAATATTCACAATTCATATTTTCATACATCTATCACATAATGTCACTTCAATCTTTACTATACTAAGCTTCTTCATTTCCAGTTCTTTTGCAAGGTATACTTTCCCAAAAATACACATGTCAAAGTCATAGTTCTAATTACACCTTTCATTCTCAAATCACATTTTATTTCATGCAACAATTCCCAAATTATCTTTATAAAGTCTCATGTATTTTTAGAAGAGTAGAACATTCGAGTTTATAAAAAAATGCATCAGTACCAGTCGACTTATACTATAGTAAGTCGACTGTCCAGGGGAAAGCATCCATGATTTCAAGCAAGAAGTTGACTTATAAAAGCACCAGTCGACTTAAATGAGCATATAAGTCGACTTACAAGGTCCTAAGTCGACTTACCAGAACGTTTCTTTTCCGACATTTCTCAACAATTAATGCCACTAATCTCTTTATTAGCCAATTACCCCTTCATGGCTATATTTAATCCATACCAACTTAGATTTTTACTTAATCAAATCACATATAACTGCATACTCACATTCCAATCCATTTATAGGTCAATTTTCCAATTAGGAGTGTACTCTTATTAGTATTTTTCATGCATCATTCTTTCAGTATAGTACTAGCATGATTCCTAATACGGAAAATTAAACCTACTATCATTCATTCATTCTAACAAGCATTTCTACTTTAGAAATAAGGAAAATCAAACCCACTATCATTCATTCATTCATTCATTCAAGCATTCCTACTTTAGAAATATGGAGAATTTTACCCACCTTATATGGAGAGAACAAACACAATAGCAACTAAGTCCTTTGCAAATGAGATGCACCTCCTCCTAGATGATGCGCGCACAAGTTCCACAAGCACCACCGAAAGCTCCTAGCCGGCCCTTCTCCTCCTTGGTAGAATGCAAGCACAAACCACTCACCACTCAATCTTTTTAACTCTCAAACTACTACTAATTAGACTATAGATTTGGAAGGGATAATAAGCACAAAATAACTAGCCATGGGAGGGGGTATTTATACTAAAAATCAACTAGAATGGAGGGCTAGGATTAGTTGGTTGGTTGTAGGATGGAAGGCTAGGATTAGAGTAGGAGTTACCACAACTACCCACATTCAAATAAGTACCACACCATGACCACCACTAAACTTTTGAATCTCCCTCCAAAAGAAGTGTACCCGGCCATGCCAAGAAAGTGCACTTGCACGTGTACGTGTAGTGCACGTGCAAGCAACTAGGCCTAAAAATTGTGCATTTGAAAATAAAATAATCTTTTTTTAAACTAAATTAATCCATGGGCTTAGTTTTATGGGCCAAAAGAGTCATTTTAAAATAAAATAAATAAAATACATTTTGGGCTTTAAGAAAAAGGCTTTAAAATAAGGCTTTCTATCCATTTAAAGAAAAAGGCTTTTGTATAAAATAATTTGAAACGTATATTTAAATATTCATACACATCACAATAGAAATAATTATAAGATTCAATTCAACCAAAATATTGCACGTGCACACAACGTGCAAAATAAATAATTTTTCATTAATTGAAAAATCAGGGTATTACAACTTCTCACTACACACTCATGGTCTATTAGCTCTCTAACTCTCACGTTACCTTATGTTCTTTATGCTCTCCCTTTATCCATGAACCTTATTTCCATTAGTGCGCTGTGCAATAGTGTTGTTACATTTGATTCTGCAGGTTATTATATTACCGATTCACACACTAATCAGGAGTTTGGGCGTGCTAGTCGACAGGGTCATATATATCATCTAGATTCTCTTCATGCACATAAATCTCATCATACTTTGCTGGTGTTGTGTCCTCTGATGCTGATCTGTGGTATAGATGTTTAGGTCATATTAGTGAATCTCAATTCATGACTTTAGCCCATAGTGGTGCCCTTGGTTCTCTTTCTTTTACACATTTGTCTGATTTTTAGGGTTGTCATTTGGCCAAATACATTGCACTCCCCTTTAATAACAAAAGTACTTCTCCATCTACCCATCCTTTTCAACTTGTTCATTCTGACATATGGGGACCTTCTCCTATACCTTCGTGGAAATGTTATCTTTATTATGTTGCCTTCATCGATGACTTCACTCGGTATACATGGGGTTTTCTTATGCGTCACCGATATGAGATTTCTAATATTTACCAGTTCTTTACAACCATGATTCACACTCAATTTGGTATGCACATCAAGAATTTTGCTCAGACGGTGCTCGGAAGTACACTTCCACTACTATGAGATCGATCCTTCAGTCTCACGGTACACTTTTTCAGCAATCTTGTCCTCACACACATGGGCAGAATGGTGTAGCTGTCGACATTTTTCACAAATTTTATGAACAGAAGCCCTTATTTTTCATATTTCTCACTCCTTACTTAAACGCAGGCATTGTCACATTCTTGATCCGGCTCGCACTCTTTTACTCTCCTCTTCTGTTCCTCGTTCTTTCTGGGCTGAAGTTGTCATGACTTCTACTAGCCTCATTAAAATCATTCCATTGTCTACTCTATTTGGCACAATACCTTATGAGGCTCTTCATTACTTACCTCCGGACTATAGTATGCATCGTACTTTTGGGTGCACATGTTACGTCCTTCTCCCTCCCACTGAGCGCACGAAGCTCACTGCTCGCACTACAAAGTGCGTTCACTTAGGCATCAGTTCAGACCACTGTGGATATTGTTGTTTTGATCCATCGGTGGGTCGTGTCCATATTTTACACCATGTCTCCTTTGTGGAAAACTCTCCTTACTACTTGACCTCTCTTGAGGAAACTAGCTTTCTCGATTCCTTGGTTGTTGGGCCTACCTTCCTAGCCACATATTTACACATTTCCTGCAATCCCACTCCTTTGGCTCATTTCCCACCTCATACAGACGTTACACCTATTGTTCTTCCTAAGGAGACACCACCTGCATCACCACAGCATCATGAACCCACACCACTTTCATCACAACATCATCATGCACCCACACCACCTGCAACCCCACAATTGCATGCATCCACACCACCGTCCTCACAACCACACCCTGCCAATCCACCACAGGTTTGTCAGTCTACATGTTCCACTTCGGGCATCCCATCGACACGTTATACACCTCATGCCATTGGTCCTTCTGATCAATTTGGCTTTGCCACCCTAGCTTCCTACTCACCAAAGTTTCATGCATATCTTAATGCCATGCATTCCAAACGTGACTCCAGAACCTATCAGGAATCAATTCAATATCCCAAGTGGCGGGAAGCTATTACAAAGGAGTTCAGTGTATTTGATCAGACTGACACTTGGGATGTTATTTCCCTGCCAGTGGGCATCTAGCCTGTTAGTTGCAAGAGGATTTTCAAGGTCAAATATTGACCTGATGGCTCCATTGAGCGGCACAAGGCTCGTCCAATTGCCCGAGGATTTACTCAGGAGAATTTCATTGATTATGATGAGAATTTTACTCTAGTTGCCCAGATGACTACTATTCGCACTCTCCTTGTCATTGTCGTTATTCGTTAGTGGCCGTTATATCGATTGGATGTGAAGAATGCATTTCTTCATGGTACCGTATATAAGGTTGTTTACATGCATCCTCCTACTGGCCTTACCACACCTCCTCGTCATGTTCGTCTTCTACGTAGTGCTATATATGGTCTGAAATAGGCCCCTCGAGCCTGGTTTAAGTATTTTTGTTGTGTCATCATACATGCCGATTTTAGTTAGAGTTCATAGGACCACTCTATGTTTGTGTCACGCCCTGCTTTCCAAAATACTTAATACGAGTACATGACATTGACCCAGCGAATGACTAACGTCACCCATAAGCTATTTATCCGATCAACTCAACAATATAATCAATACAGAACAATTACACAGGAAATAATGATAATCTTATGAACAATAATACTTAGAATAAACAATATGAAATATCCAAATACAATAATAATCCAACATCTGAAAACAATAATAAAAATCTGGGACATAAGCCCAATACAATAATAAATCCCAAACACAATAGTAATAAGTCTCAATATAATAGTTCAATAAAATGATGAGCAATTAGATAACATTAAATTTTCAGAATGTCTGTTCTCCAATCCCAGTAGACAATTCTCTTTCATTACCTGTGTACACTTTATCTAAAAAGAGGAGAAAAATTGTCCTTAGAGCAAGTCGTGGACAACAAGTAGAAAAGCAGGGAACAATGGAATAACGGTATAACAATGATTTCAATGGATCAATAGGGATCAATAACATGGCACGATAATCAATAATTAATATCACGGTAATCGATGCAATGGCTATAAACAATAATTCAATACTTGGTAAAAAAATATATGATCAATAACAATAACACTTAGCCAATAATCGATATCAATAGAAACAATGATGAACAATATGCATTGTTGATGTTGTGTCAATCCTTAAGTCCATTATTCATTTTAATCCTAACTAATGCATGTACTACTGCATCCCAAACTACAGGTCCGATGCATACAATCAATTTCGTTTTAAACTTAAGTGGAAGATTCTATAGATCATGTACACGGCACGATAACATTATTTGTAGCATTGGTGCACACTGGTTGGCTCAATAAAAATAATACACGGTCAATTGAAGATATTGTGTCAGTAGTCCAACAATAAACCGATAGCAATAACTTTTGCTAACAAATAATATTTTGGGAAACAAGGCCCACACTTCAGTGTACAGTCACTATGTCATCAACTACTCCAGTCAATCCCTTAAACCCCGACTTATTAATTATTTTATTAATGCAACAATACAATATGCAATTATAAGATATGAGATGAACAATAGTATCAATTGGGAAACAATAGGATGGTAAACAATGACAATAACTCATTAGTATCATGCAATAAAACATACACACTTCGATTCATGCATTCCTACGATATAGGAATAATAAAATTAAGAAAAACTGAAAAGTGAAATTCTGGACAGCAAGATCAGTCTGTACAAAAATATAATTTTCCGCTGCTATAGAAATCGAAAACTGAATATGCCAGAAATTCTAGAAACTAGACTTCCCAACGAATCTGACGCATATTTAAAGTTCAAAATTCGACAACAGTAGTTAGGTTAAACACAGCGTTCTTTACAGATTTTATGTTCAGGCAGAATATCGACATCATGTTGTTTTAATTTTAGAATCAGCAAAAACTCAGTATTAAATTCATTAAAAATACTTATTAGATTCCTAAACATGTAAAGCAACAATCTGGAAATTTTCAGAGAAAAATTTTAACATTTAATTAGCCTTTTTACTTTTTAAACATGGAAGATACAAAAATCTGAAAATCTGAAATTAAAAGCACAGTTGTAGTAAATCGGACATAAGTTTTACTACACAACTCGGAATTCAAAAATTCAAGATGTTCTGGAAACTAGAAAGATTATGCTACAATTCTTATTCAAAAAGTAACTCAATTTAAGATCGTTTACTGGTTCAAAACGGCAGTCAACATACAGGTCAGTAAGCGATATACAGGTTTGGTGTAGTTTTCTTGAAAATAAACTAATTAACATGATGGATGTCGATTCTTTAGTCAATAAATTGTATAATCAGCATGATGGGTGTAAAACATGGTAAATAGGATTAAGAACACACATACTTCAATTTATCATCAATCAATCATCAATCAATCAAACAACATACAACCTATCAATTGTCTCTACAATAATTTATTTGTGTGATGACTATATGAATACCCTATTATCAATTCTATATGCAGTCATAAAAAAATCCAAACTTTAGAGTCAAAAGTAGCACGATGTCAAAAATATTGGGGTTAGCTCGTATAAACCCTCAATAGACCCAACGAAGAGATGAACAATGTATAATATGATAACAAGAAGATCTACTTGCAAGAATTTCAGTGAAACTTGAATTTGATACAATTAACAATTCAAGAGGATGGTGACTTGCCTGTTAGACGGTTAATTCGGATATGCAAGAATAACGGGATGAGAATCCCGGACAACGAACCACAAACATGAGAACACGGAATCACGTGCGAACTACGTGCAAACCCATAACAACACAGCAAATCCAAGCCAACACAGCAAAACAAAACAGCAACTACCCCTCTTAAACACCAAACACCAAGACCAGATTCCCTACTCCATCACAGCAAACAACAAACACAACCTCCCTCCTCTACACAAACACCAAACACCGAGATCGGGATCCCCTATACTCCAAACAGCAAACACCACACTTTCTTGCCCTTCTTCACCACAGCAATAGAGAGAGAGAGAAAGAGAGAGACGGAGGAAGGCGACGGCGGCACTAGGCGACGAAGGCGACACCCACGATGAGGGCGGCGATGGCGGTGTTGCGGTCGGGAAGCGACGCAGCGACCAAGGAACAGTGGCACGAGCGAACTCTATTTTGCTCCAAAATAGGGGAGGCGAGAATAGCGGGGTTTCGGGGATTGGACGACGACGACGACGAGGTGGGGGGATCTTCGGTGGTTGCGGGGGACAGCAGAGAGGCGAAGGCAATGGCGACGAGCAGTATTGGTGATCGGATGGCGATGGTATAATGGGTTCGAGCGGGAGCAAGTCGAGCGATGGTGGGCTGGAGATGGCAATGATGGGAAAGGCTTGGGTAGGAGCAGGCATCTCGATGACTGGGCATCGAGGGAGGGCAGTCGAGGGGACTGCACAGATGAAGGCGGTGTGAAGCTTGACGAGGCAACAATGGTGGGTTGGCTGTGGCGATGATAGGGCGAAGGCAAGGAGGATGAGGGTGATGAGGAGAGGTGGAAAGGTTGAGGCGGTGGTGGGAGGTTGATGACGAGGAGAGGCGACGACTGGCTTCAACGCAGTGGGTTTCGGCTTGGGAAGAAGGAGGAAGAAGAAGGGGGATGAATAGGGGGGTAGGTCTGAACAGTTATAGGGTGGCTAGGGTTAATAGGGGTTTGGGTTAGTTTAGGTTAGGTTTGTATTTATAGGGTATTAGGATGGGTTTGGGTAATGGGTATGGATTCAATATGAGAAATAATAGGATAGCCGGGTTTATAAAAATACATATACACATACATTAAATCCAATAATAAAATATAAATAACTAAGTATGTTCAGGCTTTACAAAAATAATAATAATAATAATAATAATAATAATAATAATAATAATAATAATAATAATAATAATAATAATAATAATAATGACAATAAGAACAATATTACTAATAATTACAATAATAATAGTAAAAAATATTAATATTAATACCAATACCAATAATAATAATAATAACAATAATAAAGATAATAATCTCAATTAAAGCAATAACAATAATAAAATGAACCAATAATAATAGTACATATGCTTTAAACTCAAATATAAATATCCGATCAATAAGAAATATGAATTAAGATCAAAACACACCATTATTCGAAACGAATAAATTTTAGATTAAATAAAATAATTTAATAAAAATTCGAAATGAATTTAGCACAAAATAACTTTATAAAAATCAAATTGTAGGAAAATACATGGAAAATACTTATTAGCGGAAATGGGGGTTACAGTTTATGCGGTTGACATCGCAGGGGAGGGTACTATTATATATTGATGACATGATTATTACTGGGAATGACTCCACAAGCATTGCATCCACCCAGACATACTTTCACCAACAGTCCCATATGAAAGACCTTGGCAGACTAAGCTACTTTCTGGGTCACTTGTCAATAGATCTCGGTGGATACTCATTTCTCAACAGAAATATACATCAGACATTATCTTACTGCATGTGTCTCTGGTAGTTGATCAGCCGATACTTCCTTAGAGCTACATGTGAAGCTTTGTCTCATAAATGGTGAGCTCCTTACCGATCCAACTAGACACAGGCAGATTGCTGGACAATTTGTCTACTTATGTATGGCCAGACCTGATATTGCTCATGCAGTCAGTATAGTCAGTCAGTTTGTTTTTGCTCCTACATCAGTTCACTATAGTGCTCTTCTTCAGATCCTCAGATATCTTCGGGGCATTATCACTCGCTCATTATTCATGCATTCTACATCTAAACTAGAACTTAGTGCATATTCTGATTCAGATTGGGTGGGTGATCCTACTACCAGATGGTCAACCACAGGTTTCTGTCTATTTCTTGGTGATTAACTGATCTTCTGGCGAAGCAAGAAATAAGCAATTGTTACATATTCTTCCATAGAAGCTGAGTACAAAGTGACAACAACTGCTATTAGAGAGATTGTTTATGTTTGTTGGTTGTTATCAGATATAGGTGTCACTCTTACAGGAGCTACTTCTCTTCATTATGATAACCAGAGTGCTTTGCACATTACAAGAAACCCTGTCTTTCATGAGCGAAAGCACATAGAGATTAATTGCCACTATGTTCATGAGCATTTTGAAGCAGAAACAATTTCACTTCATTCTGTTACCTCTTCACAGCAGACAACATACTTCTTCACCAAATCTCACACTGTTCACAGATTTTGATACTTGGTGGGCAAACTCACACTGTTCGACCCACCTGTGAGTTTGAGAGGGGGCGTTTGATATTATCATATATTTATAGTCCCATATCGGATTATGTACTAGTTTTAGTATTTGGTTCCCTCCTATATATAAGAGATATTGTACTCAGTTATTATTCAATTCAATAATTCAATAATCTTCTCTCAATCTCTATCAACCATAACAACTATATCCCGAACAAGGAGAATCCTAGTATAGGACATAAGATTTGTAAAACATGTAACAAAAATTACAAATGGAAGAAGGGTGTAGGAACGAGTACAATTAGACGACACATTACAAGTATACACCCTGAACTAGTACAATTAGATGACACATTACAAGTATACACCCTGAACTAGTACAAGACCAATAAACACAACAAAACATCACCCCAGGAGCAGGCAAATAGATAGCCATAGTTATGATCCCAAAATTGTTCTTCGGGAAATGGCCAAACTAGTTATTAAGGAAGAGTTACATTTTTTCTATTCCGAGAGTAGGAACCTAGATGCCTTTAACAAAAGCACTAAATTCACATTTCAAAAAAATTCCTAGAAACGCACTTAAGGCTGATTGTTTTAAACTTTATTCCGTAATGAGAGACACTTTAATTGTAATTTTGTATTCTTCAACTTGTAGAATATCGTTAACTTCTGATTGTTGAAAATGTTGTAGCGATATTATGAAGATGGGCATAACTTGTCATTGGATCAATAGTGATTGGCTCATTTAAAAGAGAATCATATCACTTACCACTTTGTCGTACCCCCTTAGTGGTATGGTCATCGCAACACGTATTTTAAGAGTTTGCGATTTATTTCATATTCATGATAAAAAAAATTCGATTAGTTGTAATAATGACTCCAACAACAATAGTTCGATTAGTACATTAAAACAATAGTTAGCTCCTCCATATCCTGAAATTTTCTATGCTAGATGTGGAAGATATATTCTAAATTTATGTGTACAAGATTCTTTGAATGTAGCCGATCCATATGTGAATGCAATTAGAAATTGTGTACATTTTATCGCTTTGAGTGGTGCTATTCTTCAACAATTTAAAGAATGGTGTACTCTTAAGGGAGTGCATTTTAGAAAATTCTCTAAAGATGTTAAACACCAATGAAAACTCTATTTTCAACTTATTAAATATTGTTACTCAATACAAAGCGGTTATAAATAATTTTTGTACGGCAAAAAATATGGAAAATGTTCAAATGACTCCTGAATCATGGTTTTTTGCCAAATCTTTGTTGAGATTTTTTAAACCTTTTAGAACCGTAACGGTGAAGTTTTCAAAAACATATGATTCCACTTCTAGTAATATTTTTATTTCAATAATTACTATGATACAAACTTTTTAAGACATGATTTCGGACCCTTACATTAGCCATATTGTTATTCCCACTTATGATAAAAATTTAAACTATTGTATTGCTATTATTATGGATCCTTATATCAAATTAGCGGGTACGAAGAGTTTGATTGAAATATTTTTTAATTTACTTGGAGAAGACTCTGAATATGATTGTAGTGATTATTTAGCTAGTTTTGAGTTGACATTGAATAACTTGTATGATTGTTACGATAGAACTTATGCATCTAGTAGTACAACACGCCAAACTAGTATATCAACTTCTCAACTTCTTCTTTTTCTAGAGGTAAGGATAAGAGTACATTAGACGATATCACTGCTAATTTACTTGCTCGTATTCAATCTAAAAAATCTAGGACTAATGCACCTAATGAATTAAACTGGTGTAATTCACAAGATAGTGAGAGTTCTAGTTCTAAGATTAAAGTGTTACAATGGTGAAAAGATCATGAAACTCTTTTTCCAATTCTTTCACATATGGCTAGAGATCTACTAACCCCTCTTGTGCCTACAGTTGCATCAGAAAGTACAGTTTCTATAAGTTCAGGTTTTAACAGATTACAGGAAACGCTCGAAGCTGGAATCGTTGGAGATGCTCGTGTACATCGAAGATTGGATGAAAGTTGAAGACATGACACAAGAAAAAGCAGTAGATACTTCAACAAGTGGATGCAACTCACCTGAACATCAACAAGATGAGTAGGGAATTTAGGGTGATGAGATCCTAAGCATAGGTTAAGGAGAGGTGCACGACAATAGTCCAATGCCATCTCTTTAATCTAACTCTAGGCTATCTTGAACTCTAGATTATCCTCTTAAACATGTAATTCAATAAATTTGAATGATTTTTTTAAGTTTTTATTACATGTATTTATATGTAAAAATATTGTAAAAAAGCACTGATTACAAGTTGAAGTAAATAATATATACAATTTTGTTTCACTCTTATAATTGTTGTACATTCTTTTATAAATATTTTGGAGCTAAAAGAAAGAAGAAAACTATACCCAGCCCAACCGGTGACCCGGCCCAGCCCGGGTCGGGTTCAACCTGAATGGGTTGGTGGGTCAGGTCGAGTTTTTGAAACTTCTACCCGACCTGGCCCGGACGGGGTTTTGACCCAAACCGATCCAAGCCGGCCCCCTTCCCAGGCAAACCCGACGGGTTGGGGCCCGACCCGAATGCCATCCCTAACTAAGAGTCAATCCACCTAGTGTTAATATTAACATTAACCATATTAGATTCATAACAAACGGACGAAGTTGGACTAACTTTATCCTCAAGCCATTTCTAGAATTTGGTGCATTCCTTCTTCATGTGTCCCTTCTTCTTATAGAAGAAACATTTGGCGACTTTCTTGATATCAGCCTATGGGGGGGGTTTCCTTCCCGCGCATTGTTGTCAGCATTGCACTTTCACCGAGCTCTATCACAAGCCACCCTTCCTCTTGAACACACATGGTCATTAATTCGTTGATTGACATTTATCCTTATGTGTGTTGTACGAGATTTTGAATGGCCCATACTATTGTGGGAGGGTGTTCAGGATATAGTGCACCAGGAAGGATTCAGATATCTCAACCTCGAGTTTCTTAAGTTGAGCCGCAATGTCCCTCATCTGCATGATGTGCTCACACACACACCCTTCACGCTGGTGAGCCTTATGGATGAGAACTTCATGATTAAGGTACTTGTCAGTGCCTTATCTGAAGTGATGAATTGATCATCGACGGCTTTCAGCAAGTCGCAAACCTTTTCATGATGATCGACGAACCACGTATACCAGCAAAAATTTTAGTCTTAATGAACATCCTGCTGAGGCAATGGGATCGCTCCCATCATTCATAAAGCGTGATGTCCGCTTGAGTGTTGGTTTAAGTGATTGCTGGTGGTTCGTATTTCCTAATAGCATAGTCAATGGCCATCCACCCCAGGTGGAGGAGAATTCTCTCCTTCCATACCTTATAGTTATCACCATTTAGTTCAAGAATATCGCAACAAATATCAGAAAAATTAGTATGTTGTGAAGCCGCATAAATTTATAAATGTTTATGTCAAAATTTGAGGTCTAATTGAATAAATTGCATGTTTTACCAATGTAAACCACGCTAAAAATGAATCGTATGACATAAAAATTACATGTGGGCTAAATTTTTAATTCAAGCTGATTCATGTGTTCGTTATGATAGAATTATCAAAGTACATTATGAGAATAATTTGATATTCTATCGTAAAATAAACTTTATGATAAAACTATCAAATTATGTACTAATTCATAATTCTTGTGGGTATATTATGAATATAATTTGATATTTTATCCTAACTAATTATATAAATATAATAAAAGTTCCTATGGGATAAATTTAATAAATTACAACTAATTTCTATAATTCTTTATGTGATCCACAGAAAGAAAAGAAGAAAATAATCAAAGAAAGAAGAAAAATTCAAATCCCAAATCTTAATTCTTCTCCATCCAGATCTGTCTTCTCCTCGCTTTTCCTCCCCTCCCCCCTTTCATTTAAGTTTGAGATATCATCATCCTCTTCAAACCCATCTTTCTTTTTTCCTTCCCTGCCTTTTGGCTTGTGGTGTCATGTAGTTGATCTGATCTTTTAGCGGCTAGTGGCTCTTGAGACTCCCTCTTTTCTGCTGTGGTGGAGCCTTGACTCCGAGTTGATAGGGTGTGCTGTCTCCCTCGTCAGGTTTGCATCGTTGTAGTGCCTGGCTCTCTCCCACTTGGCTCCTCGCAGTGGAGCTGTCTGCGGATCTTGCTGCCTGAGGCCCTCTCCTGACCTCAGTTGTGGTTCCATCTTGTTTTTGAGTGGCTAGGGCGCGCTAGTCATCCTTGTCAGGTTTGCGTCGTTGCCGTGGCTAGATCTCTCCCATTGTAAGTCATTTTATTCCTGGGTTTTTGTGTCTTTTTTGAATGTCCTAGGGTGGGCGTGGTGTAGTGGATTGTTTGAAGGATTGTTTTCTCCCCCTCTTTTCTCCGGTTGATGCCTGTGGAGACATGGTGTTTTTCGCAATCTTTGTGGATTTTTGTTCTTTCTTTGATTGCTACAGTACTGGTTGATGGAAGCCCCATCATCGTGGGTGGATGTGCTAAAAAGAGGCCTGTTAAAAATATTTTTTTTTATCATGGGCCTCCTGTGGCCCAATCTTCTACTTACCCTTCGACCCAATTCCAGAACTCTCTGGAGGGGTCATGTGCTCAGCTTTCCCGCCCTTCTACTCTCTCTCCCTCTATCATTTTGCCTATTCATCTTCTGGCTAACCCTTCTTCTTCTCGTCTTACTTGCTTTCGCTGCTTACAAACTAGTCACTTCAAGCTTTTTTGCAAAGGTAAGATGAAATGCATGTTTTATTCAAAAAATGGGCACTCTCGGAGTAGGTGCTTCGCTCTCCAACAACTCCTTGGTCTTCCTGTGGGCGTGCCCATCTCTGAGCAAGTGTTGGGTGCTCTAGATTTCCCTTCTCTTCGTGTTAAGTTGGCTGAGGTTAAGTCAAGGAAATCTAAGAGGTTGAAGGTTTCTGAAAGTTTTGCTATTCTTCCTACTCCCCCAACGCATCAACTTTTGTCGGTTGCTAATCTACCTCCCTCCACCATGCCCTCTCTGGTTCAGGTGACTACTCGACCATCCTCCCCTTCCCCAACCGAACCTCTCACCCTATCCTCAGGTCTCCGTAGTATGTGTTCTCTCTCCGGAGAAGTCGGCCAAAATTACTAATCTTAATAGCTTTCGTGTGGTCACAATCTCTGGTGGTTCTATTACTAATTCTGCATTAGACACATTTCTATGCTCCACCTGTGATGTGGATAATTGGACTTCGGCGGTTAATGCATGTTCTAATGGTGACATTGTTATTAATTGTCCTATGGTTAAGATGTTCAAGGAACTAATTGAGAAGAACCCCTTCAACCTTGGATCTGTTCAGCTTAATATCCGTAAATGGGCATCCAAGGGTATGTCCCTCCCTATTCTTCAGTCAGCACCCACAAAGGTCACGCTTACTGGTCTTCCCCCCTTTTGTGACTCCCCCCATCTTGTGGTTGTGATGTCCAAATGTGTTGGTAAACTTACTTGTACTTCCTCTATTTCTCTCTTAACCTCTGGGTGCCTTCTTATAGAAGCTGAATTCATGTGTCCTAAGGATGTGGAGAGGGTGCGTGAGTATTCACTGCGGGTGGGTGAGGCCTTATACCCTATAAGGGTCCGTTATCTTGATGCTTCTCCCAACTCGCGAGATCACGCTCTCTCCCTTTCTTTCGTTCCCTCTCCACATTTGCCTTTTGGCCTGAGTTCTACTCAATTTGTGGCTGGGTGTTCGGCCAAGCCAGCTGCGGCACTTGCCAAGCATAAAGTGTCGCTCAAGAAACCTTATAAGAAACCTTTTACTTTTGCTCGCCAAAGTAGCACCATGCCTCCTAAACCTACTATCTCTCCGTTGAAGCCTCCTAATTTGGTTTGGATTAACCCAGCTTTGACCTCCCATTCGAATCCTACTCTGTCCACCTCTATATCTGCTAACCCTCTGGGTTCGGTCTCTACTGTACCCCCTAATGTGGCTCCGAATCTGGATCTAGTGGCCTCTATTGAGACCTCTTCGACTATCCCTTCAGGTCCAATTCTGCCCACATCGGTTCCTGACCCGATTGAGTGTGGGTTCAAGACAGAGTCGACTATTCCCCTTTCCTGTGCTACCAGCTCCTAGCCTGCATGGAATGTCAACCCCAATTACGCAGGTGAATGGGATCATTTCCAAAAAGCAGTGTCTGTTGATTCCACTGAGAAGTGCTCCAAGGAACTGGCTGCCCTGAAATCTTCATCTTCTCTTTCGCTATTCTCCTCTACTTGGCTTGCTGAAGGGAACAAGGGAGAGGAAGACAATTTGGGTTCTCATAAGCCGTTGGAAGGTGGCAAGGTATGGTCTCTACCTGTTTTGTTTAAAATTTATGACATCAACTTTCAGTTTAGTTTTCATTGTCATTCCATTAATTTTACTTTGCACCATTCTTACGAGCTACACTCATTACTTTACCCAAACTTTGAGGTCGTTCTATTGAACCTTGGGGCACTTGCATTGGATCGGAGGATGATCCTAGACTTTTTTCTTCGGTCTCAATCTCGTCCCTCCCCTTCTCGGCAATCTTTACTTGAATCCCCACTTTCTCCTTCTTATTCAGATAGTTTCTTATCTGAGTCGACTGAGCAATCAGCTTTGTGGCCACAGATGTCACAGGAGACCCAGTGTTCTTCTAACTTCCCTCCACTGGTCCACCTTCTGAGCCTCACCCTGTGGTTATAAACAGGGAGCCATTAAGTGTCAATTGTCTGACCTTCGGGTCATGCTCTGATTCCCTGAGTCTTTCGACTGATCTTACCTCTCGTAAAGGAAATTATAATTCCTTTCCTGTTATGGGACTCCCCTCGGTGTCTGTTATGGGACTCCCCCCTTTCTGTGACTCCCCTCGGTGGGTGGCGGAGATGACTAAATGCATTGGTGAGTGACATGCACTTCTTCGACCATTCTTCTTGCCTCTGGATGTCTCCTGGTGGAGGCAGAATTTCTATGCAGCTCTAATAGCGACAGGATCTCTTCCTACTCTCTGCGTCTTGGAGATGCATTTTTCCCTATCTCTATTTCCTACCACGACTTATCTCCGGTTGCTCTGGTGCCTTTGGCCGCCTTTGCTCCATCTCCTCTTGGTGTGGGCTTTACATTTGCACCTGGACACTTCAAGGAGGGAGCCTCCTCCAAGCCATCTTCAAAGCATCGTTCCACTCCTAAGTCTTTTTCTAAAGGCAGGTCGCGTGGTGGGGGAGGTCTGGCTCCTACTCGTTCACCTCTTAAACCGCCCAATTTGGTTTGGATCAATACAAACTTTGCCTCCCAAGGCGCGCAGTCTCAGTCCTCTATACCCTCCACTTCGGTGCTTCCGACTGCTACATTCTCTGCCCCTCTTTCTCTTTGGCATGCCCCGATTCCCAAAAAGAATACGAAATACAGATACGAGACAAAAGCCCAGCGAATGATTTTCATCATCCATAAGCTGTTCAAGAAATCTTTACAACATTCACAAGATAATCAGAGTCGGAAGCAAAGGATACAACCAGACATGCATAATTGAAACAAGATACCAACAGAAATTACCTGAAACCAAATATAATAATCTCAAATAATCAAATTCTGAACAAGTCAAATATCCTGGGTCACATCGCCCAAATACAAGATAAATATCTAAGTAATCAAGTACATCTTATTCAAGTTCAAGCAACAATAATAATAAAAATCATAAAGCAGAAAATCCAGCACTAATACATCATCTCGCTAATACCATCTGAAAGCCGACCATCCTGATCTGCAATTAGTAAATTTACAGGAGAAGGAAGAAGAAAAACAAGTACCAGTCAATTACAAGTTACGGGCCACTTATAATGTAGGATACAAGTACATGGGATAGGTAAATCTAAGTAACAAACCTAACATGGTATAATCATGATAACAGAATATAATTCATAGCATAGCAAGATGAGCAAGTATAATAGCATGTGTCGAGTGTCAAGTAAACAAGTGTTGTAGAACCCCGTATTTTCAAATATTATTTTAATTATTTGAAAATGAATTTAAATCTATTTCTGGAGATTTAATTAATATTTTCTAAAAGATTTATCTTTCGCACACGTGCAAAACACGTGCAAATGACTTTGGAGATGTTTGAAAAATTAAGTTTTCTTTATGAAAAATTATTATTTAATATTTGGAATTTATTTAGTATTTTTCCAGATTTTTCTGAAATTAATTGGATCTATTTGCAATTTTTGAGAAAAGAAGGACCTTTTTGCAAAATTGACATTTTTAAGGGTTGAAATGCAAAATATATTTTCTGGACATTTTGAACTATACCAATTGAGATTAATGAGTATATTTTACTATTAAATCCTAATTTAAATGATTTTTATTAAATTTCCAAGGATAAGAACTGTATACGTAAGATTATGTTTTGAAAGGACTATTTTGCAAATATATTCCTAAACCCTAAAAACAATATTTCCGGCCTATATAAGAGAGTGTGCAGCCGTCTTTCGCTGCACAACTCAGATCTCATTATATTATTTCTTGGTGATTGAAGAA
The DNA here is from genome assembly GCA_017893485.1 of Hemerocallis citrina. Classification (NCBI taxonomy): domain Eukaryota; kingdom Viridiplantae; phylum Streptophyta; class Magnoliopsida; order Asparagales; family Asphodelaceae; genus Hemerocallis; species Hemerocallis citrina. Next base: position 131,171,032 of record CM030358.1, read on the forward strand.
GAAGTTTTGGATCTAGCAAAGGAAGGCTTTTCGTGGATTTTCTTGATTCTAAAGGTGAGTGATATTGTTTTATTTTGATTTGTTTTGTATGTGATATGAACTTTGTTTTATTGATTGATTTTTGTGAATGATTGTGTGTTGTTGGGTTTCGACATCTTTGTTCATTTAGTGTATCTTGTATGTGAACGTTGCAATAGTTGTTATTTGTACGATGTATGTAAAATCTATGAACGTTTAGTAGATCTTGATTAATGAATTCTTTATTGCTTAAAAGCCTATTAAGATTTGAGTATGGTTGAGATCGGATGGATGAACATCTGGATTTTGTGTTTACAAAGTAGATCTTGGTTTGAGTTGTGAAAAGAATTCAGTATCTAGAAACCCTAATGGAAGAATTAGGAATTGAGAACTTGAGTTTGACATATTTGATAATTTGAGTAATATATCCATAATGGGGATTAATTGAGATTTGTCAATCTACCTGAATACGAATTATTTTCATGAACAAAGAATCTTTAGAAAATTCCAGTTTTGATTAGTGTATTCAGATCTAAATTATGAAAACTGTAGGCCGACAGTCGACTGGTCTACTATTCAGTCGACTGGTACGACCCAGCTGCTGTATCTTTAGTTTTTCTTGAAAATCCGTTCTGGACAGTCGACTTAGACCCTTTACAGTCGACTGGTACACTTAGAAATTATTTTTCAAAGTTATCGTAGAATTTCTCTCTGGTAAGTCGACTTATGTTCTTATAAGTCGACTTATGTTCTTATAAGTCGACTATGTCTCCTTTAAGTCGACTTATGTTTTTATAAGTCTACTTATGATTTTTATAAGTCATCTTATAGTGTTGGTAAGTCAACTTATGTTTTTATAAGTCTACTTATGATTTTTATAAGTCATCTTATAGTGTTGGTAAGTCAACTTATGTTTTTATAAGTCTACTTATGATTTTTATAAGTCATCTTATATTGCTGGTAAGTCTTCTTATGATTTTTATAAGTCAACTTGTAATACTTAACTTATTTTCTTAAAATTACTGAATTCCCCTCTGGACAGTCGACTGGTGACCTTTTGCAGTCGACTGGTACTGATACTTTTCTAAAGTATTTTGATATTCTTTAAACAACTATTTCATTAAATGTTTTGGGTCTATAATCTATCCTTATAAATATTATTCTTCTAAAGAACATACGCTTTCAATATATATTATGGTTGGACTTGGATTATGGAATGTATTAAAGACTTGAGTTTGTTGAGTGGAGAGATTTCTCCTTGATCGTTTGACGATGAATTAGTGAGTTTTGGTTCTGTTTGAGATTTATTAAGATAGGCCTGAGGGGTCTTGGTTAGTTGTTGTTTTGAGTTATTTAGATGTTTGCGTGTCGAGGGTCTACGGGCCTATTCACGGAGCATGCAGGATGCATTTGCGTGTCGAGGGTCGGCAGACCTATTCACAGAATGTATCGGGTATATCTGCACGTTGAGGGTCTTGCAAACCTATTCGTGGGGTACATAATATTTAGATGTTCGCGTGTCGAGGGTCTACGGGCCTATTCACGGAGCATGCAGGGTGCATTTGCGTGTCGAGGGTCGGCAGACCTATTCACGGAATGTATCGGGTGTATTCGCACGTCGAGGGTCTTGAGGGCCTATTCGTGGAATACACAGCAGGGAGATAATTCTCCGGTCGTCGTTATTGTTGTTGTTGTTCTTGAGCTATCCTATTTGATGCTTGCGGGTCGAGGGCAGTGACGCCTATTCGCGGAATATTCGGAATCTTGTTGCCCACCACAGTAGTGGGATTAGTTGCACATGGAGTTGTGCCTTCTTAACTGGTTTTGTGCATGTGCTCACTGTTAGTGACTGATAAATGAGTATTTGGCAGAATCAGTCGACTGGTGCACTAAAGCAGTCGACTGTACAGTACAGTTGAGCTGTACTGGTTGTGAGTGATTGATTGACGGATATATGATCGGTGACATTGTTTCTTGACTTGGTTTCATGCTTGTACTGGCCTATCGTTTCTTATTTCACAATACATGTTTAGTCTATGTATCTTTGTTCAGTACATGTTGCTTAAGAAATCATGTTTATTGTTTATTTATGTTTGTTGTTTATATCACTCACACCATTTATGGCTGACCCCTTTAGTTTGGGGGTTAGGGTTCAACTCTAGCCTCATATGATGCAGGTTGTTGCTTAGAGTTTGGAGGCTTGGATGCTTTGGGTTAGCTTTAGAGATTATGAGTGATATCATAGAGCCTTGTGTAATTTTGTAAAGAGGAGTGTTGTAAAAGGAATGTTTTTAATTCAAGGTGTTTGTATTTCCGCTGCATTTGAAAAAGATTATTGTAATAGGAGTTTGGAATAAAATAATTTGTTTTTTTGGCCTATGTACATTGTTACATTGAAGTGGATCGCTGGGAAGTGCCACGTATTTTCTAAGTTTTATATTAGAAATTCGGGGCGCTACAAGTGTCATGCATCAAGTAACCAGTATCAAGAATCAAGTAATCATGTAGCATGTATCAAGTATCAAATCTCATGTATCATGTAGTCAAGTGTCAAGTGGGCATGTATCATGTTCAAGTGTCATGTTTAAGTCTTGTAGTTATTACTATCTAGGTAGCACTTCATGCATTCTGATTTTTACTACATGGTTGCTACAACAAACAGTTTCACTATAGATTTTGTAGGAGACCATACAGGGCAGTGTACTCAGGGACAAGCTCCAAGTATCATGTAATCATGTATCATGTAAACAAGCTCCAAAACCCAAACAAGCTCCAGTGTCATGTGTGTACGTGTCATGTATATCGTGTCAAGCTCCACATGTAAACAAGCTCCAATAACCACTAGGTTCTTCCGAGTACACGTTTCTGCACTATCCACTACTAGATCTTTCCCTTAACTCCGGTTTGGTTATTTTATTATTAATGTCAAAAAAGCATGTAGGTGAGTAAAACATATCAAGTATATCATGTCATGATCATGTAACAAGTTCAAGTTGCAAGATAAACATGTACGTGTGCAAGATATCTCATAAAAGAACTAAAATAAACAAATCTTATGTTCAGGACAGCAAGATCATACTGTAGTAAAACAGTGATTTCCAGTGTTAAAAACATGTAAATCTGAATCCGTCGAAACTGCTAAAAAGTAGACTCCCAACCGAATCCATAGAGTATAAATAAGTCATATATTAATTCACAAAAACATATCTAAAAACTGATTTGAATACAGAAAATAGGTTCATCCAGAAATCAGGAAAACGAATTCAAAAGCAGGAAAACAACATGAAAACTCTGTAAATAAATCCATGAAAAATCTGGAGTATACCCCTATATGTCCAGTATCTAAATATAAAGTTTCATAATTTTCCAGTGAAATTAGATCAGTCATCAAAAATAAAAAAACATCAATAAACAGTAGTTTGGCAAATCTGGAAATCCCAACACTGCTGTACGAAAACCATAATATCTCGCAACTAGTGAAACAAAATCCAAATCCGCCAAAGGGAGATGAAAATAGACAAAATATATTAACTTTCATATTTCACAAATGTTTTTCATACAGTAAAAGGAATCAGGGTGAAAATATAATTGTTTACAGAACAACGAGTAAAATACAACAAGTCTAGTTTTCATAAACGAGCATGAAACGACGTATAAACTTATGAATAAAATTTACCAAAATTCTGGGTAATCCCTAACTAGATGAAGAAACACTGACCAAAGTTTTGGATCAAAAAGTGTAGCACGGTTAATAAAATCATTTAGTCATCAAGAACATCGAAAAACAAAATCTGGAAAAGATCGACACCTCTGTAGTAAAACAGTCATAACTCACACATACGAAAACAAAACCAAACAAGGTCAAAGGGGTTTGAAAATATACGAAATTTTCTAAAACTCATGTTTTATACCGAAATTAAGATACTGACTTCAAGACAGTCCAAAACAGCAAACAAAACAGATCAGCGACAAATTACAGATTTTTCCCTTTAACGACAACTCAACATATATCCTACAAAACATGTTCAAAACACAACCAAACATAAAATCGAGTCTAACAAGTGTCTAAAAATCATGAATTAGGGTATCTAGTATGTCCACATCAAATATATCACATGAGTCTCAACCAAATCACGAATTCTCATAAAAATCTCACATACATAATCAAAATCAAGAACGGCTCTAAGTTAATTCATGTCCATATTGTGTCGTGAGTTATCTATGGTCAAATTTCACAATAGAGACAAAACCCGTCAAGAATAACACAAATAAGAGTCGTCTCTAGATCCAACTACATTATAGGTGGTATTTTTTGACTGTATCAAACAAATGAATTGGAGTACAAGTTACTTGCCTTAACCGAAGATGAAGAATAACGAAAACCAAGATTAACGAGCAAAACCCACGAACGAAAATCTACGAATCAACGAATCCAAGCAACGAACCCACGAACAACTCGCACGATCCCACGAGTGAACTCTCAAGCAAGCGAGAGAGAGACCAAAAGAGAGAGACGGCGACAACTTGCGGCCAAGCGAGCACACCAAGAAAGAGAACTAGGGTTTATGTGTGGTGGTGTGTAGGAGGTGCAAGGAGGGTTGTCGACCAAGGGGAGATCGACCAAGAGGGAAAGAGGGGCTCGGGCTGTCGGGGTGTGCACATAGCCGGAGGGGCTGGCATCGGCCAGGAGGGGTCCGATCGAGCTGGTGAGTGGCGGCGCAAGCACGGGAGAGAGAGGGAGGCCGGGTGAGAGAGGTGGAGTATTAGGGTTAGGGTTTGTGTGAGGGAGGGTGTATTTATATGGAGGGATTAGGGTTAATAATACAAGTTGGGTTAATGGGTAATTGGGTATTAGGAGTATTAATAGGTTATACCAATGGGTTGTGGATTTGGGTCAAATTAAATAGGAATACAAATAGGATTTTGGTTTAATTAGGCTTTGGTGAACAAATTGGGATAAACATAATGGGAATGAAAAAGGAAATGAACCACCAACACACCACAAGCACCAAAAGACAACAATAAAGAGAACAAAACACAGTTGGAGAGCGAAACCACGACAATAATCAAGAACCAAATGAAAGAAAGAACAAAATAATGAAGAACGAAACAAAAGAGACAACCAATCAAATACAAAGAGCTCAAAATGAAATAAAACGAATATATATTGAAAACAACTCCAATATACGGTTCAGAAAAAAAAATACAAGAGAGAAATACACCAAAACGAAAAATACCCTAAAAAAATACACAAAAATGAAAAACAGGGGTTACACTCTTCAAAATGCTCTAGCTACTGGATCGCATACTCCCTCCAAGTCTTCACTTTCTGTGCCTGTTGATTCTGTTCCTAACACTTCTACCCTCATTGCTTCTTCTAAGGGCGTTACTGCTACTGTTAAAAAGGCGTCTGGGGTCTGCTCTGCTACCGATACTGAGGCTGATCAGGGGTTTAATTTCCTCTACTCCTCCTCTAAACAGAGCACAGCAGCTTGGGTTGAGAATGACAGTCTGTTTTCTGATGAAGAAAGGGATCTTGCACTGATCTCCTCTGAACCCAAGGTAACCTCTACTGCTTTACTTTATCTAAGTTCTTTTAATTTCGATTCTTCTACTATGTCCAAATGGATTGATTCTTATTTCACTAGTCTCCCTGTTATTAGTGGCTTTTCTCTTTCCTTTCGTTATTTCGAAGCGAAGGATTTTAACATTATTACGACTCATTGGGTTAATGACACTAGCATGGTTACTAGCATGTCGCTGTCGGCTAAGGTTTTCTTCCCCTCCTTTTCCACCAGTTCCTTTCGGCCTCCAATGACTAGTTCTAGCGGTATGCCGGCGGTAAGGCCTCTAATGGGACCTACGACCATGCATGACTGCGGTCCTAAGTACTCCCCCTCTACCTCTCGTTCTATGAAAAGAAAAGCTTCGAAGGCTAACAACATCTCTCCCATCATTCTCTCTAGCGCTCGTTTAAGAGCTAAAAACGATGCACATTTATCGTCTAATTCCAAAGCTTCCCTTGTGGCCCAAGTCCGCAACTTGGAGATTCCCCCTTTCTAGGCGTCCTCGAATAACAAGGTGAGATACTGAACTAGGTTCGGTTTATCAAGTCCATTTTGACTCTCTCACTAATGATAATATGTTGGCCCTTTCTTCTCGTATGGGGGTCATTATAGATCCGTTCAGTTCTGAGATCCTTGAAGAGATCAGATCTTTAGAAATTGCCAGAGCTTTTTTGTTCTGGTTCCATTATGATTAACGTCTCTTAGAATATTCGTGGGTTAGGTAGCACCTACAAAAAAGAAGCTACCTACCAATTAATCTCTTCTACTCATTGTGACTTAATCTCTATTCAAGAATCTAAGCTCGATTCCTTCTCCCCTGTAATCGCTCCTTAGGAGGTCGTTTGATTACCCAGTGGATTAGTCTTGACGCTAATCACTCCTGCGGAGGTATTTTACTGGGTTTCAAACCTTCTACCTACAACCTTTTGTCGATCCATCGACTCAAATTCTTTCTGGTTATTACTCTGCATTGGTTTGAGTTTAACTGTTCCATCACTATCACATTGATGTATGGGCCTTCCATGGCGGCCCTTCGTCAGGAGTTCTAGTCTAAATTCCTATCCTTTGCCGGTACCATTACCGGTTTTTGGATCTTTTGTGGCGATTTCAATGTTACTCGCTTTACTAACGAGAGATTGGATAACTCCTCTCAGATCGGTGACTCCCACCGGTTTAACGATTGTATTCGCTCTCTTGATCTGGTGGATCTGCCCATTGATGGTAGAGAGTTCACCTGGTCGAACATAAGGCTTTTACCCTCTATGGCTAAACTAGACCATTTTCCTTATTTCCCAGGATTGGATCTCTTATTTCCACAACTCTTTTGCTCAAGCTCTCCCAAATCCTTGTTCTAATCATGTCCCTATTGCCCTACACTCGAACTTCAATTTCTCCAAACTGTACAAATTTAGGTTTGAGAAATTCTGGCAAGAGGATCAGATTTTTGTAAATCGGATTCTCCACTGCCTGTCCTCGAGTGTGGGGTCTTATGGCCTGGGACGCATTTTACTTAAACTTCATTCCATTAAACAAGGGTGCAAAGTCTGGCGGAAGGAGAGGTTCTCGAACTCCCACGCCATCAAAAACCTCCTCTTGTCCACTATTCATTCCATTGACCAACGTGAAGAGTCAGGATCGATTAAAGATCATGACAGACTTCAAAGAGCTGAATGTAAAAGGGAGTAAAACTCCCTGCTTCAACGAGACCATATCAAATGGGCTCAGCGAGCAAAGGGCAATTGGCTTCTTAAGGGTGATGTTGTAACTCCCCTGTCCCTAGCTCAGACAATTTATACAATTTATAAGACAAATTAGATACTATGTAGTAAAACTGCCCACCACAGGCTGCCTCTCAAAAGTTGGTTAACCGATTAGGTGACTCTTGATCAGGGGCTATTATATTTATCTATATTTTATTCTTTAATATTATCGATATGGGATAATATTGTCATATACTTACCTGTTTTCTCTTCTCCTCTTCCGAAAGCACACAGCAAGCAAGTGGGCAAATCCATTTATATCCATGCATATTTTTTCCAACAGCCAACAACTTTTTTCAAAGTATATATATATATATATATATAGGATCTCCATTCTAGCCGTTGTGGAGCATCTGCTCTTCTATCCGCCCGATTATTCATGATCCCGAAGTACATTGCCCGATCAATCATAATCCCGGATTTAATTGAGCCGTCCTCCTATCCGCCCGACTGGGGTTTTACACACACAGCCGATGTGTACCCTGGCGTACTGACGTACATCTGCTAGCTCCATCTCAGGCATACATCTCGCCCACTCTTACCCACACTCGGTGTCGAAAGTCGGCTCTGATACCATTTGTAATGCCCCTGCCCCTAGCTCAAACAATTTATACAATTTATAAGATAAATTAGACACTATGTAGTATAACTGCTCACCACAGGCTGTCTCTCAAAAGTTGGTTAACCGATTAGGTGACTCTTGATCAGGGGCTATTATATTTATTCTATATTTTATTCTTTGATATTATCGATATGGGATAATATTGTCATATACTTACCTGTTTTCTCTTATCCTCTTCCGAAAGCACACAGCAAGCAAGTAGGGCCCCCACCTTGCAATCCTGCCACGTCATGCAACAGCCTTTGTTGTTTTTGTTTTTTTTTCGTGTGGGCCCCCACCTACCACCATACCATTTATTTACCATTCAAATCCATTTATATCCATGCATATTTTTTCCAACGTTCAACAACTTTTTTCAAAGTATATATATATATATATATATATATATATATATATATATATATGCATTTTGAAAACTACGGGGTGTTACATATGCTAACACTGCCTTCTTCCATAACTTTGCTTCTCATCGGCAAAGATGTAACCGCATATCTACTATCGTCGAGGATAATGTTATTCTGACGTTGGATCTCGATATTCCATTCTGCCTTTTTCTCTTTCTATAAAAATCTTCTGGGCTCTCGGGGGTCACGCTCCATACAGCTTGATTGGAATCAACTGTATGGGGACGATTTCCACAATTTATCGTCCCTCGAAGCGCCTTTCTCCTTAGAGGAGATCAAACGGGCTATTTTTTCTTCGGCAGTGATGCCGCTCCGGGGCCGAACGGGTTCCCTGTATTCTTCTTCCAGCATTTTTGGGACCGTCTTAAGAACGATCTTTTGGCGATGTTTGGGGATTTTTACAACGGTCAGTTGTCTCTCGACTGGATTAATTATGCCCGCATTGTCCTTATTCCCAAATCGATTGGTGCTAATCGAGTTTCTGCTTTCAGACCGATTAGCCTACTCAACTCTCTTTTCAAAATAGTCATGAAGTTCTCTCTAACCGGCTTAAACTTTTTATCTCCCCATTGATTGACTCTGCTCAATCGGATTTCATCCACAATAGATTTATCTTAGACAGTGTTGTCGCAGTGCAAGAGATTATTACTGTTTGTCACCGTTCTAATTCAGAAGGGATTTTATTAAAATTGGACTACGAGAAAGATTATGACAAAGTCAACTGGGATTTTCTCTTCGATATCTTATCTCACCGTGGTTTCAGTCCGAAATGAATCGCTTGGATCAAATCTAGCCTATTCTCCGCTACCTCCTCTATCATCATCAATGGGATGGAAGGGAAAAAATTCATGTGCAAAAGAGGTCTCCGTCAAGGAGATCCAATTTCTCCTCTCCTTTTCTCCCTGGTTGCTGATATTTTTAGCAAATCACTTCTCAAAGCCTGGAATGCTAATGTTATTGAAGGCTTGGGTGGTTTCCAAGGTTTTTGGGGTGTCCTCAATCTACAATACGCAGATGATACCATCCTCTTTGCTAAACCGAATGGAATCACCCTTCGTAATCTCAAACTACTGCTGTATATCTTTGAGCGAGCCTTTGGTCTCTCCATCAACTTCAATAAAACCTCCGTCATTTGGCTTGGTGGCACTGATGACCGGCAGCTCGAGGTGTCACAATTTTTTAATTGTGCATCTGGCTCTTTTCCAATTTCTTACCTTGGCATCCATCTGAGATGGGCCAAACTTCACAAGAGTGACTGGTCTCCTTTGATCGATAAAGTGGAAAGGAGACTCAATACTTAGTCTGGGCGGCATCTCTCTCGGGGGGGTGTAACGCCCCGCACTCAGCCCGTACGCACACAATTAATTAAATTCTAGCCACGCCCACCACAGGCTGCCTCAAAAGGGTGTCCGGACGTTGGGTGCCCTTTATCATGGGCTTTCCTAATATATTCTCAATCCTACTTCTTGTTACCACCGATATGGGATTATTTCCCTTAGTCAATCCTTGGTCAAAGCACACCACACCACACATCTTTTATTATTCATCCATTCATTCAATCCTTCCTTCATTTCCTACATGGTCAAACCAGTCAACACTTCACACACTCACTTTTTCTTTCCTTATTTCCATTCTCCACGTCACCATCCAAATCCCTCCACACACTCACTTTTTCTTTCCTTATTTCCATTCTCCACGTCACCATCCAAATCCCTCCTATTCATTCTTTCTTTCATCTTTAGTATTATATACTATATATATATACTATATTCTATATACTAGTATATATATATACTTTCTAGAAATACGGGGTCTCACATTCACCCCCTCTTAAGAATTCAGCATCCTCGCTGAATACGGGACGTGCAATCTAGCACAGGATCGCCTTTCTAGTCGAATGTAGACTTGTCTCCTAATCGCTGCCCTTCCAGGGTCTTACGCATCTCATATACACATATTGCGTCCCACGCACTTCCTATATACAAGTCCTACATTCGATGTCGAAAGTTGGCTCTGATACCATCTATAACGCCCCGCACTCAGCCCGTACGCACACAATTAATTAAATTCTAGCCACGCCCACCACAGGCTGCCTCAAAAGGGTGTCCGGACGTTGGGTGCCCTTTATCATGGGCTTTCCTAATATATTCTCAATCCTACTTCTTGTTACCACCGATATGGGATTATTTCCCTTAGTCAATCCTTGGTCAAAGCACACCACACCACAAATCTTTTATTATTCATCCATTCATTCAATCCTTCCTTCATTTCCTACATGGTCAAACCAGTCAACGCTTCACACACTCACTTTTTCTTTCCTTATTTCCATTCTCCACGTCACCATCCAAATCCCTCCACACACTCACTTTTTCTTTCCTTATTTCCATTCTCCACGTCACCATCCAAATCCCTCCTATTCATTCTTTCTTTCATCTTTAGTATTATATACTATATATATATACTATATTCTATATACTAGTATATATATATATATACTTTCTAGAAATACGGGGTCTCACAGGGGGGGGGGGGAGGAGGTAGATTGGTGCTTGTCAATTCGTAACTATCTGCCATCCTGCTATATATGATGTCCTTTTTCATTCTACCTTCCTGGGTCATTAAGCGTATCGACAAGATCCGTAGAAATTTCTTCTGGTCCGGCTCTTCGAACTTTCTTCCTGGTAAACACCTCTGCAAGTGGGACTTGGTATCCTTAATTTGAGGCACCAAAATCTAGCCCTCCTTGGGAAATGGATTTGGAAAGAACTCACCCAACCAGACTTAGCCTGGGCCAAAATCGTTTCTCACTGTTATCATGGAAGATACAAAATTTGGGAACTCTCCTCCACGGTATCCTCTGTCGTTTCCCCCTTTTGGAAGGGCATCTGGAAGATGGCGGATATCTTTAAGTGCAGGGTGCGTAAACTCTGTGGTGAAGGCATTACGGTCAAATTTTGGACCGATCTCTGGCTTGATAACAACAAGATTGCTTTCAATTTCTCTCAGTTATATTCCCTGGCCCAGAATCCTCAGGCAACTGTGGATGAGTACTTTACTCATGCTGGCAGCTATCGGGAATGGCATATCCCTTTTAAAGGGCCCTCCCTATATCGCTATTTCCCCAGTTTCATAACCTCCTTACTTTATTGCGTTCCTACAATTGGTTCCCCCGTGACGCTATTTCTTGGCAATGGACCAGTTCGGGAACCTACTCTGTTAAATCTTGCTATAATTTTCTTAATTCCGGTGGGGTCGTGTCTCCTCATTACAAGCTCATTTGGAAAAGTATCACGCCACTCAAGGTTAAGATACTTATTTGGCTTGCTCTCCATAATAAACTTTTGACTGTTGATGTTTTGAACAAGAGGAATGTTGCGTGGAACCAACATTGTGCCCTCTGTCTTTCTCATCACGAAGATAGGGTGCATTTATTTATTAAATGCCCTTTTATCCTCCCGTTCTGGGCGCGTTGTAAGAAAGCTTGGAATGTTCGAGGAATGCCGACTTCTTTTCCGTCGTGGTGGTCTGATTAGAGATCCATTCAGGTTAACCATTCATTGATTGATTCATGGGACTTATCCATGATGGCATTGATTTGGATTGTTTGGAAAGAGAGGAATGATAGGATTTTCTCTAACTCGTCGTGACCTATTAATTCTTTTGTGGATGACCTCGTGTTCTACACAAAGTTTTGGGCCTCTGCGCTCAAACCTGCTAAGTCCCTTAAACTAAAGCTTTACCGTCTTGATAATGCGGTTTGTTTTTTCAATACACATGGTTTTCCATCGTCTCTTGATTAATTTCCCCCTTTAATATTCTTGAGTATGTTCCTTTTCACTCGCGTTTCTTATCAGTTCAATTTTATTGTATTTACTTCTTATATCTTCTTCTCTAATTCTTCTTGCAGATATGACATTGGGTGTTTCCTTTCTCTGCTTGTGGTTACTTTTGTCTTGCGGCTTCTTGTTGGCCTGAGGGGCCTCAGGTTTATTCTATTGTCGCGTGTTTTGTTTTTTGTTTCTCTGTAGTGTTTGGCCATTTTGCTCCCCATCTGGCAGTGCTACACTATCGTGTTATTGCAGCTCGCCTACCACGCTTACTAATTATGTGACTGCCCCCCCCCCCTTTATTAACGTCTTATTTTGGTTGTTATCTCCCCGTTCGGTTGCTGGGTGTTCTCTGTTGCCCTATTGGCTTCCCTAGCGAGGATTTCCATCCTCTTCCCGTCTACTGTATGCCACATTTCTAATGCTTTATTCTAGCTGTATGGTTCTGGTTTCTCTGATGGAGGTTGTTAGTTTGGTGGCTACTTCTCTGTGTTTTGCTTCTTCTATTCGCTCTGTTGTGTTGGTTCCTGTTGTGCTTTTGCATTTGCCCCCTCCCTTTTGTTTGTGGGGGGCTGCTGTTGCTGAGCGGTTGCATTTTGCGGCGGCTTGTTTTCTGTCTTTTTGCTATGTCTTGCGTAGGTGATTCCCGTGGGTGGTGTATCTCTGATGGATGGGGTTATTTTGATGGCTACTGCTCTTGTTTTTCTTCTTCTGTTCGCTCTGGTGTGTTGTTTCCTTTTGTGCTTCTGCCTTTGCCCCCTCCCCTCTGTTGGTGGGGGGCTGCTATTGTTATGTGGTTGCATTTTATGGTGTCTTGTTTTTTGTCTTTTTGCTGTGTCTTGCGTAGGTGGTTCCTGTAGGTGGTGTTTGCATTGTCAGTGGGGTTGCTCTGGGTCTGTACTCCTTTCTGCTGTGGTGCTGTTCGGCTCTTTCTGGCTTTCGCTCAGGCGTCGCTGTGTTTTCGGTGCCTCTGCTTTTTTTATTTTTGCGCCCCTTTGTTTTGGCTGTTGTGCTACTTCTCCAGTACCCAGCAAGTCATTTCATTTTGGCGTTCGAGAGTTTTGTTTAGTTTTTGGCCTCTGTTCAGGCTTGTAAGCTGTTTGCTTATGTCCCTTTGTTATGTGTATAGTTGGATTCTGGACTATGTATTTTGTTCGCTTTCTATATATATATATATATGAGCTGGAGTCTTCTGACTCTATCCTTTACAATCAAAAAAATAATTCCTTTCCTGTTATTAGATTGAGTGCTAGGATCCGAGCCAAAAATAACTCACACCTCTCTGCTTCTTTGAAAGCCTCTCTAGCTGGGCAAATCCGGAATTTAGAAATTCTGCCTTATGATCCTAATAACCAGAACCTCAAGTCCTTAGGTTCGGTTTACCAGGTGCATTTTGACTCCTTATCTAACTCTAACATGATTCATTTGGCATCCGAGATGGGTTTTGCTTTGGATCTTTCTCGCATTCAGGATATCGACTTTATTCGTAACTTAGAATTAAAGTGTGCCCGTGATTTCAACTCTTTTCATGGTTAGTGTGGCTTGGAATATCAGGGAGCTTGGCAGCGCCCCGAAACAACAAGTTGTGTATCAATTAATAATGTCCTCCCACTGAGATATGATTACCTTAGTGGAATCTAAACTCCATTCCATCTCTTCGTCCATTCTTCAAGCTATAGGTGGATCTCTGATCTCCAAATGGATTTCTTCAGATTCCATTGATGCTCGGGGAGGTATCCTCTTTGGTTTCAAAGAGGATGTATTCAATCTTGTATCTGTTCATCATCTTCAGTTTTTCCTTGTTGTCTGCCTACATTGGGTGGAACTCAATTGTGATCTCCCGATTGTTTCTGTATACAACCCTAGTTCCCCTGATCGTCGGCAGTCCTTCTGGAGTGAATTCGACTCGTTTATCGGCTATATGCAGGGTTAGTGGATCTTCTGTGGTGACTTTAATGTGACTAGATTTGCCCATGAAAGGAGTGGTAATCCTTCAGCTATAAATAGTTCTCTTCGTACTAATGATTGTATCCGAGATCTCGATCTGGTTGTTATCCCCATCAATGGTAGATCCTTTACATGGTCGAATATGCGCCTTGTCCCTTTGGCTAAGCTGGATCGATTCCTGGTGTCCCAACCTTGGCTAGCAAACTTCCAAAATACGTTTGCGCAAGTGCTACCGAATCCTTGTTCGGATCATGTTTCCATCATTCTCTTCTCTAACTTTTCCTTTCCCAAACATCGGAAATTCCGTTTTGAAAAATTTTGGTTAGAAGACCAAATTTTCGCTAATCTCGTTTCCAATTGCAATGCTAGTGTTGTGGGGTCCACGGTCTTGGGAGGATTTTACTCAAGCTTCATGCGATTAAGCATGGTTGTAGAATTTTGCGTATTGAGAGATTTAGCCAATCTCACGGCCTGAAAATTTTCCTTCTTTCCTCAATCCATTCCTTTGATATTCTTGAAGAATCCGGTCCCATAAGGGACTCCCTTAGGCAACGTAAGAATGGGTGTAAACAAAATTATGTTGCGATTCTGCGTCTTGATCACTTGAAGTGGGCTCAACGTGCTACGCTAGCTTGAGGATGGAGACTCGAATACTTCTTTCTTCCATAATTTTGCATCTCATCGTAGACGTTGCAATCGTATATCTTCTCTTTTAGTTAACGATGTGGAGGTTGATTTTGATTCGGAATTTGATTCAGCCTTCCTATCTTTTTATAAGACCCTGCTGGGGTCGTCCGGTAACCGCTCCATTACTCTAGATTGGGATCACCTATATGGTGAGACTGATATCAATCTATAATGTCTTGATGCTTTGTTCTCTTTGGAAGAGATTCAAGCGGCGGTATTTGCGATGAACAGCGATTCTGCACTGGCCCGGATGGGTTCCCATCCTTCTTCTTCCAAAGATTCTGGGAGTATCTCGAAGTTGACTTATTGGCCATGTTCACTGAACTTCATCATGGAGAATTTTTCTTTTGACCATATTAACTATGCTCACATTGTTCTTATCCCCAAAAGCATTGGTGCTAACAAAGTGTCGGCTTTCCGGCCTATTAGCCTCCTGAATTCCATCTTCAAAATCATCATGAAAGTGTTAGATGCTCACCTGAGCCTAGTCATTTCTCCTCTCATTGATCCGACCCAGTCCAGCTTTATTAAGGATAGATTTATTCTTGATAGTGTGGCTTCTGCTCAGGAAATCATTTCTGGCTGCCACCAATCAGGCTCGGAGGGTATTCTTTTAAAACTTGACTTTGAAAAAGCCTATGACAAAGCCAACTGGGAATTCCTCTTTGATATTTTGCATCACTGGGGTTTTGGGCCCAGATGGATAGCTTGGATTAAATCTAGTCTCTTTTCTGGTACTACTTCCATCATCATTAATGGTTCTGAAGGCCGTAAATTTAAGTGCAAGCGGGGTCTCCATTCCCCTCTTTTGTTTTCTCTAGTTGCGGATGTCTTTGGTCGGATCCTCCTGAAAGCTTGGAATGCCAACTATATCGAAGGATTAGGAGGTTTCCAAGGATTTAGAGGTGTTATCAACCTACAATATGCCGACGATACCATTCGTTTTTCCAAAGCTAATCGTGTAGCGTTGCGTAACCTCAAACATCTTCTGTATCTATTTGAATTGTCTTATGGTCTCTCTATCAACTTTAATAAGACTTCCGTCCTTTGGCTAGGTGGCTCCCCTCACCGGCAGGCTGAGATTGCCCAATTTATTAATTGTGTTTCCTCTTCATTCCCCATCAGTTATTTCGGAATCCCCTTGAGATGGGGTAGACTCCGTGCGGAGGATTGGATGCCTATGATTGATAGATTTGAAGCGAAACTCAACTCTTGGTCGGGTAGACTTCTATCTCGTGGCGGTGGACTTGTTCTTACTAATTTGGTTCTATCGTCTCTTCCCCTATATCGGCTTATTATAGAGCTGGTAAACATCTTTGTAACTGATACTCGATGTGTAAAGCTAAGAAGGATGGGGGACTTGGTATCCTTAACCTTAGGAACCAAAACTTGGTGCTCCTAGGGAAGTGGATTTGGCGTGTTCTAAAGGATAACTCCTCTTCTTGGGCTAGAATGATCATTCACAAATACCATTCCCGTTACAAAATCTGAGAAATCGTGTCGAATCTCTCTCCGTCAGCTTCCCCGTTCTGGAAAAGAGTGTGGAAAGCGGTAGAACCTTTCCGATGTAGCTTGTTTAAATTATGTTCCGATGGTTCTGAAACCAAGTTCTGGTCAGATTTATGGATCGGCAATTACAAGATTGCATCCCATTTCCTAGATTTGTTTCATCTTGCATCGAATCCAAACGCATCAGTTGCGGACTACATTCACAGAGATAACGGCCATTTGGAATGGGTGATCCCTTTCAGAAGGTACCTCCCCCCTTCTGCGATCTCCAACTATGTACTCCTACTATCGGAGTTACACTCTTATTCGTGGTACTCCCACGAAGATGTTTCTTGGAGATGGACGTCCTCTGGAGCGTTCACTGTTAAATCTTTTTACTCCTTCCTTAACCACTGGGGAGTTGCTTCTCCGACGGCTAAGTTTATTTGGAGTTGTCATGCTCCTCTTAAAGTGAAGATCCTTGTTTGGTTAACAATACAGGACAAATTATTAATTGTCGATAATCTCAAGAAGATGAATTTAGCTTTAGGGCAGCAGTGTTCACTCTGTCTATCGCACCACGAGGATTCTAATCATTTTTTGCAATGTCCCTTTTTAACTCCTCTTTGGACGATCTGTTTAAATGCTTGGCATGTTCATTCCCGTCCCAACCTTATCTTCACTTGGTGGTCATCTTGGAGGATCCTGAATGTCAACCAATCGAGGCTCAAGTCCTGGGATCCGACCATGATGGCCATGACGTGGATTATTTGGACCAAGAGGAATAATCGGATCTTTAATAATACCTCTTGGCCCATTCGTTGTCTTGTTGACGACCTCATCTACTATTCCAATTTCTGGGCGTCCACTCTTCCCCCAAAAAAATAAGGGACATGCACCTTCATAATTTAGAGGTAGCTGCGGCTAATTTTCTTCAAAACACTTACTTACCCCCCTTAAGTTCTTTGGTCTCTTGGGGGTTTTAGCAGTGGCTGTTTGGTGAGGTTTTTTTTTATGATTTTAGTCTTTGTGCTCTCTCTCTTAACCACTGCATTTGGGTTTTATTTTGTGGTGTTGCCCCCACTACTTTTTAGCTCTTTACCTCTCCCTCATTTTGTTGTTTACTTCTTCTTCTTTGCTGGTTAGCTTAGTCCGCTCTACTCTGTTTACTTACATCCATGACCTCTATTCACTTATTTTTTGTTTTCTATGTCTTCTCGTCTGTTGTAGTACTGATCTAGGTGAAGTCCTAACATTGGCCTCAGGCTAGTGCCATCTCAGTGTGTTTTTGGTGGCTGCTGGTGCGTGAGTTGTTTCTTTTTTCTGGGCCGTTTGTTTGGTGTTGATGGTGGGAAATGTTTTGTATGTATTTTGGTGTTTCTTCTGTGGTCGGTTAGCTAGCTCTTTTGTGGCTATCTTCTCTTTCCCTTACTTAATTTTGTCTGTACCTTACTTAGTGCCTGGGTTGTTCCTTTTTCTGGGGGTTTATTTGGTGTTGTTGATGGGAATTGTTTTGTATGTATTTTTGGTCTTGCTTCTCTGGTCGGTTAGCTAGCTCTTTTGTGGCTATCCTCTCTTTCTCTTACTTAATTTTGTATGTACCTTCTTAGTGCCTGGGTTGTTCATTTTACTGGGCCTTTTGTTCGGTGTTGATGTTGGGCACTGTTTTGTATGTATTTTGGTGTGGCTTCTCGTGTTTCTTAGCTACCTCTTTTGTGGCTATCCTCTCTTTTCATTACTTAATTTGGTCTATTTCTCTTTGGGAGATTATGCGGACTTCTAATCTAGCGCTTTTTATCTTCGAATTTTGTTCTTTTTTCTTCTATTGTTCTCAATCTGGTGAGATTTTGTTTGGGTATTCTTTTGGATGGTTGTGTGTCCCATTTATTTTTGGGCTACCCTGATGAGTTGGCTGTGTTCGGCACTATCCGGCTTTTCACCTCTGGCACAGGGTATGGGTTGGAGTTATCTTGTTGCAGGATTTGTTTTTGGGTCTGGTACCGTGCTAGTCCGGATTGTTGTACCTTGTGTCTATTATTGAGATGCTCTGGTACTGTGCCTAGGTTACTGAGGTGGAGCGCCTGTCCAGCTACTTTGCTGTTCCAGTTGGTTGCTGGAATGCTTGAGGTGCTTTGGTGTTGTTTTGGTTGTCTGGCTAGTATCGCGTGTGAGTTGCTATCGTCGTCTTCAGCCTGGCCTGCGGGGGCGCTCTCGTCCTCTGCGTCTTGCTAATCTCTTTGCAGGCTTTTTCTTGTTGGCGGGAGTGCTGTCATGTTTTTTTTGGTTGGTTTGGGGCTATTTATTGTTTTACTTTGTGAGTGGTTGGTGGTTTCTTTGGTGTCTGTAGTGTCGGGTGCTAATGTTTCATTAGCTGTGTCTGAGATGTTTTACTGCTTGTGATGTCTTTTGCGTGTTTGTATTGGCCGCTCTGGCGTTCAGTTTTCCCTCTTGTAAACTGATTCTATATAGTTTTTTCTCTCCAATAAAGGCTTTAATCTTGGGATGAAGTCACAAGACTCTATCCTGTTTTTCAAAAAAAAAAATCTTTATGTGATCCTAAACAAACATAATACATAATTTTATTTAGTTAAAGATGTTGTTAATCCTTAATTAATTAAAATTATATGGATCACAAGACAAAAAATAAAAATACTTATAAGTGTGGGGAATTGGATTTGACCCCAAACAACTTAGAAAATGAGCGCCCTGACTAGTGGGCCATTATACCAACTTGTATTTAATTACAAAAACAAACAGATAAATGTTATTACTGGAAACTTATATTTTTATTTTTAAAACAACAAAAGACCCCATCGTCTTCAATCTGGTTTGTTTTGACCTGTAAGACCCGGTTGTAGACCCGATGGTTTCTCGACCTTCCAAACACCAAAATCGACGTTTCAAATTAAAAAAAAATGTTAGGAATCCAATTACCCATTGATTTCTAACCTCACTTTGTATCAAAAGGTTCGAAAAATCGACTTTGGAATCAAAAAGAAAATTTCGTGTATTTTTCGACAAAAAAAATCAGAACTGAAAACAAAAATGCAAAGGTCCAACTGATTCTTTGATACCAAATATAACACATATAATACGACCTAACATGATTAACAACCTTAAATAACAATAAATTGAATGCAGAATTAAAGTAATATATGATCAGGATTACCTCCAACCATTGTTGATAGCAAAAACTTATTATGTGTTTCTCCTCGATTTTGGCACTTCTAAGCCCTCAGAACACTTTGAAAGATGGTGTATGAAGAAGATAGAAAGTGTGTCTAAGCTTAGGGGCCAAACCCAGTATTTATGCACATCCTCCCATCAAGAACGCCCATCTGTTACCATTTTTTTAGCCAAATCTATGAGGAAGTGTCCCATGAATGTTGTAACTGGTGGCACATGAAGAGGAAAACGTTTGGATCACAAAAATGAGAAATGTAATGGTTTCACAATTTGGATCCAAGAGTTTCGGAGAGGGAGCTTGAGGATGAGTTCCGTACAGATGGCACTATCAGAAGTGTTTGGATTGCTTGGAAGCCACCGGGTTATGCTTTTATCGACTTTGATGACTGCCGAGATGCCCAAGATGCAATTCATGACTTTGATGGTAAAAATGGATGGAGGGATAACCTTTCCTATAACTCTAGAGGAGGATGGCATGGTTGTGATGCTAGTAACAACAAGCTTTGGCATATTAAGGGGAATCACACTACCATGCATTCTTAGTGCTATCAACAGAAATTGGCACATGTAGCCTCTAATTCAGTTAGCATCCAATTAAATGAGGACAAGATTCAGTTTCTCCAAGACTGTCATGTTTCCCAACAACCATTTTCTTCTTCCATCACATTAGCAAGGCAAGGAATCACATATTTAACCACTTCATCTCCGACATCATGGGTAATAGATTCAGATGTTTCTGATCATATGACTGTGAATCTAGGTATATTGTACTCTGTTAGTGTAATACCCCAGATTTCTAAGATAGGTAGTGTGCATACATGAATGCACACAAGGTATTTAATGAAATATCTGAATGAATGTGTATGCATATGAAGTGGGTGTTTGATGAAATATCTGAATGAATGTGTATACATATGAAGTGGGTGTTTGATGAAATATCTGAATGAATGTGTATGCATATGAAGTGTTTGATGAAATGCCTAAATGAAAGTTAGATAGTAGTAGATAAGTTTAGTCCCACATATGTGGTAAAATAGGGGGGCCCAGGGTGTTACTGTTAATCGATCCTTCTAATCATCTGTCAAACTCGCTGAAGGTTCTACCTCCCTAGTTGTTGTTGGGGGGAGGGGGGCATGTAAACCTTAGTCACACTTTACCATTATGTTCTTTACTAGTAGTTTACACGTGCGATGCACGTTTTAATAAATATAGTTTTTTAAAGTAAAAATTTAGACGTAGTCTTGATTTGAACCTAGGACCTCCTTTATAATAGTTATGCACGTGTGTTACACGGGTTGATAGATTGATAAAACATTTACAAATGACACTAAGGCCTTCTCCCATTATAATATTAGAGGTATGCCAAAGTTTCCTTTTAACTTGATATCCGTTAGCTAAATTATTAAAACATCGAATTGTTCTGTTCCCTTCTATCTTGATCAATGTGGGTTTCAGGAGCTTGGAACCGAGAAAACAATTGGCACATGCCATTTATATGACGGAATCTATCAACTTTGATAGTGTTCCACCCCATTTGTATGCTTAAGTGGTTGCACGCCTTTGGATTTGCATTGCCAGTTGAGACATCGGTCCTTACAAAATCTGAAAAAATTGATACCTAAATTATTTTATGTTAATGAGTTATATTGTGAGTCTTGCCAATTATATAACACTTGCGTACGTCTTATCCTCCTTGAGTTAGAAAATAGTCGAGTCGACCTTTCGATTTAGTTCATTATGATGTTTGGGGACCTCGTAATTCAATCTCAGTTTGGATTTAGATATTTTGTTATCTTTGTTAATGATCACTCTCGAATAATTTGGTTATATCTAACAAAATCTCGTTTTGAGGTGTTCTCTATCTTCAAATCTATTTTTGCTGAGATAAAAACCCAGTTTGATGTTTCTGTTCCAATTTTGTATAGTGATAATGCCAAAGAGTATTTCACTTATGAGTTAACTAGTTTTATGTCCTCTTATGGTATTCTTCATGAGTTTTCTTGTCCTTATGCCCCTCAACAAAATAGTGTTGCAGAGTGCAAGAACTGTCACTTTTTGGACATTGCAATGAGTATGCTCCTTCATAGACAGGTTCTTCAATATTTCTGGGGGGTGCAGTTCTTACTGCATGTCATCTTATTAATCGCATGCCCTCGTCCATGTTAGATGGTCGGATACCATTCTCTGTGTTATTTCCATATACTGATCTGTTTCCACTTTCTCTCAAAATTATGGGCTATGTTAGTTTTGTTCATGATCACCATCCTAGTCTTTCTATTCGATGTATTTTCTAGGGTAATCACGTTCCTAGAAAGGTTATAAATGTTATAGTCTAGAGTTACAACGTCACTTCATTTTTGTTGATGTCACATTTTTCGAGTCTAAATCTTATTTTTCTACCACTTCATCTTGTCTGACTTCACCTCCATCCTATCAGAGTGATCCTGAATTCCTTACCTACCCTGATTTTTCGGCCTCTACTTCTTCAGCATCTGTAAAACAACGGTCTTCACCACTGCCCACAAGGCTTGCAATCACTCAAGTGTTCCAACGATGTAAGAACACCACTTCCGACTCAGTTCACGCTACTATGCCTATTGATCCTTCACCTTCAGTTATTGATACACCATTGCCTGAGCCTATAACTACATTCCCCGCTACATCCACTAAACCCACACATACTATTCCCCATGATGCTAAACCTTATGATCTTGATCTTCCCATTGCTATATGCAAAGGGAACCACTCCACTGCACATCGTTTATACAGCCGTCTTTCATATTCTCACTTGTCGTCTGCCCATTCTGCCTTTTTCTCTACCTTGGGCACTTACCACATTCCCAAGTCAGTACCAGAGGCACTATCACCCCCTGGTTGGAGCCAGGCTATGCGGGAAGGGATGACTACTCTAGAGAAAAATGGTACTTAGGATCTGGTTTCCCTTCCACCCGGCAAATATTGTGTTGTTTGTAAATGTGTTTACACTGTTAAAGTAAACCGAGATGGTTCTCTGACTCGCCTAAAAGCTCGATTGGTTGCTAAAGCTTATTCACAACATCTGACATCAATTATGATTAGACATTCTCCACTATGGCCCAAATGCATTCTATTCGGAACATTGTTGCCTTGGCTGCTCGATTTCATTGGCCGCTCCACCAGCTTGATATCAATAGGGATGGCAACCGGGCCGGATTGACCCGCGACCCGCACACACGACCTCGACCCGCTACTATGTGGTTCGGGCCCGGGTCGAACCGCGGGTCTACCCGGGTCGACCCGGGGCGTAAAATTCGTGAACCCAACCCGTTCGACCCGTTAACCAAGTCAAACCCGCTTGCCAACCTGCGGGTCGACCCGGGGATTGGATCCATTGAATTTTTGGATTTCACTTGTGGGTTTGACTCATTTGGATTTTTTTGGTTTTTTTTAATAATTTTTTTTGCTGTTTATTTTTTTAATCTTTTTTTTTGCTATAAAATATATGTATATATGTTTAAACATACTGCAAATATATGTGTATATATATATGTATATATGCATATAGATATACTCAAAAATATTTCAAATTTTATAAAAAATGAGTGTGAACATCAAAATTAATTGATTACTATCCACTACTCAATTAGACAAATCCCATCCTAGCTATTTATAGCGAACTTCACCTCCTTCTCTCATCTCATCAATGGGGGACTAAAAGTTTTCAAAGTTTAAAATCCAATTGCATTTAGTCCCACATTAGTGAGATGAGAGAAGTTAGGAGGAGGAGTTAGCTAGGGTGAAGTGGGTTAATTAAGTTGTGGGTAGTGGGCAATTAAAAAAAAATCACAATTCACACTCATTTGACTCATGAATTTAACTCATAATTTTTTTTTGTTTAAATTTTTTGGAGTTTAAAAAAATAACTAATGAATTTCCCGGGCCAACCCGTGACCCGGCTCGGCCCAATACGGGTTCAACCCGTTCGGGTTCGCGGGTTGACTTTCTCTCTTCCCAACCCGGCCCGGCCCGGTTAATGCTCCAACCTGACCCGAGCCCGCCCGAAACACAGGCCAACCCGAACGGGTTGGGCCCGGCCCGGCCCGGTCGACCCGAATGCCATCCCTAGATATCAAGAATGTCTTTCTCAATGACATTCTTGAGGAGGAGGTTTTGTAGCGCCCCGAGTTCCACATACTGGGAGCTCGTGACACTTACCCAGAATCTTTACTTCAATGAGTACACAACACGAAAAAATTACAGGAAATTAGAAACTTACATTGCGCAAGTAAACTATAATTTCCACTTGGATGCTTTCCGCAGCTCGAGTCCCCTGCTTCACGATCAACGATCCTGCATTAGCAAACTGTGGGCACGTCAGTTGAATACAACTGACGCAACGCGGATAGAAGCCACAATCTCCAAAATCCTCAACAATCAATATTTGATGCAAAAGAAAAATGTGAAAGTCAAATCACACGTGTCGGTGTATGTCATGATCTAGATTCTAATGCACAATTCATATGCACATCATGCTCTTAATCTAATGCAAACCTGATTTGGAAACGTATGCATCCCATACTACATACTCCCCAAATCGAGTTCGTATTCTTCAGATGGTAGGGTTCAATCCCTCGCCATGCATCCTACTCTTGTACTCCTTCCTGTTCCTGACATTTATTTAATGACTGGTAGAGCTGCAGTAAATACGGTCTATTCCGTCTACTGCATCAGATCGGTGGTCTCTCTCCACTCCCGAAAGTCGGTGATCACTCCGATCTTATCGGAATCGGTGGTCTCTCTCCACTCTGCCCGGCCGGTGGTCTCTCTCCACTCCCGACAGGCTGGTGATCATCCAGCTCCGCTACAATCCTGTCGGAATCGGTGGTCTCTCTCCACACCCGGACTCTACCATAAGTTATCCGAACCTAGGGCGAATCGGCAGGGCCTTTCCCTACTCCGCCAGAGACTAAGAGTTACACTCTAGCTCTTTGTTCATATGGATAACTTAGAACATAACGTACTCATAGGGGTCCATTCCCCTAGATTTCGATATCTCTATCACTAAATCTCAGGAATTAACAGTCGAGATCACGCCGCACGTGTCCCAGACGAGACAACGCCGCACGTGTCCCCTTGACAGGTGAGTACACCCCCAACTAGTGTCTGTCCTTATTTTATTGGTCACGAGATTTCATCATCATTATTGTCCTTTCCCTCCTATTTCATTTATCCTTAATCTTAATAAATACTACTTAGTTTCTTATTCAATGATAGTGGGTTACTAGGTGATTTAAACCTAGATCCAAAAGTTAATTATCTAACTCGAGTATGGATTAAACTAGGAGTAGTTGGTTTAGCTACTTGTTATAAAACTAATGCACTTAAATGCATTTACTTATATGTAGGACAAAGGGCACTTGGCGCACTAAATATCACCATATGCGTATCAATAATGGTGCACTTAAGGCAACAAATACCAAGTCTCATCTAGATTTAATTGGGTCCAACTTAGCTTCTAATCATGCTAAGAAGTTGGCCCAACATGCACGACACTAGTGCACTCAATGTGCACTAAACATTACCATATGTAAATATCCAAGTATGCATACCCGCATACACAAGCATACGGTATTCCATCAATCACTGTATTTATGTCTACAATCTCTTCTATGCAACCAATAGTTCTTTACTACAATATACTTAATCTTTACCATGAGTTTCTAATTAGCTAAGCATGCAACTACAACCACTAAGCATATTACTACAAGTGTGTAGTTTCATGCATTCACATCA
The DNA here is from genome assembly GCA_017893485.1 of Hemerocallis citrina. Lineage (NCBI taxonomy): Eukaryota > Viridiplantae > Streptophyta > Magnoliopsida > Asparagales > Asphodelaceae > Hemerocallis > Hemerocallis citrina. Next base: position 131,196,310 of record CM030358.1, read on the forward strand.
ATTTAATCATTCGAGGAGTAATCTTTTACACTACATTATAACTAAGCTTACTAATTCATTAGTAGCTTACTAACACAAAACTAGTAGTTTATTAACAATGTATATTTACTAACCATAAACAATTGGTTAGCAATTGGGTTATTACGAGGTCAAGTCTACATTTCTAACTTTCTAACTTCTCACTATCATGGCATTCTAGCATGCTATTCTACTAATTCACTACCTTACTAACATATTAACTTACTAACTTATACTAATCATTTCAACTAAGCTTACTAATATTGTTAGTACAATGCTAGTAGCTTACTATCAATGTAAGGTTACTAATCAAGATACTAACTTACTAATCATTTCAACTATAAGCATCAAAACATGAAAATTTAGTTAGACAATTTGCACTACAACATCACAAAATCACATCTTTACACTTATACTATCATTCTTAACACAAAGAACAAATCTTTATTTATTCACTAATATATCTAGGCATGTAAAATTCACACAAGTAAACACTTCACTACAATTTCTAGCAAGCATCAATCATTAAATTCATAAATTGAACACAAAAGGAATGGAGGATACCCACTTTCTTTTGTTTGCAAGCTTCAAGTTGCTATCTTCTCCTCCTTGCTTCTTCTTGCTCCAATCCAATGGTAGTAGTAGAGTGGTATAGTAGTAGTAGTTGTAGAAGTAGTAGTAGAAATAGAAGTAGTAGAAGTGGTAGTTGTTGAAGAAATAGTGAAGTAGTAGTAGTAGAGAAGTTGAAGGGGGTAATTAAATAGGAAAAAAAAAAGGGAAAAAGGGGCTGCAGCTGCTGTCGGCAGCAAGGAAAAAGAGAGGAAATAGTAATAGTAGTGAGTAGTAATGGTAGAGTATAATACACATGTGTATATATATAGAAAAAGAGAAGACAAAAACTGATGCTACTGCTGTTGTCTGCTGGCTGTTTCTGCAGAAAGAAGGAAAAAGAGAGAAGGAGAGTAGTGTGGAAGGGTGTGGAAGGCTTAGGTGTCCCTACTTTTTGCACATAACCCCTCATACTTTATGAAATTGCACTTTAGGCCCTAAATAACCTTATTGGATTGGGTTTTGTGGGTCTTTTAAAAGAAAACAACTTGGGCTCTTTAAAAATTAACCATAAAATAAATAATAGTGTAGTGTGTGAAAAAAATAATAATGGAAATGTCAATGCATATATATATACATATATACATATACATATACATACATATATATATATATATATATATATATATATATATATATATAACAATATATATATATTGTAAGAATTTAGGGGTATTACATCACTCCCCCCTTAGAATAGTTCCGTCCTCGGAACTATACTCGTGGAGAGGATCAGACACCCAGAAAAACATCATAACATACCCATCTCAAAATGAAAACATCATATTTAATTTAACACTTATCATCCAAGTACATATGTATATATAGAAACCTTCATACTTCTGGTCGCAACCAAAATATATCATTCTTAGCAGCACAACAAATTACATTACACCCTTCAGTGCCCGTGACGACCCACATCTTCCGTCTTAGCATCCACTTCAGTCAGTGCGAAAGTACGTCCCTAACGGAAGGGCTTCTTCTCTTGATCATTATTCTTCTGCCCTGGACCACTGTTGTTCTTTTGCAGTTGTGGGCATTTTGGCCTGACGTGCCCAACCTTTTCACAATTGAAACATGTTCGTTCACTATCCGGAATCTTATTCCTTGGGCATTGGGATTTAACATGTCCCCGCTCTTTACAAAGGAAACACTTTATTGGCTTGACGGCTTCTGTACTGGTGTTAGGCTTCTGGAACTTCTGGTTTGGGCCTTGCTTCATGAAATCTGTGGCTGGAATAGATCGTTTCCCTTTGTTCTGATTCCCGTTCTTTTCTTGCGGCTGCTTGTTTTGGTTTACATCCATCTCTGTTACTGCGGCTCGTCGAACTTGCTTATCAAACTTCCGAATGCATAAAGGCACCATTCTCGATCTCAATCCAGGCCTCGATCTTTGCTCAAACCTCTTTGCCTTCTTTACCTCGTCCTGCACCATCTCTTGCGTAAACTTGATTTCATATTCTCGAACTGTCATACTGCCTTGCCTCAAATTGATGAACTCCATAGCTTTTTCTTCTTGGACATCCAGGGGGAAGTAGTGTTGCCTGAATTCTTCTAAAAAGTCTTCCCATGCAATTGGTCCATTGCCCATGCCTCGTTTGACTGATTGCCACCACACTCCTGCGTCTTTTTCCAAAAGGATAGTAGCCAATGTAACTTGGCTCTCTTCTGGCGTCTTAAGTATGTTAAACACAATCTCCACCTGCCGAATCCAATCATCGGCTGCTGTTGGATCTGCTTGTCCCTCAAATACTGGTGGTTTCATTCTCTTAAAAGACTCCACCATCTTGACGTGGTTAGTAATGGCATCGCCTGCATTCCTTTCTTGGGCTCCTGGTGGTGGTGCGAAACTTCGACTGACCCCCATAAAAGTTCCCATTATTTGATATACCTGAGCAATTTCTGCTTCGGTATTGAGATTGGCGGGATTCACTCCACTGCCTTCACCTTCAGTTCTCATGTTGTTGCTACCTCTGTTTTGTTGATAGACTCTACCTCCACCCTCGGTTCGTCCATTACTGCCACCTTCGTTTCTTTCCGACATTCTTCAAAAATAAGAAAACATACACAGGAGTTAGTTCCGGACATAGGGAGATCGTAAACATAGGTTGGACATACAACAATATGAATCACGACCATCCTATTATCCAAACTAAACTTGACTCTAACTGGGGTATGCAAGTCTAATTTCCTGTTGTGTTGGTACTACAACTTGAAGTTTAGCTCTGATACCACTTTGTAGCGCCCCGAGTTCCACATACTGGGAGCTCGTGACACTTACCCAGAATCTTTACTTCAATGAGTACACAACACGAAAAAATTACAGGAAATTAGAAACTTACATTGCGCAAGTAAACTATAATTTCCACTTGGATGCTTTCCGCAGCTCGAGTCCCCTGCTTCACGATCAGCGATCCTGCATTAGCAAACTGTGGGCACGTCAGTTGAATACAACTGACGCAACGCGGATAGAAGCCACAATCTCCAAAATCCTCAACAATCAATATTTGATGCAAAAGAAAAATGTGAAAGTCAAATCACACGTGTCGGTGTATGTCATGATCTAGATTCTAATGCACAATTCATATGCACATCATGCTCTTAATCTAATGCAAACCTGATTTGGAAACGTATGCATCCCATACTACATACTCCCCAAATCGAGTTCGTATTCTTCAGATGGTAGGGTTCAATCCCTCGCCATGCATCCTACTCTTGTACTCCTTCCTGTTCCTGACATTTATTTAATGACTGGTAGAGCTGCAGTAAATACGGTCTATTCCGTCTACTGCATCAGATCGGTGGTCTCTCTCCACTCCCGAAAGTCGGTGATCACTCCGATCTTATCGGAATCGGTGGTCTCTCTCCACTCTGCCCGGCCGGTGGTCTCTCTCCACTCCCGACAGGCTGGTGATCATCCAGCTCCGCTGCAATCCTGTCGGAATCGGTGGTCTCTCTCCACACCCGGACTCTACCATAAGTTATCCGAACCTAGGGCGAATCGGCAGGGCCTTTCCCTACTCCGCCAGAGACTAAGAGTTACACTCTAGCTTTTTGTTCATATGGATAACTTAGAACATAACGTACTCATAGGGGTCCATTCCCCTAGATTTCGATATCTCTATCACTAAATCTCAGGAATTAACAGTCGAGATCACGCCGCACGTGTCCCAGACGAGACAACGCCGCACGTGTCCCCTTGACAGGTGAGTACACCCCCAACTAGTGTCTGTCCTTATTTTATTGGTCACGAGATTTCATCATCATTATTGTCCTTTCCCTCCTATTTCATTTATCCTTAATCTTAATAAATACTACTTAGTTTCTTATTCAATGATAGTGGGTTACTAGGTGATTTAAACCTAGATCCAAAAGTTAATTATCTAACTCGAGTATGGATTAAACTAGGAGTAGTTGGTTTAGCTACTTGTTATAAAACTAATGCACTTAAATGCATTTACTTATATGTAGGACAAAGGGCACTTGGCGCACTAAATATCACCATATGCGTATCAATAATGGTGCACTTAAGGCAACAAATACCAAGTCTCATCTAGATTTAATTGGGTCCAACTTAGCTTCTAATCATGCTAAGAAGTTGGCCCAACATGCACGACACCAGTGCACTCAATGTGCACTAAACATTACCATATGTAAATATCCAAGTATGCATACCCGCATACACAAGCATACGGTATTCCATCAATCACTGTATTTATGTCTACAATCTCTTCTATGCAACCAATAGTTCTTTACTACAATATACTTAATCTTTACCATGAGTTTCTAATTAGCTAAGCATGCAACTACAACCACTAAGCATATTACTACAAGTGTGTAGTTTCATGCATTCACATCAATTTAATCATTCGAGGAGTAATCTTTTACACTACATTATAACTAAGCTTACTAATTCATTAGTAGCTTACTAACACAAAACTAGTAGTTTATTAACAATGTATATTTACTAACCATAAACAATTGGTTAGCAATTGGGTTATTACGAGGTCAAGTCTACATTTCTAACTTTCTAACTTCTCACTATCATGGCATTCTAGCATGCTATTCTACTAATTCACTACCTTACTAACATATTAACTTACTAACTTATACTAATCATTTCAACTAAGCTTACTAATATTGTTAGTACAATGCTAGTAGCTTACTATCAATGTAAGGTTACTAATCAAGATACTAACTTACTAATCATTTCAACTATAAGCATCAAAACATGAAAATTTAGTTAGACAATTTGCACTACAACATCACAAAATCACATCTTTACACTTATACTATCATTCTTAACACAAAGAACAAATCTTTATTTATTCACTAATATATCTAGGCATGTAAAATTCACACAAGTAAACACTTCACTACAATTTCTAGCAAGCATCAATCATTAAATTCATAAATTGAACACAAAAGGAATGGAGGATACCCACTTTCTTTTGTTTGCAAGCTTCAAGTTGCTATCTTCTCCTCCTTGCTTCTTCTTGCTCCAATCCAATGGTAGTAGTAGAGTGGTATAGTAGTAGTAGTTGTAGAAGTAGTAGTAGAAATAGAAGTAGTAGAAGTGGTAGTTGTTGAAGAAATAGTGAAGTAGTAGTAGTAGAGAAGTTGAAGGGGGTAATTAAATAGGAAAAAAAAAAGGGAAAAAGGGGCTGCAGCTGCTGTCGGCAGCAAGGAAAAAGAGAGGAAATAGTAATAGTAGTGAGTAGTAATGGTAGAGTATAATACACATGTGTATATATATAGAAAAAGAGAAGACAAAAACTGATGCTACTGCTGTTGTCTGCTGGCTGTTTCTGCAGAAAGAAGGAAAAAGAGAGAAGGAGAGTAGTGTGGAAGGGTGTGGAAGGCTTAGGTGTCCCTACTTTTTGCACATAACCCCTCATACTTTATGAAATTGCACTTTAGGCCCTAAATAACCTTATTGGATTGGGTTTTGTGGGTCTTTTAAAAGAAAACAACTTGGGCTCTTTAAAAATTAACCATAAAATAAATAATAGTGTAGTGTGTGAAAAAAATAATAATGGAAATGTCAATGCATATATATATACATATATACATATACATATACATACATATATATATATATATATATATATATATATATATATATATATATAACAATATATATATATTGTAAGAATTTAGGGGTATTACATCAGGTTGATATGGAGCAGGCCCTCAATTTTGATAGCAAAGCTGAGCCTACATGGGTCTGTCGCTTGAAACAATCTTTGTATGGACTCAAACAGTTTCCTCGTGCTTGGTTCGGTCATTTCACTGAGATTGTCAAGAGTTTTGTCTTGAGGAGGAGTGATAGTGATCACTCTGTATTCTATCGACATCATCAGGGGCAGAAGATCCATTTAGTTGTATATGTGGATGACATTGTAATTGCTTGAGATGATTAGAATGGTATTCAAGATCTAAAGTCATATATTTAATAGAAGTTTCAAACTAAGGATCTCAACCAACTAAAGTACTTCTTGGGGATCGAAGTTTCTCAATCTAAGCAGGAAATTTCTTTATCACAAATAAAGTATATATTGGACATACTTACCGAGAGCGGTATGCTTGGATGCAAGCCATCACACACTCCTATGGACCCAAACTCCAAGTTGTTGCCAGATCAGCGAGTCTTGTTGGAGGATCCAGGAAAATATAGGAGACTTGTGGGAAAACTAAATTATCTCACAATCATTTGTCCAAACATTGCATATTCAGTGAGTATTGTGAGTTAGTGTATGGCTTCCTCTCGTACGAGCTAGTGGAATATAGTTATGAGAATTTATCATTATTTGAAGAGTTTTCCAGGTAGAGGATTGATATATACTGCAGCTTCTTAGATGCTGATTGGGCTGGTTGTTTGACCACTTGGAGATCCACCATAGGATATTGTGTGTTTGTCAGGGAAAACTTAGTTTCTTGGAGGAGAAAAAAAATAGAATGTGGTCTCTCATTCGGAATCTAAGTATCGTGCTATGGCTGGTCACGTGTGAAATGACTTGGGTCAAGCATTTGCTTAGTGAGTTGGGGGTTGTCCAACATGAGTGGATGCATCTGTATTGTGACATCCAGTTTGCCAAACATATAGCCACTAATGTGTGTTTCATGAAAGAATCAAGCATATTGAAGTTGACTGTCATGTGGTTCGCAACGAAATTAGTGGTACTCGGTATGAGCCTCCACAGATAGAGGCTATACATATAAGCACTAATCACTAATTAGCCGATGCTCTCACAAAGCCTCTTGCTAAAGCTAGAATATAGTTCATCAATGACAAATTGGACATGTATGATATATATGCTCCAACTTGAGGAAGAGTATTAGATATATTTTTGTAGTTGTATGTTAGTTGTTATATTCTGGATAGAACTCATGCTTATGTATCTTGTATATATGCCGGCCATAGTATCCATTTAAGTAAAGATAAAAATAAATGACATACCTTTTCTATTAGTTTCTAAGTTGACCTACAAATTAAACCATGTTCAATTGTAGAGGTAGCATCCCTAATTTTTTTAGGTTTACGAACATTAAAATTCTTAATAACACAGGGAGTTGTCAGATTGGTGGAATACCTGTGATCTCTCATATGGTACTTGAAGTTGACGTATGAGTCACTGATGGGAGCGACGGAGGTGTCCGTGCGAGCGACGGAGCGGATAAACGATGTACAAGCGAGGGAGAGGGCAGCCTTCGTTGCGATGTGCCAGTGAGAGTCAACGAGGGTCAAGCGAGAGGATGAGAACCAGAACTCAATCTGTACAGGGAGTTGTCAGATTGGTGAAGTGTCTGCAGTCTCTCATATGGTGCTTGAAGTTGACGTATGAGTCACTGATGGGGGCAACATAGGTGTCCGTACGAGCGACGGAGCGGATAAACGGTGTACAAGCGAGGGACTGAGAAAGACAATGAGCTCAAATTGACACGAAAAATTGACTTGGACGAAGTCGACCGATCAGTAGGATTAGATTTTGTTCAATTTTTATTTGTTGGTTGTGGTGTATTAGTTCCAGGACCCAACATGTTTGGGATCTGAAGTTCATAAGCCTTATTTATTTTTTTGTATGTTTTGTTAAAATCTTTTTAATGAAACGCGGGGGTATTCAACCCGCCGTTTAATGATATAAAAAAAAAGTTCTTAATAATACTTCGAGCATCACAAATCCTTCCTGATGCCTTACTTTGTGCTTTGTCCGTCATTGAATGACTAGCTAAGTCGACCAAGAAAATGAAAGCCAGAGCAAAAATAAGCAAAACATACCAAGATGTCACTTAAATTTAATATAGCATATCACTTCCAGGCTTCTTAATTTGACAATATTACTAGTTTACTACATCAACAACTAAAATACAGAAATCAAGTAGTGAAGTGATAAGAGTAATTAGGATGAAAGATACATTGTGTCTTTTCTTTTGTATCGACAAGTCTTTTTACATAGTCTCATCTGTATATGATTTTGATCTGGATTCAAGTTAGTTGCCATCATGATGCTGATTAATTTTTATTACCAATAATAGTTGAGGACTATATTTTGTGATGACGACATATTAACATAATCAGATAAAATTCCAGAATAAACAAAGGATACAAGGGTTCTTCTGGTGTAAATAATAAAATCCCTCAACTTTTACACCTATATGTTATAAACAACAAGCGCTAAGTGAAAAGGAAATGTGAAAGTGAGCTGAATCCGTAACAAGAATCTTCTTTTCTGGTCAGTACTAGTCTGAAATAAACTCGATTTAGGCTACACTGGCCAAGCTTCAGCAGGCATCAGTCATATTTTGGTTAGTACCAGCTAATATCATCCAGTTTTCAGCTAAAAACGTATCCAAAATTATCAAAACTCGAACAAAATCATTCAGAAATATATTCCAAAAAACAAAACAAAAATTCTGATGTTACTACAGCTCTCTATTGAATAAAATGTTTTTGACAAGAAAGAAAAATACATATATACATTTATTCAAATATTAAACATGTGCACACATGACATACATTTATGCATATTGTACATTTATATATGCATAAATATATGTAGCTAAGTATTTAATGATTACCTACAAACATGGATCATATATACATCTATTTATACCTACTCTAAGCATAGATTATATGTGTACATACACATATGTACCTAAGTATCCATGCTTATGTAATAAATGTATTATCAATTAAACCAAAACCAAGCCTAGAAGCCAAAACCAAAACCAATGAGATCTACGGAAAACTTCTTTCTTCAAGTGGCCAAAACCGAAACGGAAGTGAGTTCAAGAACTTTGGTGTATGCGTGTTTGTTATGTTCTCCTAACATAACGTCATATCTGTGAGTGGAATTCACAATTAATAAACAGAGATTTGCATGGAAGGGGCACACATACTAGTTCATGTTCTTTGAAGGCGTGTTTCATTATGTGTATGTTCACACTCTCATTTTGCAAAGCTACTTGTTGATACAATACAATACAATAAGCAGAATTAAGAAAATATTAGTGGAACTAAATATGTCAAGGGATTTTGTCCTCAACTTCTCAAAGAAGGAATAACAATCATTTGGTTTATCAGATTGCCCAAGGAAATGTGAGCTCATTCTAAAAAGAAGACAGAGAGTAGCAACAACTGAGAAGAAATAATACCTGATGGGGGATGGGGAGGTCTACTTTGATGGCCTGCACTATATAAAATTAGTCATACCATTGAGTAAAACAAAGTGAGAGCATCTGCATTTTACGATGGACATTACATCAATTAGTGTGATCGATTATTAATGTACAATTAGGTGCCATCAATTGAATATTATACACAGAATAATGTTTCTGATATTTGTTATAATATTTTTTTTGCAAAAATATCCACTCCAGGGAAAAATTAGACGGCCTTTTGGCTGTAACAATATCCCTTCAATCCCTGTTTCTAGCTCGTCTCGGTATATAAGATAATAATTGTCTCGGTATATAAGATAATAATTCGACTGTTTAAAATAAAGTTACAGACAAAAACCTGTGTTTAGCATCTCTCGACAAATTTATCTCCAAATTGCAGAAAACCATGACTCATTAATATTGAAATTATACATTCAAAATTAACTTATATCAACTGCTTTCTCTCATTTCCATCTGCATTCTCTTCCTTGAAAATATTAAACTCCTAACATTGTTTTTCCCTATTACAACCAAACTATTAGCCAAGCTCAAATTCCCCCCCATCCAAGATAAGAAAAAGAATATCATCCTCTTCAAAAGAACAAAGAGTGCAAATTATTCTCAGTTGGTTTACAAGTCAGTTTAGACATGGCCGAAACCAAAAACCAAAATATATCATAAGTCAACAATCCAAATTATGCTATTGATTCTAAAATTGACAATAAGCTTAAAATACCGGAGTTTTCAATCCCACGCACACGGTACAATATAATATCATAGTAATAAGTCTAAAGAGAAACCATTCCATTATCATTTGACAATCCTCGATAGCTCCAAGGGAGCTATTAGACATGAATATCAAGAAGGTTTCATCATGTCCTGGTCCCAGTGTCCAAATATTGCCTGTGAAATCAATATTACTATGTTGTCCATCGAAGCTATATATAAATCATGAACACTTAACATATGACTTCAAACTCAAATTAATAGACAAAGATAGCTAAATGGGTTCCGATGATATAGAGTTGCCAGAATCTAAAAGAAATGTTGCTCCTGAGCTGACAGCAGACGCAACAACAGGTTAATTCATCAGAATCAAAGTGACCTATTCTTCTCTTCCTCCTCCATCTCCAGCTCTTTTCTCTCATTCACTACATTAAGCACTTTAAACACAATTTAGTTACTATATAATCAAATTGTTACAATAGTTATTTAAAAAACATTACTCGTATACCTTCTGTAATAGTCCTCATCTGGTTTCAGATGGTATACAGAATTTGAGGATTAAGCTTATACTTCGCTATCATCACTTCATCAGTAAAAAAAGGAAGAAACAAAAAATGGTAGAAATTTGATTTCTTCCATCTGGTGCATTTAGAACCAAAATAGGAATTTAAAAGGAAAAAAAAAATTGGATTCTTTCCAATGGATTGTTTTCAACACAAATTAAAGCATTACAAATGAACAGAAGAAAATCTATTCCCTCTTTTCTTCTCTAGTAGAGTAAGGATTGAACAATATTTAAGATCCTTAACAGTAATCACTTAAAGTTCAATGCTCAAAAAAAAATCCATTTTTTATATATTTACTATAAATGACTCCCCTGCATTTGTGGCAAATCCAAAATAAGTAGGAATTTTGTTGTTAGTATGAACAAATTACTCATGAGATACATAATTTCCACTTCAGTTTTTCAATATAGTTGTTACAAGCTTGACCTTCAAATCTACACTCTTGTGCAGATGAAATTAATGACTCCCCAATCCTTCAAGTCCGACTGGTAGTTCCAATCACAGATGATCCAACATTACCAGCTCTGACGTTCCGGACATGGGTCCTAGGAATCATTTTTTGTTGCCTCCTAGCTTTCCTGAATCAATTCTTTGGCTACAGGCAAAACCCTCTGACCATATCATCAATATTTGCACAGATATTAGTTATGCCAATTGGGAAGGTAATGGCAGCTTGGCTTCCTTCTAGGCCCGTAAAATTACCGGGCACAAATTGGTCATTCTCACTGAATCCAGGTCCGTTCAACATCAAAGAACATGTCCTGATAACTATCTTTGCTAATGCGGGTGCAAGCGGAGTTTATGCTGTGAATATCATAACCATTGTCAAGGCTTTCTACCATAGGGGTATACACTGGATGGCTGCTATGCTGCTATCTCAAACTACGCAGGTGAATTACTATTTCTGATTGTTCTAATTGAAGCCTTTCAACTGAACTAAAGGATTAAATTTGATCCTTGTAAATCACCTTTTGTTTCCTTAAATTTGTGGAGGTATCTCCTTAATTGACATCACACAAGTTCTGGTTTCGACTTTGTTAGTATCTGGAAGTTGGTAAACCCAATCAAATCTGGATAAAGGATTTCAGTTTCAACCAAAAGAAAATTAAAATTTTAACTGCCCTCATAGAAGGACACTTCGAATGAGTGAAAGGAAAGTTACAAGAAACCATAATTCCATCTTAACATCCCTCATTCCATGCTCAAGACTGTAGGGAGAGTCAAAAGAAAGTTACAAGAGATCCATGGAAAAATCCATAATCACCAAACTTTTACATATAAATAGATCGATTGGTATGGCAATGGTGTGTCCTCCCTTTCTAATAGTCACATTTGTTGTCTCAATATACAAAATTGCCACTTTTTTGCCGTCAATTTCCAATGAACATGACAAACAAAGATGAAAAATGCATGCAATACAAATGGGATGCAACACAAATAATGTCCGCATAGCCATAACCCCTACTTTTTCTCTAAATAGATAGCACAGCATGAAATTAAGTCCAAACTCATTCAATCCACGAGTCAATAATACTTAATTTTTGGTTTATTAGGGAAGTAAAACTTTGTAATTTCAACGTATTTGAGATACACATAAGCTGAATAAAATAATTATATAATTAAAACTCTTTGTTATAATTTATAACTAATAATTTAAATAAAATTGAAAAGTTTAAAAGACTTTCATATTTACTGATACATGCACAAAAATAATTTCTGTTTTGTTTTCATGGAAGCTCAGTTGATGGGATACGGCTGGGCTGGTATATTCAGAAAGTTCCTTGTGGACTCCCCTTACATGTGGTGGCCATCAAACCTAGTGCAGGTCTCCCTCTTCAGGTCTCTATGCAAATTTACTGAATACTTTCATAGTCTGTCGCCTACTATATATAGCATATCAAATATTTTTGCTCACTTTTAATACATACAGGGCGCTGCATGATTTCGAGAAGAGGCCAAAGGGAGGGTTTACCAGGCTCCAATTCTTTCTCATAGTCTTTGTCTCAAGCTTTGCATACTACATTGTGCCAAATTACCTCTTCCAATCAATCACTGCCCTCTCTTTCGTGTGCTGGATCTGGAAGAACTCGATCACAATGCAACAAATTGGGTCAGGACTCTTTGGACTTGGAATTGGATCATTTGGACTTGATTGGGCCACTGTGTCTAGTTTTCTTGGCACTCCATTAGCTACACCGGGTTTTGCCATAGTCAACGTAATGTTCGGATTCTGTATGGTTCTCTATGTGATTATACCAATTGCCTATTGGACCAACACTTACGAGGCCAAGAGATTCCCCATATTCTCCCCTCACACGTTCAATTTTAACGGGACAAAGTATGATGTCGATAAAGTGTTGGATCCAAAAACGTTCAAGTTTGTACAAACTGGGTATGATCAAGAAGGCCCGGTGTATCTGAGCATCTTTTTTGTTTTATCATATGGTTTAAGCTTTGCGACATTAACAGCCACCTTAACTCACGTTGGTCTATTTCATGGAAGGTACTCTCACCTATCTCATTACCCTAATATTTATGATTTCCTTTTATTTTTATGTCTTTATATTTAATCAACTAAGCTAGACAAAATGAAGTAATGTTCATTCGATAAGATCAAGTATAAGTTTTTCCAGGTGCATCAACATTGTCAAACTCTATGTGTGAACAAACTTTATATATGGTTTCACTATTACGTTACAAAAGAGGTAGTTCGTTGGCATATCTAAACTCTACTGCCTCATTTACTTCATGATTAACAAGCATTCCGGCTTGCTTTGGGAGCTGTTCGGCGAGGTAACTGACAACATCAGGAATTCCTTGACTCAACTTTAGCATGTAATGATGTTCAATCTTCAGAAAACTGAAATTGAAGTTTTTAAAGCTCTAATATAGTTATCTGTCATAAGATAATATTCGTGTATATCCACTAGATTTTTATAGTTAGACCTTTCATATATTTAAATATTAGGAGTACATAAAGACAATAATTGGTGCTATATATAAGATACATTAGAAGAGATTTTCTTTTTCCTTATAACTTTGCCTCAATGTTGCAAAGTATCAAGTGGAAAGTTGGCTAACTTGAGAATCAATTGTTTTAATTGCCATTAATGAACTGTATTAGAAAGAAAAGAAAAAAGTATTTTGCAATTTAGTTCCTCAATTACAGGTATTTGCAATTTAGTCCCCCGTAATCTTAGCAGTTGTGATTTAGTCCCCCATTTAAACTCATCAAACCCCAATTAAACTCATCAAATTAGTCCCACATTTTAACTGAATCTAATAAATTCAACTCAATTTTGTCCCCAATTAGAGTAAGCCATTATCATTAAAATTTTAATTCATTCCAACGGAATCTACTATAACCATCATTACACAACAAACTCTAACCAACTCTAACTTTGGACTAAACTGAGTTGAATTTAGAAGATTCACTAGATGAAAATGGGGAGTAAATTGATTAATGGAATCTAATTGGAAAACTAAATAACAATTGCTATGATTTGGGGAGACTAATCGCAAATATCCATTAATTGAGGGAATAAATTTGCAAAAAATGTCCGAGTAAAAAAGAGAACAATCAAGAATAAGAAAAACCCTAAAGAGAAAAAAAGGAAATAACAGAGAATTGAGTTCCTCGACTCCCCATGACAATCAATTTGTCGAAGACCCTCTATTGAAGGTGGATGGTAAATGATGAAATCACATGTCCATGAATCTGGACCAGTGTTAACTAATTCAGAGTACGTTTTAGTTCATGATACCAGTAAGGAATCACAGTTTGTTACCTTGTGTAGTGCGTGGTAGGGAAGGGGTAAGATGAGTTAGGACTCTCATTGAGTAATATATAAATATGTGTGTGTGTGCATACACATGTAGAGATATAGAATGAAAAAAGATTAATATATAAAAGCATTCGTTACATGCATTGCTAAATATAAGAATCATAATTTTATTAAACTTCATGACTAATTAATTTGATTTTAAAGAGAAACTCATGGTGTAATGAATAAAGGTGTTCATTCTAAATATATGGAGAAAATCTTATGCGGATCGCTAGTTTAAGAGACTTGGATCGAGAACCTACCATGAATTGGATCGCAAAATCCAGATCGTGGTTTGGAGGGGGCTGGGGAGAACCCGGTAACACTGATTTGGACACTTTTGATGTCCATAGTGGTCAAATAAATCAAAGTCCGAGTTCCATTTACCATTCTTAAGTCCAAGCCCAGCCCATTTATTTTTCGGACTAGGAATTCTATGTCCGAGGGACAATGAAAAGAAAGGATCTGGCCCCATCCGATTTCCGGCCCTTCCAGATCAACATAATCAAATAATACAACTTATATTCAATTTAACTAAAATTCATCTAAACAACAATAAGCAGCTTCCTCAATAACAAGAAACTGTTTGCCCATGTCCTAAAAAACAAAACAAGTATTCCTCAAAGTTTATCAAAATTAATATTCTTCTGACATTTGAAAGTAATTCATGGATCTAATTTAGAAATTTCAAATTTTTCAGCAGTTGCAGAGATATTTCACATGGTATCCAAGTTGTCAAGATTCAAGTCTCACCTAGTGAACATATCCGACGAAATTTGAATTTTAAAAAAAATCCCCAACAAAAAGCAGAAAAAAATACACAAACCTAAAACAAAAATCATGTAATTTACCCTCTATTTATAGTCTAATTTCTGTACTAGAAGGATATATATCTGTAACTCTATAAGTTTGTCTTGGCAACTTCTATTATATTTAAGAAATTATAAGAGCTGCACATCAATAATCAGTTTTACTGTTATAGTAATTTACCTAAGAAGAAAGCTAGTCCAATCTTAGCTTTCTAGCTTTCTGGTATATCATTGCATTTCAGGGTAATATGGAGGCAGACAAGAGAGTCATTCCAGAAGCAGATTGGTGATGTCCACACAAGAATTATGAAGAAAAATTATGCAGAAGTCCCGCAATGGTGGTTCCATATTATCTTAGTTACGGTTCTAGGCCTTTCCATCTTCACTTGTGAGGGCTTTGGCAAGCAATTGCAGCTTCCTTACTGGGGAGTGCTACTCGCAGCGGCGCTGGCTCTTTCCTTCACCCTTCCGATTGGTATCATCACGGCAACAACAAATCAAGTATATCCCTGATAAAATAGGCTTACAATCTTAATTATTCAGCAATAGAAACTAACCCAAACTAAAAGTGATGTTGTGTCTTATCAGCAACCAGGGCTGAATGTGATAACAGAGCTCATAATCGGGTACTTATACCCAGGGAGGCCTCTTGCTAACGTGTCCTTCAAGACCTATGGATATATCAGCATGACTCAAGCAATTGGTTTCCTTCAGGATTTTAAGTTGGGGCACTATATGAAGATCCCACCAAGGTCCATGTTCATTGTGCAAGTAAGTCTTGTAATACATTTCTTCTATAACAGCAAGCTAAAAGAAAGCCTAAAACATTGAGGCCTAATGTGTCGGGAATATAATAATCATAAGCATGACAAAGGAATATATACCTCATATAATCATTCAGGAATTTATAATAGAAAATGATTGCCTAATGAGTGGACTGCAGTAGAAGATAAGAGAGATAACTAGAATATTCATTCTAGGTGGGAATTCAAGAATTGAACCGAATCTCCTAATCCTGATGAACTTACCACAGATTGTGTATAATCAATCAAAACATCAATTTAGTTAGGAAATTGGACAAACTTATCATGTGGTACATATTTTCCTATGCAGTTTTAGCAGTATAACAGTTTATACTCATATAACTTGTGTACATAAGCATGCAGTAAGAATCTATTACTAAATTCATATAAATTTCATTGGAGCTAGCCAAGATTTTCAATTATTAATTAGCATATCAAATAAAAATCAGTCCAACTATCACATGTAACAAACAGGCTTAAACAAGATCCGACATACCTCAATTTCCTTACGTGTTAATAAGCTCCAAATTGTTTGGCAAACTGGCATGTAATGCAGCTTGTCGGAACAGTTGTTGCTTCCTCGGCGTACTTTGGAACAACATGGTGGCTCTTGGAAACAATAGATTACATATGTGACACTTCAAAGCTACCTGGAGGAAGCCCGTGGACATGCCCTGGGGATGATGTCTTCTATAGTGCATCCATCATTTGGGGTGTTGTGTCCCCTCGCCGAATGTTTGGTAGCATCGGCTATTATAAGAAGATAAACTACTTCTTTCTTATTGGCTTATTAGCACCTGTGCCTGTGTGGTTCCTCTCTCGAATGTACCCTGAAAAGAGGTGGATCAAGCTCATCAACATGCCGGTCATCTTAGGGGCCACAGCTAACATGCCACCTGCCAGAGCCGTGAACTACATTATGTGGGGCATTGTTGGAATCTTCTTCAATTTTGTGGTGTACAGGAAATTCAGAGGGTGGTGGGCTAGACATAACTATGTATTATCAGCAGGCTTGGATGCTGGGGTGGCTTTCATGGGGGTACTTACTTATTTCACATTACAGAATTATAATATCATGGGAATTCAATGGTGGGGAATGAAGTTGGATGACCATTGTCCATTAGCTAGCTGCCCTACAGCCCCAGGATTCAGCTGCTAAGACCAGTTAGGCGAGGATGTGGAACATATTTATTCTTTGGATTTTTGATTGTCAATCAAAAGCTGAAGATATGAATGTTATGCAGCATATGTTTTTATTTAGAATTTAATGCAAGCTATTACTGAATTGTCCATATTTAAACAACAACCTAACTTTTCTTCGTTTTATTTAAGCCAACATTTATGGGGCACAAAACATTGTGTTTTAGTAGGAAATAGTGAATGTATGATACAAGATTACATCGTATCACACCACATCTCCTTCAACATATCATCCCTACTATCTCCCTAGTCCCTCCAAAACCAGTTCATCTTTTACAACAACATTATCCTAGATGATTCCCAAATATAGTTACTTGTCCACACTTACAGAAACGACCAGCTCCAAGTTGAACGTCGCTACCAAAATCCACTCGAACACAAGCTTGACCACAATGGCCAGGCATAAAACCCATGAACTTCAAGGGAGGCAGTTTTCTAGTAAGAAATGAGAATCTATTATTAAAAGGAAAGTTCTGTATTTCATCATAGTAGAATTAAATAAATGAACCTAAGATTTCTTAGATTGCAGGGATTAATTACATGTAAAAAAAAACACAAATAAATATGTTGACTTTATGTTTGATGTGTATAAAACAAGCACTTGTGTTTCTAATGATTTCATCTAAGATCTTTACAGCTCAATATAGAAATAAATTCAAATAAGTATCAAGATCTTTAGAATCAACGTAAAAGTGAAAAAATATGCAAATATGAAAGATTACAAATATCAGAAGAAAAAAAATCATCAAGAAGAAAGATGTGATTAATCCTCAAGAAGCCAGAGCATCACTGATTATTTACTGCTTTATTTGTGAGGAATATAATATGTAAACATATCTTAAGCAACTAAACAAGTTATGGAAAGAATATAAAGTGGTTGTGACCAAGGTGGACGTTCAGGGGAAGGTGATGGGAATTTCTAGGGTGGAGAGGAATGATGGATGGAATTCAAATTTTAAATGTGGTAAATATTCGAATTACATTTGGTTAGGATAGGTGGTAGAACATGAGCAAATGCTTTCGTTTACAAGTATAGCTAGGGGAGGAACTAGTTTATGTTGTAGGGTTAGTCATGTAATTGTTGTCTGTGTTCCGTTTAAGGAACACTTAGATGTACAGCACTTGTAATACTTGTTTCGTTAATATTTTATTAATGAAGCATTGACGATGTCACCTTTTTTTCTCAAAAAAAAGAATATAAAGTGGATTCACCAAAATACTCGGCTTGGAAAATATTACAGTCGTTATTGCAACAATTGCAGTCGACTGTCAATTTCAGTTGAAATTGGTGCAGTCGACTGTCATTTTCACTCGGCCTTGGTCTGGGGGAAATGAATGATCTGGAGGAAATGACAGTTGACTGCCCAAATTAGCAGTCGATTGCAATCTTCCCAAACATATATTTGGTTTTTTTTTTTACATTTGTGGAAAGGAATAATCTCAAAACTCTTTAAATATAGCTGAATCCAATAGTATTCTTCATTTAATTTGACTCTCATATTTCAAAACATATCACATTTACATGGATCAAGAGAGAAGAGTGCTTTTATTTTTTCTTAGTCAAAACACCGATCTTTGCTTTTTCACATTCCTTTTGCTTCGGATTGAGGCAGTTTACGGGGCTTATATATAGAAGTCATATGAGTGTAATGGGAATCTCGGACTGAAACCAAGAACTCACTGTATGGGGTTTAAGTATAGTGGAACACTTGCCGTGGAGAATTGTTGCAAGTAGGGGGTAGTGGATTAAACCTGGAGGCCCAACTACTGAAATCGTTGTGTCTCGCTGATTTGCTGTATTTGCTTTCTCTAACTCTATTTCCTTACTTTACGCACTTACTTTAAGTTTTTCATTTCCGCGCAATCACCATATTAACCTTCCCCCCCCCCCCCCCCGGTTGATTTACAGTGGTATCAGAGAGAGATGTTCATTATTGGCTTAAAGGCTAGAGCATAAGGTCCAATAGCGGAAATCCCTCCTCCCAATGACTTGTACTCATTGGAGTATTCAACTAAAATGGGTCTAGTATTACACGTTTACCTTATTTTGATGACAAATTTTATTATGTTTGGAAGGTTCGTATGTCTCATTTTTTGCAGATGCTTGGAGAAAAAGTCTGGAATGTCTGCATCAATAAAATAGATATTCTTGTTAGTGATGGAAAAAACTCCTTCACCAAAGCTAAACTTTCACTAAGGAATGAAAAACAAATCCATGACCGCACTATATGCAGACTTAAACAATGAAGAACTTATGCAATGCAGATGAAACTATAAAACTACACATGAAATGTGGAACAACATGCAAAGGCATCATGAGAGAACTGCCTCAGAGGTAAAAGAAAAAGTTACTTTATGTTATTATAAGTTTGATGTGTTTCGCATGATTCCAAGTGAAAGTATAGATTAGATGTGTAACGCCCCGAATACCAAAATACGGTAATTCGTAGCTCAACAGGATCTACACTTCACTTCGTACAATTTTACAAGGAATTTTGAAACTTTTATTACATCATTGTTCTCGCAGGGAAAAATAAATGAAGTACAACATGATAAATATACAATTTCAACAACTTGAACATGTAACTAATCATCAGCATCAAATTCATCTTTATATCTCCTTGTAAAATCCAAGTCCTGCATATGAAACTGTGGGCACGTCGGTTGCTTACAACCGACACAATGTTACAAACAGCTATCCTCTCTATATTGTATTATAACAAAATCTTTGACTTTAACAAATCACAAACTTAAATGCATATAAAAGTGTAAAGAGTGAATATGTAACCCCTGTTTTCGTAAATACGTATTTTTTGTGTATTTTCGATATTTCAAATTTTTGTAAATTAATTTTCCGTTTTCAAGTTCCTTTTGGTAAAATGTATTCTTCAATATTTTATTAAAATCTATTTTCGATCAATAATTTTATTGTAACTATTTTCTATGATTTTTATATTGTAATACAAATCTTATTATTGTTATTGTTATTAGCATTATTTTTATTATTATTATTATTATTATTATTAAATATACTGTTTATTAAATTTTGATAGCCATTATTTTGTAAGCCACTCTATTTTATTTTATGTTATTATGTTGAGTGTTTAATTAATCCAGTATTTTATTACTTGATTATTTTATTGGATCTTCTTATATAAGACCCAAAACCTACAAGCCTATTTCCTATTGGATCTCATTCATACCCACAATCCAAACCCAATAACCCTACCATATAAATACGCTAATAACCTAACCCTAACCTATTCCACCCTAACCCTAGCTAATCCCCCACTGTTGATACACCCCCCAGCCGCCAACCCGGTTCTTCATCTTCTACCTCCTGATCTCCCCTAACCCATCTCCCTCTCTCCCATCTTGTCCTCGTCGCCAGCAGCGCCGCCCTCCTCGTCGCCCCGCTCTCATCCCCTCGTCGTCCCCGTGAACCCATCGCCTCGACGACCACTACACCCCTCCACAGTGAAGCCCCGGCGACCCCTCTGGCTCCCTCCGATCTTCATCTCCCTTCTCCTCCGGCGCTGCTCAACCCCGTAGCGCCTGCCTCCCTACAGCGACCAGGCCCCTCCCTTGTTCACCGTCGTCGTCTTCTTGCCGTATCGCTGCTGTCGTCGTCTCTCCGCCCAGCGTCGCCGCCCCGTGGTCGGGCTACCCTCGACCAGCCGCTGCCTTACTACCGTCATCTTCCAGTCGAGCCGCTGTCGTGCCACCGCAGTGCACCGCCTGCCCTCCGTTGCCGTCCTCGCCGCACCGCCAGCCGCCTTGCCACCCTCACCAGCACTGCCCCTGTGCGCCTCCCACCGTCTCTCTTTATCGAGTTGAGAAGGAGGAAGCACAGTGGATGCCTTTGTGTTACTGTTCAGGTATAGGCGATCCCATCCTAGCTATTTGTTGTTTTGCATTGGATCCGGTGTGGGATCTTGGATCCGCTGTTCTGGTTTGGTGTATGCTGTTTTGGGAGTAGGGGATCCGCTGTTCTGTGTGGCAATTTGTTGTTTTGGGATCAAGCGATCTAGGCCGTCCGATCGTTGATCATCACGATCTTGATGATCATCATCTTGATCCGTTGATCTTGGCCGTTGGATTTGCATTGATCATCATCACCATCATCATCAAGCTAGTTGATCTCGATCGTCGGATCTCTTTTGATCATCGCGATCGTGATCATCATCTTGATCTTGATCTTGATCTTCAATCTCAGCCGTCCGATCGACCGATCACACTTGATCTCGGCCCTTGATCGTCTCGTTCGTCTTCTATTTGGTGAGTTAAACATTTGATCTACTTTTTGTTCTCATTCATCAAATTGTCAATCATGGTATATTTACTCTTTTGGTACTCTTCTAATTCTTATATATTTTATATTCGATCTCGGTCGTTGGATTCGCTTGATCTTCATCTGGATCACCATCTTGATCATCGAGATCCGTGGTCGATCGTGATCATCGTGATCGTTTGCTCGTCGCCTGTCGCCGGGATTCCGATCCCATTATTCTTCGCATATTCGGATTAATCTAACGTCATCATAAAGGCAAGTCATTTCTTCTCGAATAGTTATTGTATCATATTCGAGATTTTTATTGAATCCCGCAAGTAGATCCCTAATTGTTATCGTATATTGTTATTGTTATCTATCGTTGGGATAATACGAATTTACACGAGCGAATCCAGGTAGTAGTCTTGACTTCGTGCCATCTTTGTCTCCAATGTATAGAAATCTTACATGCGTACATATAGTTATTGGATATAGGAATATGGATTATTATTGTATTTCATGTCATGACATGTCACAACAATTGTAGATTGCATACTAGTATTGATGGCTTATATGATTGATGTTAGTGTATTAGTTATTCGTGATTAGTAAGATTATGGATATTACACATCTTAATGCCATGTTCACATAGGTATGGCTTACTGTGATTTATGATTGTTAACCCCCAATTCATCGTCCTTAACTTTTTAACCGTTTTATTCAAAAAGAAAATGTTGACACCCTGAAAATTAACGCCGACCTGAACATTAGCTTGCTGTTTCGACCTAGATAATGTCACCAAAATCAATAGCTTCCTGAATATGAAATGTAGCCCCAGATGTCTAGTTTACTACCCCTTTGACAGAATTGAATTCCGAGTTACGGTTTGTGAGATATCGCAGATTTACTGCTGCTGTGTCGTACAATTCCAGATTCTAAAAACTGCTGCCAAACTCTGATTTACAATTAAATCAACCATGCTACCTGTAAGATAATGACTTGAAATTTTGCATGCTGATACTAGACACACTAGAGAACATTCCCTAATTTTTCTGGAATTAATTAATAAAGTTTCAGACCTGTTTCATATGTATAAACACAAGTTTACAAGTTCTGACTGAACACAAATCATGTGTAGTTTGCTGTTTTGACACATGTTGCCACGACTTTTATGTACCTTATTTATATGCGTTGGAACCGAGCAGGAGTCTAGTTTCTAGATATTTTGATGGATCCACATTTGCTATCCTGTAGCAACGGAAATTCTGATTTTGGTACAACAACCTACTGCTGTCCAGAATTGGGTTCCTATGCTTAAGAGCATCCATAGTCGTTTGCTATATTTCCCAAATTCTCATTTTATGAGAATTTTATGAGAATGGAGCGCTACGGTCGTTTGCTATTTTCTTATAAAATGGCAAACGAGCTACAGTGCCGTCTCAAATATGAGAAACGAATTTGCGAAACTCAAATTATAGGAGACGAGACAACACTCTGAGCGCCTCCTGCTCCTCCCTCCATCAACCTCCGACTTCGTCTGCACCCCCGCAAATCCCTCGCCTCGCCATTACTAAAGACCATCTCGCTCTCCCTCACCCATTGTCTTCTTCATCCTCGACATTGTCGAACTCGTGAACCCATTAACTTCGTCATTGCCGCAACCCTTTACCCCATCGTCTGTGCCCCGTCCTCGTCGTCATCCTCCTCAGCCTCATCACCATTCGAACCAATCGTCGCGTCTCCTCTGTTCTCCGGCCGAAACAGAGCACCGCTCAGCTGCGTCCCTGGTCGCTGTCGTCTCTCCTCGACTGCAGCCGCCGCCAGCGTCCCCGCCGACAGTCGCCTCACCGTTGTCGCCAGTCGCCGCCGTGGTCTCCATCCCTTCTCCCGCCAACTCTCCCTCTCTCTGTCGTTGTGAAGAAGGACGAGAGATTTGATTGATTTAATCTGGGCCATCCGATCTTATCAAGATCGTGCCCATCATCGTAACCTGATCAGAGCGATCTGAGTCGCCGATCTTCATCGATCTTGATCGCCATCAAGATCTGTGCCGATCCGATCCATCCGATCTCGATCATCGATCAGCGCTCTCATCCAATCAAGGCAAGTATCTTCTTATACAATTTACTTTTCTAGTACAAGCGTTTAATTAAAAATACTGCAAGTAGGTTGTAGTTGTGACTCCCATTTGGCTTATCAGTTGATGATCTCATTCTATGCCTTATCAATTACATGATCTAAGAGTCACAACCTTTCGTTGATACACTCGTTCACAACTAGTATAATTATGATACATTTCATGCAAAAAAATGTCTTTAATGGTTTTTATCCTGTCTTTGCTTGCTGTTTCGACCCCGATAACATCAAAATCTGGACTTGAGTCCTAAACATGAAATATAGCCCCAGATGTTTAGTTTACTACCCTTTTGACGGAATTGAATTCCGAATTGCGGTTTGTGAGATATCGCAGTTTTACTGCTGTTGCGTCTGTAATCGCCTCTGAAGCACGGATACTTCACGGAAGGTGTCGTTCCCGTATCCTGTACGTATCCGATACTCGTGTCCCCGTTTCCTATACATCCCCGTATCCTGCATTTTTTTATTATCCAACTATTTGATATAGCTGAAACTTGTCTCACTATTTGATTTGTCTACTTATGTTATATTGTTTATGAACTTGCTTTGTTTACTTATGTTATTATTTATGCTTATGAACAAATATTGTAGCATTTATGGATTATCTTATTTATGTTTAATGAAAGATATTTACCATTTCCTTATTAACAAGAGATATTATTTAGTTATGTGTAATTATATATATATATATATATATATATATATATATATATATACTAGATTTGCCCGTGGCCACGTGCCTACGGCATGTCTTCAAGACGATACAGTATATGAAAAGTCTTGTAAACGGTAAATCAACAATTATGTAGTTGAAGTTTGAATAGTATGACAATAATTAGTTGTAAATAAAAGTCCATGTTTCCATTAGTATATGGTGAAAAATAATTATAACTTGGGGTATAAAAGTCCATGTTTCTATATATATATATATATATATATATATATATAGAGAGAGAGAGAGAGAGAGAGATAGATAGAGAGATAATTAAATAAATAAATGAGTTGTTTTGGGGGGGGGGGGGGATTTTGAATTTGAGTTTTGGGGGAAAACGTTGGGGGGGTGTGTTTTGTGAGGTTAGATCTGGGCCTTTGATTTTTGGGGATTGAAAGAGAGCCACTTGATAGCTTTCTTTGTATTTTATTATATATATATATATATATATATATCCCTGCCGTGCCCCGTATCCTATTTTTAAAAAAAATTGTAGTATCCCCCGTACCCGTGTCCCCGTACGCGTATCGTCGTACCCGTATCAGTGCTTCATAGGTAATCGCAGATTCATAAAAACTGCTGCATCATTTTGTTTTACAATTAAATTAACCATGCTACGAGTAAGATAATGACTTGAAATTTTGCATGCTAATACTAGACACACTAGAAAACATTTCCTAATTTTTCAAGAATTATTTAATGAAGTTTCAAACCTGATTCATATGTATAAACTCAGTTTACAAGTTCTGGCTGAACACAAATCCTGTGTAGTTTGCTATTTTAACACCTGATGCTATAACTTTTATGTATCTTATTTATATGCGTTGGAACCGGGCAGGAGTCTAGTTTTTAGACCTTCTGACGGATCCACATTTGCTATCTTGTAGCAACGGGAATCGCAGTTTTGGTGCAGCATCATGTTGTCCGGAATAGGAATTCTCGTAGTTCTTAATAATTTTAATTGGTGTTGACCCTCGAATATGCCTTCTAATTATCTTAAACTTGTTCCATGTTATTGATCATGTTTACTTGCCCTGTTTCGCACGCTTTCATGCTTGTTTGATGATAATAATAAATAATAAACCGGGGTTTAAGGAAAATACCATAGTAGTGGACAATATAGGTAAGTATACTCGGAAGGAGGCCCGTATTTCCCACTTGATACATGCTTCATGAACTAGTTATATTATTATTCGATTCATGAACCAGTTACTATTGATTCATGAACTAGTATATGATTATTCGATTCATGGACTTGTTATTACTTGATTCATGAACTAGTATATTATCGTTTGATTCATGACTTGTCATGTTATTACTTGACACATAAACTAGTTATATGATTACTCGATTCATGAACATGGCTTGCTTGATACTTGATACCTGAGTACACCGCCCTATAAAATCCACCACTAGGCCTAAACGTAATTGTTTGTAAGTAGCAACCATGTGGTAAAAGTATGGATGCATGAAGTGCTACCTAGATAGAATTAAACATTATACTTAAGATTAACTTGTCACTTGTACACACTTGATACCCTACTTAATGTTTGTTACTTGATACTTGTTACTTGACACTTGTACGTGATACTTGTTACTTGATGCTTGATACAATTACATGTTCACTTGTTCCACCACTAATACTTGTTACCTAATCTTGTTACTTGAGTTGTTTTACTTGCTAGTTAGTCTCTAGAACTCCACTACTTGTTGCATCCCTATCATATCATGTTATACGTTCTTGATTCTAAATCTTGTTTCATATTTTCTTGCATCTATTTTCATACCCTTGCTTGTACTACTTGCGACCTTAACTTGCACTAAGGGCATTTGTCTTTGTTTTCTCTATTTTCCCTTTTATATTTATATATACAGACTTTGGAGACGAATTGCCTGCTGGAATTGGTGAGTAGATACGTTCTAGGCTTCGCTTGGGGAAAAGCTTGCTTTAATTATTCTGTTTTTGAGTTTATTTCATTTTGTTGCTACTTGAAACTTGTAACGGGCTTATAGCCCCAAAGTTTTATCTTTTGATCAAGATCTGAAAATTATTTGGGATATTTATATTTTGTTTCAATTGTTTTCTGTTGATTAATAAATTATTCATGCATGTGTGGTTGTGTATATTTTGTTATATTCTTGTTATGATGCTGAGTCGATCCTACAGCTCATGAACGATGAAAATCATTCGCTGAGCTTTGTCACGTACTCGTATTCCGTATTCCTTTTGGGAAGCGGAGCATGACACTCACAAACTCTCAACTTTTCCTATTCTTATGCATGGCTAACTCTTCTTGTGACTTTTGGGTTGCATTACGTGCACGTGCAACCCACAAGCACACTCTCTCATTTGTTAGTTGTTATTTATTTATTTGTACATGTTTACATGACAAGTGTACAACTAATTGTAGGACTTTTTTTAGTGGGCTTCCTCCTGTGGGCTTGGTCTATTTTTATTTATTTATTTTATTTTAATGGGCTTAGAGTCTTCTATTAGGCTTATGGGTTCTAATATGCAACAAAAATGAATGAAAGAAAATTGTGCATAACTTTTAAATAAAATTGAGGATAAAAAATCATAAGATGTAATTGCACGTGCGTTGCACGTGTAAAAATAAGAAATGTATTTTTCATTTAAAAATTTTATACGGGATGTTACAAGATGTTGGCCCACTTTGATATAATTGATCAAGAACTTTCAGGGTAAAATGGGATATCAACTATTGTAAGGGCTTGGACGATGACAGAAAAAGTTGGAAAAATCATAAGCTATATCTCACCATAATGGGATATCAAAGTTGTGGCCATCAGAGAAAACACACGAAGAAAAAGGGTTCGATTATTACACTTTCAGGGTAAACTCAAAACATACGAAATGGAGATGGTGAAGACAAAAAGGTATAGATAGAACATTGGGATCATATCAAAACTGAAGAGAAGACCATCAACTTAAAAACTATTGCACAACGTCATTCAAACTCAGACTCTACAACGAAGCATCCGATGATGATATCGAATTCCTAACCTAACAATTCAGTTGGTTTCTCAAAAACAAAAAATATGGCAGGTATGAAGGAGGGAAAGACAAAAGCAAAGACGAAGCGTGCTAAAAATGCAAAAAACTCAAGACCCATTTGTGCAAATTGTCATCTCAATCAAGACAAGAACAAATCATACAATACAAGATCAAACTACAAAAATGCATTGATTGCAACTTAGCTTGACTTTGATTAAAGTGATAATGAAGATGATCAATATGAGCGAGCAAACATGAGATTAACTTTTATGACTCTTGGAGATATGGGCAATCATCACTTCAAGAAGAGGTAATCGAAAATTCTACTTATGATGAGTTACGTGAAATTGCATGTAATTTAAGGGAGGATGCTGAAAAGGTCAATCATGAACTTAAGCAATATAAACAAACGTCTAATAGATCACATGACTCATGCTTTGGTAGTAGAAGAGAATGAACATTTAAAAGAAAAAAATTCAAAAATATCTATCAACAAATATTGAAGAATCTAAAAGTGATCCATGAGAAGACTGTTCATATTGCTAGGCTTACTACTAAATTTGATGATTGCAAAAAGAAATATCATGAATTGGTGGAAGATTTTGAACAAGCCCTTGAACAAAATAGACAACTTGATAGTGCACTCGATAATCTTTATTGGGATATCAAAGATGATGATCGTACAAGAAAAAAAACTTTGTCACAAAATAATTTAGCTGGAAGCAACTATTGAAAAAAACAAAAAATGACCCACTTATTTTATGACAGAGCAATCAAAAATGACCTATACTAAAAGATGACATAGTTACAACAATTCACCAAAACGTTCCTAAGCAATCTTCTCACACCCATATGTATACTTATTTAAATGTATATGAACCAAGTCATAATCATATTACCTGCAATTACTATTGTAGATTAGTACTATTTCTTATAATTGTGCTTTGAAAATAAACACTAACTTTGTTTGGGTTATAAAGACTAACAATGATGGTGGTACACAAACTTGGATACTAAAAGCTGCATCTACTCATATTGATAGATGTGCAACAACAAGTGATTTTTGAAGAAAAATGACATATTAACAGTGGTCGTCAAATGATAAATGAAAATTTTCTTGCAACTAAATTAAGAAGTGATTGTCGAGTAACAATGGTTAAGGTAAAAATTGTAGACCATGCACCATTTTTAATTAATTCATCTTTGTCGCATTTATGTTATATCGTTTTGCGTATTAGGAACAACATATGTTTATACTTTTGTATTCTATGTTTTATTTTACCATGTCTTTTCAAATCATGCTTTATTATGATGCTTAAATTTACATTAATATTTTTATTTCAAATTACTACTAATTTTGCAAGCCACTTTATTTAGTGCCTTAAGATCTTACAAAACAAGGTTATTTGACTAATTTAGTAAGAAAATAAGATAGATCAGTTTCACAAAATCAGTCTATCAATAAACCCAAAAATTGCATATTTCAATCAAATCAAAATTATATTTTAAGAATCTTTGGTCTAGTTTGGCCTCAGTTAAATTCTGAAATGTAGTTGTCAAATATAGGTCAGTTAGATGTACATATGTAGAGAAAATACAGTATACAAATATGATTAAAATCCTCTATATGTTTGAATACAATTCTAATTTTTATATATTTGGAAATTCATAATAATTTCAAATTGATTCCAAATAATGCAAAATTTTATAAGAGATCAAAATAGGAATACAGGATAAATAAAGGGTAGTAAATGATGTGGCTTGCAAAAATAATAATAATTTAAAAAAGAAAATATTAATCCAAATTTAAGCATGATTTGAAAAGGCATGGTAAGATAAAACATAATATACAAAAGTATAAACAAATGAAGATATAAATGATATAACATAAACGCGACAAAGATGAATTAATTTAAAATTGTGTATGGTCTACAGTTTTTACCTTAACCATTGTTATCCAAAAATTACTTCTTAATAGGGTTGCAAAAAATTTGTCATGTATCATTGGCAACCACTATTAATATGTCATCTTTCTTCAAAAATCAATTGTTGTCGCACATCTATCAGTGTTAGTAAATGCGACTTTTGGTATATAAGTTTGTGTGCCACCTACATAGTCTTTCTAACCTAAACAAAGTTAGTATTTATTTTTAAAGCACAATTATAAGAAATATTTCATAATCTACAACATTAATTGCAGGGAATATGATTATGCCTTGGTTCATATACATTTGAATAATTATGCATACGGGTGTGAGTATTTCTTAGAAATTTGACGTTTTGGTGAAATGTTATCCTCTTTTATCAAAAGCCGTCTATGATTGCTTTGTCATAAGACATTTTTCTTGTACGATCATCATCTTTAGCATCCCGATGAAGATTATCAAGTGCACTATCAAGTTGTCTATTTTGTTCAAGGACTTCTTTTTTTTTGTCCTGAAGCTGAAAAACTCTCAGATTGTTCCATATCTTCATCTAAATCTTTATTAAGAAAAGTTGTTTTCACATTCATTTGATGTACTTCAAGATTGCGCAAAGCTGCTATTGCAAGTAGCAAACTAATGGAATTTATTCTCGTCACAAAAGATTATGTATCAAAGTAATCTAGACCTTCTTTTGGTATATAAGTTTGTGTGCACTACATAGTCTTTCTAACCTAAACAAAGTTAGTATTTATTTTTAAAGCACAATTATAAGAAATATTTCATAATCTACAACATTAATTGCAGGGAATATGATTATGCCTTGGTTCAAATACATTTGAATAATTATGCATATGGGTGTGAGAGTATTTCTTAGAAATTTGACGTTTTGGTGAAATGTTATCCTCTTTTATCAAAAGTCGTCTATGATTGCTTTGTCATAAAACATTTTTCTTGTACGATCATCATCTTTAGCATCCCGATGAAGATTATCAAGTGCACTATCAAGTTGTCTATTTTGTTCAAGGACTTCTTTTTTCTTGTCCTGAAGCTGAAAAACTCTCAGATTGTTCCATATCTTCATCTAAATCTTTATTAAGAAAAGTTGTTTTCACATTCATTTGATGTACTTCAAGATTGCGCAAAGCTGCTATTGCAAGTAGCATCCTAATGGAATTTATTCTCGTCATAAAAGAATATGTATCAAAGTAATCCAGACCTTCTTTTTTATCTATAACCTTTCATTACAAGCCTTGCCATGTATTTATCAATTGATCCATCAACTTTCATTTTTCTCTTGAAAATCCACTTGGAACTTAAAGGTTTACTATCTGGTGGAAGATCCACTAGTTCCCAAATATGATTTTACAAGCTGAATCAATTTCACTCTTAATGGCTTCTTTCTACAGAGGACCATCACTAGAGTTCACCGCACCCTTAAAGTTGGGGTTCACCTTCAAACATAAAAGTCAAGAAATCCGGACCAAAACAATTTTCCATTCTTGTTCTTTTACTACATCTAGGTTCCACCTCAACTTCTTCATCTTGGTCTTCACTATCTTCACTGATAGTCTCATGTGTTCGTTTGGAAGAACTTGATTCTTCCTTAGACTTACATGGAAATACATCTTCAAAGAACGATGCATTTCTAAACTCCATTATCGAGTTCTTTGGTATATTAGGGATATTAGATTCGTACACCAAGAACTGATAATCGTTGCCATTATGTGCATAGCCAATGAAAATGCAATCAAACGTATTTTAACCTATTTTCACTTTCTTAGGTGGAGGTACTACCACCTTGGCAAGACATCGCCACATTCGCAAGTAATTGTAGGATGACTTTCTTTCTTTCCATAATTCATATGGAGTTTTTTCTCTTTTTTTTGGGGCCTTATTGAAAAGGTAATTAGTTGAAATAATAGCTTCTCCCCACAAGTTTAATGGCAAACCAGAACTTATTAGTTCTGCATTTATCATTCCTTCGAGATACAATTCTTTCGCTCAGCAATGTCGTTGGACTAAGGAGAATAATGTGTTGTAGTTTCATGTATAACCTCATGCTTAGCACAAGTGTCAGCAAATGGTGATTCATACTCTTCACCTCGGTCACTTCTTAGCCCCTTAATTTTCTTGTTGAGTTGATTCTCAACTTCATTTTTGTATTTTGCTATAACTTCGTCCTTACATTTAAGCAAATACACATAATAGTATTTTGTCTGTCATCAACAAAGGTAATAAAATACTTATTATCACCTCTTGTTTGTGTCATTTTTAAATCACAAATATCACTGTGAATTAAACCAGGAGGTTCAATGTTTCTCACAACACTTTTATATGATGATCTTGATAGTTTTGCCTCAACACAAGTTTCACACTTATGTTTGGAATTAATTTGGAATGTTGGAATATGATTCAAGTTAATTAGTCTATGCAAAGTATCATAATTAACATGTCCTAGTCTACCATGCCATAAATTGGAAAACTCGAGCATATAAGTAGAAGAGCTGGCTTTATTGATATTCTTGACTATGATCATTACATTGAGTTTGAACATTCCGCCACTCATGAATCCTCTACCAACATACATTTCACTCTTAGACAAAACAAATTAGTTTGACTAAAAAATTAAGCTAAATCCTTGATTATTAAGCAACGACCCAATACCAGGCATGGCCGGCCCTGAGTTCCCGGGGGCCCTAGGCGAAAGACCCAAATAATTATTTTTTGGGGGGCCTAATAACAATACAATTTTTTTAAGTGCAAAATATATGTCTATATTTACAAAGGAAATACAAATTTGAGGGGCCCTAAAATTACAAAAAATTTGGGGGCCTGAGGCGGCCGCCTCACCGGCCTCAAGGTGGGGGCCGGCCCTGACACCAGGTTCTTACGGATTTCAGGAACATAAACAACATTGTTTAGAGTCAGTTCCTTCCCAGAGATCATCTTCATGAACACCTTGCCTTGGCCCTTGATTTCTGAAGTAGCCGAGTTTCCCATGAACCCATCAAGTTCACCTCCGAGACCACAGTTGAGAGGTTGATTTCAGAAACGTCTTGAGCAATGCCTTCAACCATATTGGCTTCTATGGTCCTCTTCCTTTTGGGCAGTTTGCAATCAGTAGATTTGTGACCTAACTTTTCAAAGTTGAAGCACTTGCCTTGAAACTTTAGCTTCTTGGAGTCCCTTAGGTCCCAACTTGGAGCATTTTTCTTTGTTATTGTACTTCTTGGTTTTTAAACGCTAACTATGTTCCACCACATTTGCTTTGATCACAAGACTGTTGGCTCCGATCTTTTCAGATCCTCTGTTGTCTTCTTTAATACGAAGCTTGACAATTAGATCATCAATGCCCATTTCCTTTCGCTTGTGTTTGAGGTAGTTTTTGAAGTCTTTCCAACCTGCTATAAATTTTTCAAAAATACAAACAACTTGAAAACTTTCACTTAAGATCATACCTTCAACATGTATCTCATGCAAGATTAGTTGAATTTCTTGAACTTAAATGATTACCAATTTGTAATCTAGGGAGCGGCACGATGAATTTCTTGGCACTAACATCCTCAATTTTATATTTATGGTCTAGAGATTCCCAAAGTTCTTTAGTTGTTCTGTTGACAATATAAACATAATACAAATAGTAAGCTAAATCGTTCATTATGTAGTTTCTACACAGGTAATCAACACTCTTCCAAGCATCCACAATAGCGATGACTTGGTAATCTTGCTAATCTTCTTTAAGATTAAGAGCTTCTCCGTTCAAGAATCTTGCGAAATTCAAGGTGGTCAAGTAGAACATCATATTCTGTTGTCACCTCTTGAAATTTTGTTCATTGAATTTCTCAGGTTTTTCTCCATGGAAGACTGAGACAGATACAACGGTAAGCAATTGGACCTTTTCAACGGTCCTCGGCAATTGGGTCATTTCAGCCACAACAACATTCTCCAATTCAGTTGCCATTTTGAGTCTGAAAACACACAATGAAAGTGTAAATTTTAGATTGAAAAAGAAAAGAAAAGAGTGCCTCAAAATCAGTAAAGAAGAAAATCAAAATCTGTTTTAAGTTTGTTATAAAATTTGTAAGAAATTCTTTTGATTAATAGGCACAAAACCAGAGAATGAGTAGAGGAGGTTGAAAAACCATACGAAAATGTAAAGGAAATAAAATAACAAGAATAGAAAACCAACCGATTTGAGTTAAGGCTTGTGTATCACACAATATCCTTAAAACAAATTCGCCTCCTCGTCCGAGTGCTGGAGATTGCAGAGGCATCTGTCTCTCAGGATACAATGGCTAAGGAGTGTCGACTTGAGCACCACATCACATTCCTGAACTGAAACAGCGTAGAACCCTATCACCGACTCAACAGAAATATTCGAACAACCGAACCAAAAAACACAGAACAGAGAAGAACAAAAAAGGAGAATGAAATTCTGTTGAGTTTAGAAAGGATGAGAAGGCCTCAATTTATAGGGTTTTGGGAAGACAAAACCGCTCTGGGAAGAGATCCTTCCAACTTGCTTTCTTACCAAGCAAAGAAAGGGGATATTATTTGTCACGCCTCGCTTCCCACAATACGGAAGTACGAGCACGCAACTGAGACACAGCGAATGATACGACATCATCCATAAGTTGTACAGTTATAAGCTTAACAAGATATTTATAACACATTCACGCAGGCAAATATAATGATCACATAAGCTGGAAATAGAAGAACCATCATTTGGGAAATACATGTACATCGGGTCAAGATGCCCAGGAATACAAGGTACCAGAATTAGAACAACACGATAAATAGTTTGCTATATCAACTAGAGAAAATAGAGACTGAAGAAAACAACAGGAAGTAGTAAAAATGCAGCAACGATTGTCTAGAGAGTCTGTTTGTCGGTCCATCAGTACCTATATAATTATTAGCTAAAAAAAGTGGAAAAAATATCTGTTAGAGCAAAAGCTTCGAACAACAAGTAGCAACAAGCAGTAAAATGGTAAGATAACAAGTTATAATATAGAAGGAACAAGAAGTAGAAGTGCAATTACTAAAAAATAGTACAATACAATATGGAAGGAAGTAAGGAACTGGAACAATATGATCATGTAAGTAGCAACTGTAAACAAGTGTATTAAAGACTTCAAAGTATAATCAATTGATAACCCAGGATCAGTTAAATCAATAATCATGAAATCAAGAATCATGAATCATGTAATCAATAATCACGTAATCAAGAATTAAGAATCATGTAATCAAGAATCATGCTTAGTGTCAATCGCGAGTATATCAGTTTTATTAACTTATCTAATGCACGCAATTCTGTGTCTCATACCACAAGTTCGGGTGTATATTAATCATGTGACGTTTAGACTTACGAAGTGAACTCTATAGGATTATGTACTCGGATCTTCCAGTGATAGTATCAAGACATGTAATCATGAATCATGTAATCAAAAATTGTGTAATCAAGAATCAAGAATCACTATTCTGGAAAACACGGCCCTCTTCCGTGTATACTCCCCTATATCTACTAAGCCATACCCTTATAACCCCGACTTGTTATTCTTTTACAATGATCAATCATGAACATACAGTCGGTACGACTAGTGGAACGGTAGTATCAACACAATATCTAGAAGATATCAAGGACTATGCAATGCATGGTATATATATAGTTCAATTCATTAAATACGGAAAATAACTGGTTTATATGCAAAAATATAGAGATGAATATCTAGACAGCAGCACCTATCTGCGTTCAAATTCACTTTACCGTTGCTAAAGGAAAGAAAATCGGATTCCATCATAAAATCTAAAAAGTAGACTCCCTTTCGGTTCCAACGCATAATCACACGATAAATTCTAGGGACAGTAGTTATGCGTAAAATTCATTATTTGCTGGTTTCGATGATTCGTGCACAGTTCTGTTTTGAAAATTCAGGAGTCACAATACTAAAATGTTAATAATTTACAATCTATAAATTGGATTGAGAAACCGTAAGATGTTCTGAATTCTAGACTCGATGGGATACGATATTCATGTATAAAGTTCTTGGATCCAGTATCGGAAACATGGTCTAATTCTCAGTACAAGAGACATGACAACAGGTTTCGTGCACAGTTTTGGTTCTGAAATTTACAACATGACAATACTAAAATCGTGATATCTCACAATCTACAAATCGGATTGTGAAACTGTAAAATTTTCTGGATTCTACACTCGATGGACTACGATTTTTGTGTATAAAGTTCTCAATTTCAATGAAGGAAACTAGGTCAAATTCTTAGTGCAAGGTCAAGAAATATAAAGATAACAAAATTAAATATTCCACTAAGCAGTTAAAATCTCCGATTACGCTCGATTAATCGCTAATCGGAGACTAAGCGATTATGTTTTTAACGATTTATAATATTTCAATAGTTAGCGATTTAATCGGAAATAATTGGCCGATTAGTGGTTAATTGGCCGATTTTAAGTGGCTGATTAACCGATTAAATCTCCTCCTCTAATTTTCATGATCGTTTGCATTATTTGGGCTCAGCATTATTTGGGCTCAATACGTCCCAAATTCAAAATTCATATTCAAAATTCAAACCCCTTTTAGTCCTCGTGCAAACTTAAATCCGACATATCGCCACTCTTTTCTTCCTCGTGCAAACCCAAACCCAAACTGATTCTCTTCTTCTTCCTCAAGCAAACCTAAACCCGACCCGTCGTCGCCCCCCCGTACTATCGCATACTTGACTCGGACCGCATCTGCACCTCCTTCTCTTGTTGCTCGCACTGCTCTTCCTCCCCGATTGTTTTTGTTCGATAGAACCGACCAGCAAACCTGACCCAACCCACATTCAGAATCCAAACTCAACTCAAACCAAGTACTCTCTTCATTTTTTCTATAACTATATGTTCCTATTGATAATCTCATAATAGTTTTATGTTAGGATTTAGGGTTGCTACATAATGTGGTTATATCTTTTTTTAATTATATATATAACGATTTTTCCGATTTAATCCCCGATTATTTTCCGATTAACCGATTAATCACTAATCGCACCTAGACCGATTAGTACCAAAAACCGATTTTAACTACCTAGATATTCCATAATACGATAAATTAACGGTCTTATACTTGAATCAATTACACGGCATGATAAGGAGACTATGAATCAACAACATGGTACGATAAAGAAGCTATTATTCCGACTTGCCGATAAATCAATAATAGCATTCTTTGATATACGATAATCAATTCAAAGAACTACTTGTAAGAGTTCAAGAAAACGCTTGCCTTATATGTGATGATTATAACGATCGTGGTGAGAACCACGGAAAGAAGTAGCGACGGTGGATACAGAGCACGGCAGCGAGCAACACGACAATAATAGCAAGAACGGCCACACTAGCGAGCAAGGCGATGATAACAACAACAAGCAAGAGCAACGACAACGATCTTTGGCGATGAGCGATGGTGTGCGGTTGGAGCTTTGGGTTGTGGTGAAGGATGGAGGCTAGGATGAGGAGCTCGGTGCTGCGGAAGATGGGATTAGCAATGGTGTAAATACCCGAAACCCGAATCCGATCCGGACCCGATCCGGACCCGACGTTGGATCGGAACCGACCCGGCCTATCTGGGTCCGGGTCCGGGTCCTAAGATGGGACTTGTTGTATTTTCGAGTCCGGGTTCGGGTCCGCTCAAATGAGATCCGACCCGGACCCGTTAAAAAAAACCCAAAAAATCAACATAAAAATAAATATTCTATCCTCATCCCTCACCTCCTTCCTTCTCAATTCTAAATCTTCCTCTTCCAAACTTAAAACTCTTGCATTTTTCTTCTCTCCTCTATTCTAAATGCTCCACTCGCCACCTCCACTCGCCGCTCACACTCCCACTCCTACCCGGACGGGTAGGAATATTTTAATAGGACCCGGACCCGGTCCTCACGGGTCCGGGTCTGGATCCAATTTTTGGACCCGTAGGGGACCGGGTCCAGGTAGTGAAGGAGTCGACCCGATACCAATGCTAAATGGGATGTTTTGGTCATTTAAGATATCCCTCCTTAATTTTCTCTCAAGCTATGTTGTGTGTTTTTTGTATTCACGAAATTCCGTGAGAATGAAGATGAGATTGACGACATAGAAGATATAAAAACTTCTGTGAAAGATGATTAAAAGAAAAAAGAAAAAGAAAACATATATCATGTGATTACATAGTGTCAGCTCTGGTGGTCCTAGGGTTTCTATTTCTCGCCATGGATTGAAACTAGGGTTTGAGCAAGCTCGGATTTGGGAAAGACGAAGAACAAAATTGGGTTTTTTATACTTGAATTCTGTTACAACTGAATCTCCTCCTCTTATAGAAGAAGAAGAGTTTAAGATTACATCACAAGCACGTGAAAATCATCTAACAACCCTTTAACTGTCCTAACCGTTCTTAACTAGGCCGGACACATAAGCACATTTACAAGGAAACCCAAAATAGAGAAATACAAAAGAAAAAACAGAAACTGATACAACTGTATACTCTGATACATCTGATACAGTAAGCCATTCATTATCTCAGCTCTGCAACCACTTGAACCACAGTGCAGATCCCTAACAACTCCATTCCCCATCAGTGTGAACTTGCCCCAAGTTCATAATTAGGATAATTCCGTTGAATGTCATTTATATCTTCCCAAGTAGCATCAGCCATTGGTTTGAACTGCCACTTGATCAAGTGCTTTACTCCAGCACCATTACCTCTCTTGTACAGCCTCATGTTCAGTATGAGCTCAGGATGTGCTTCAGTATCTTGAGACCACCAATCAGGAACTTCAACCGAAATAACTGGAATATGATCTCCCCAGCACTTTGTAAGCTTCGATACATTGAACACCGGATGAATGGATACATGAGCCGGCAATTCTAACCTCTATGCAACTTGGCCAATCTTCTCAAGTATCCTGTAAGGCCCATAAAACTTAGCAGACAACTTGTGAGGCATCAGATTGTGCACACTAGCTTGATGATAGGGCTGCAGCTTAAGCAATACCAAATCTCCTTCTTCAAATCTTCTTTCATATCTCCTCTTGTCAGCTTGAGCTTTCATTCTACCTTGAGCAGCAACCATGTTATCTTTGCACAATTTGATAAGAGCATCCCTAGACAATAACTCCTCTTCCACACTCTGCAACCTTGCTATACCAAGAACATAGTGTCATGGAGTCGGGGGTGATCTACCATATACTGCTTCAAAAGGAGATAACACCTGCAGAGGTGTGTCAATTGGTGTTATACCAATATTCTGCCCAACTCAACCATTTCACCCATTCCTTTGTCTTTTGGCTACACATGCACCACATGTACATCTCTACTGCCTTGTTGACAATCTTCGTTTGGCCTCAGTTTGCAGGTGGTATGCTGTAGAAGTAGTCAGTTTGCTACCTTGCAATTTGAAGAACTCCTTCCAGACATTGCTAATAAAGATAGGGTCTCGATCAGACACCACACTTCTAGGCATTCCATGGAGCTTACTCACATAGTCAATGAAGATTTGCGGGATGAGAAATACCGATGAAATGGTCATATTTAGTCAATCTATCCACAACTACCATAATCACTGACTTGCCATGACTCTCGGGCGACCCTTCAATAAAATCCATTGAAATGTCCTCCCACACTTGCTCAGGGATAGGAAGAGGTTGCAATAAACCTGCTAGTGATACTATCTCATGTTATTTTGTTGGCTCAAGAGACAATCTCTCACCATTCTCTTAACATCTTTACTGATGTCCTCCTATATGAATGATCTCTTAATCCTACTCAAAGTTTTATGATAACCTGAGTGTCTCCCTTCATTTGAAGCATGTCTATCCAAAAAGACCTTCTCTCTCAAGTTGGAAGAAGGGCTTAGCAATATCCTTCCTTTGTAGTAACATACGCCAGCTAACAACTTGTAATCACTGATAGTGAGTTCCCCTTGCTCTAGTTTTTCCTGTACAACTTGAAAATATGCATCTTCCAAAACCATAGTCTTAATTTCTTCAATCGACTGAGGCACAACAAATGTGAATTCACAAGCTGAAGTTTCTTTGTCATGCCATCTCCTTGATAGGCTATCAGCTGCAATGTTATCCTTACCATTTTAATACTCAACCTTGAAATTAATACCTAATCATTTCTACAACCATTGCTCTTGGATATCAGTATTAACTCTTTGCTCTAATATGTACTTGATGCTCTTTTGATAAGTCTTGTTCACAAACATTTGACCAAGCAAGTACTGCCTCCAATGTTAAACAGCAATGGCTATAGCAAAAACCTCTTTTTGCATAGGTAGACAGTGCAAGAGATTTACCTTTCAAGCCTTTACTCATATAACCCAAGGGTTGGGCTTCCTGCATCAGTACATCACCAATTCCTTGAAGAGATGCATCAGTCTCTAATACAAAATCTTTGGTGAAATCATGTAACCTCGATACAGGGGTAGTAGTAAGAGCTATTTTAAGCTTTTTGAAAGCTTCAGCAGCTACTGGAGAGCATTGAAACCCATTCTTTTTGAGCAATTGAAAGAGAGGTAAAGCTATTCCTCCATAACCCTTAACAAACTTTCTATAGTAGCCAGTAAGACATAGGAATCCTCGCAATTCCTTCAATGTTTTGGGCTCAGGTCACTATGTGACAGCCTTGCTAGGGTCTACTTATATGCCTTGAGTAGTAATCAAATGCCTCAAATAACCAAAGAACTCTTACCAAAGCTACACTTGCTTTCTTTACCAATCAAGTTGTTGTTCTTGAGTACTTCAAGGGTCTTTGTAAGGTAAGAAACATGACTCTCCCATGTTGGACTGTATACCAAAATATCATCGAAGATAACCAAAATAAATTTCCTCAAATACTCCTTGAATATACCTTTCATCAAACTCTGAAATGTTGCAGGTGCATTTGTTAGGCCAAAAGGCATAACCACAAACTCATAATGCCCTTGATGAGGTCTAAAGGCTTCTTGTGGATATCTGGTCATATACTCTGATTTGATGAGAACCCGATATCAAATCTATCTTAGAAAAGAATTTAGCCCCATACAACTCATCAAGGAGTTCATCAATAATAGGGATAAGAAATTTGGCTTTAATGGTTTGTAAGTTAAAGTGTTGTATAGTCCACACACATCCTCCAACTACGATCAACCTTCTTAACCAAGATGATAGGTGATGCATAAGAACTACAGCTGTTTCAGATCAAACCTGACTCCATCATCTCCTGTACTTGCTTTTCTATTTCATTTTTGTGGTAATATGGATGTTTATATGGTCTAATACACACTGGTTTGTGGCCATCCAAAAGTGGAATCCTATGATCCACTGCCCTTTGTGGAGGCATGCCAATATATGTAGCAAAAACTTCAAGGTAGTGTCTCAAAACATCTTGTAACTATACAGTTTGATCATCAACCAAATGCTGACTACAATTGAATTCAAACTAGCTGTTGGATGGCAATTTTGTTCCCCTGCACACTGCAACTGTAATAGGAATGCTTGACAAGAGTGTTCCAAAACCTTAGGTAACTCTTCCGCAGAGATAATTTGCAACTATCCGTGAGTCAAACCCTGCAACACCTTAACAGCTCCTCCAAGTGAGAAATCCATAGTGAGAGGACTGAAATCCATTGTTACTCTGCCGAAAGTCCTCAACCAATGTGCCTAGCACCATTTGTGAGGGTCTTAGTGGTAGAATCAACAGCTCGGCTTTTAAATTGACTCCTTGTATAGTGAAAAATGCATCTTCTATTTTCCCTTCACTGTGCATGACCTCTCCATTAGCTATTGTATCTTTGAACTTGGGTTCAGTTAATATATGTAATCTTTCCTTAATTGATGTCTGAGGGTCAATGTAATTATGGGTTGAGCCTGTGTCAATCAGAATGTTAACTTCTCTGCCCTTAATCTTGTCTTTGACTCTGAGAGTTTGTGGATAGTGTGAGGAATCAGTGAGTGCAAGTAAAGAGATGCCAAGAAAGTCTCCCTGAGCGATAACATTCCCTTGCATACTCATTCCAGTTGTCAATTCCACTTTTTATCCTTCCTCCTCTTCCTCTTCATCAAACATCTCCAAGAAAAAGAATTTTTGTGACTTGCATCTATGTGACTATGTCCCTGTATATACTGTTCATCCCAATTAAAGCATAAACCCTTAGGGTCTATTTGGTTCAAAGGAGGGGAGGGGAGGAAAAATAATTATCTTCTTGTTTGGTTCACAAGGGGAGGGAAGGGATTTTATAATAAAATTACTTTTATACCATTTTACATTTTATAATAAAACTCAGCCATAAAAAACATCAAGTGTCTCTAATATTTGAAGATCTAAGTTTGCTAATATTGCCTCTATCTGATGATTTGTTCTGCAAGCAAAATCATGGCCTAGCCTATATCTGAGTTTGGTTCAACACACTATAGCAGTTCAACAACTTGATAAAGTTGATAATGATGTTTTTTATGCAAGATAATGTTTGACAAAGTTTTCCTCACTCTCCATCCTTTGCTTTTATTTTCCATCTATTTCGTTTAGCTACAAAGTAGAAAACAACAAGCTACTTCCCAAGGATAGAACAATCTGACAAGTTCACACAACTAATGAGAAAAAACACCTCACATACATGCTTATATTTCACAGATCACAATGAAGCTTATGGAACCATTCAAGCAAGCTTCGAGTGTCTATTCTAAGGTGCAATGAACCTTGCTTATCTTCAACACTGATGGAAAATTTAAGTGAAAATTGAACATCTACTCCCTCAATTGCATAGGCATTCTTGAATCTTTCTTAAATTGTAAGAACTTTATATCGCATTATTTCTTTACCAGATGACATAAATCCCAAAATTGCATAAAAATAAGTAAATGAAAATGCATGCTAAGGAATAAAATGTTGATTCAGAATGCAGAGCTTTAAGCTATCTTGAAGAATGAATGAACTAGAATTATTCATCTGGCAGAAGTTACCCAATCAAACAAAACCTACCAATTTCAGCAGCTGGAAACCTCAAACCAGTTGCTTGGTACACGAGATCGTTAAAAAAGCACTCACATTGTGATTGTCTTTGCCTTTTCTTTAATAAATAATTTAACTAAATTTAAGCACTCACATTGTGATTTTTATTTAGAGATCTGTTTTTTTATTAGATCTAATAAGGGCAATTTTGTCCGCTCACTTAAAAAAATTAGACCTACTTTCTCCTCCCTCCAAATCCCCCAATATTGGAGGGGAGCCAAAATTGACTCAGTAGGAATTTTGCACCCCTCCCCTTCTAAAAAATAAACCAAACAAGAAAAGTATTAAAAAATCCCCCCCCCCCCCTCCCCTCCCCTCCCCTCCCCTCCCCTCCAACCAAACAGACCCTTAGCTTTTCTCTCCCTCAACTCATGTGGCATTAACTGTTTAGGAACCCAAGTAGATGCAGGAGTTGGTTCTTGACTCTTAGGATGAGAGTTGGGAGCAGAGTATGGAGTGCCTTTTTGCTAAAAAAGGACCTCTGCTAAGCTTCTCTGTACACTAAAATTTTTCCTCATAGCCCCTGGCTAAACCTATATCTTCGTTAACATTCTTAGGTTTCTGAGCCTTAACATCCCATCTATTCTCATCTCGTGGACGACTGGCAAAAGTACTAAGAAAGTGCTTCTCTGTCCAACCCTTCACAAAGTTTGACAAACAATCAAACTCTTGAACATACACTTCCAAATCACCATTTTACTCAACTTCAACAGTATTCCTTCGTAATCCTAGAATTCAGTTGGACCGAATCTAGTAATCAACTCCTCCAAAAACATCTACCAATTAATAGAATTCTTCCTGTTTTTAATATGCCTTCGATACCATTGAGCTGCCTTTCCCATAAGATTCAAAGAGGCACATCTAAGTTTCTGTTGATCCTCAGTCTCGTAAATCTACAAGAATTGCTCGACACTACAGATCTATTCC
This sequence comes from Hemerocallis citrina, assembly GCA_017893485.1. Lineage (NCBI taxonomy): Eukaryota > Viridiplantae > Streptophyta > Magnoliopsida > Asparagales > Asphodelaceae > Hemerocallis > Hemerocallis citrina. The sequence goes on from CM030358.1 coordinate 131,239,536, forward strand.
GTCGGATCTCCCCAAAGAACAACGGAAACTCCAATTGAATGGAGTTCTTAGACAATTGCTTGAATCAAAAGGAAACTTAGGGTTTGAAGTGTGAGTAGAAGTTACCTCTTTAGCCGTCGGAATCACCGGATTTGAACGTGGACGGTTAAGGATCAACTCTTTAAGTTGGTCAACGATGATCTCCATCTGATTCTGCAATGCCGCGACCTGATCCTTGATCTCCGTCTCCATCGACGTACTTCCCACATCACGGTCATCGCCGCCGTCCATGGCCGGCCCTGATACCATGTTGTTAGCTGCGGTGGCCCTAGGGTTTCTATTTCTCGACATGGATTGAAACTAAGGTTTGAGCAAGCTCATGTTTGGGGAAGACGAAGAACGAAATTGGATTTTTATTACTTGAATTCTGTTAAAACTGAATCTGTAAGAAGAAGACTTCAAGATTACATCACGAGCACGTGAAAATTACTAGAAAGAGCATCCACGGTCGTTAGCTATTTATCCATTTAATGCATTTTTATAGCAAATGACGATCTGCAGTTGTTGGCAATTAATGCATATTTTGGGAAAAAAGCAATAGTAGATTGTTATAAATAAGAGAAGATATAAGAATTATGCAAAATTTACAGGATGCAACTTCAACTTCCGTCCCTAAGACAAACAAAAAAAAAAAAAAACTCGGGCTCAACTTCAACTTCCGTCCCTTCAAAAAAAAAATCATAATTAAAAAGCCCGAAAATTGTAACGGAAAAGCAAATAAAAGAAGAAGAAAAAAAGGCAAATTTGTCAGACGGAACTTCTCTTTCCGTTCGAGGCCTCCGTAAATCCCAGACGCAAATTGAAGGTCTGTCCTTCAATTTTTGGTTTTTTTTTCCCCTTCCGACACAACTTCAAACTCCGTCTGATATTATTTTTTTATTATTTTTTATTGGATTGTTATAAAATATCATTCGACGACTGCGGCAAACAGTAAAATTGATATATGTAAATATGTATTTATACATTTTATCACAATCACGACTGTGGATGCTCTAACCGTTCTTAACTGGGTCGGACACATAAACCCATTTACGAGGAAACCCATTACTAGCATTGGTATCGGATCGGGTCGGGTCGGGTCCTTCACTACCCGGACCCGGACCCGGACCCGGACCCGTGAGGACCGGGTCCGGTTCCGGGTCCGGGTCCAATTAAAATATTCCTACCCATTCGGGTAGAAGCGAGAGTGTGAGCGGCGAGCGGATGCGGCGAGTTGAGGATTTAGAAAAGATGAGAGAAAAACGAAAGAAAAAAAAATGAATTTTGAATTTGAAGATGATGATTTAGAATTGAGGAGAAATGAGGGGAGGGGTGAGGATAGAATATTGATTTTATGTTAATTTTTTGGGTATTTTTTCAACGGGTACGGGTCCGGGTTCGTGTCCGGGTCAGGTCTCTTTTGAGCGGACGGAGACCCGATCCGGACCCGGACCCGAAAGTACAACGGATCCCATTTTAGGACCCGGACCCTGACCCGGACCCGGATAGGCCGGGTCGGTTCCGGTCCAATGCCGGGTCCGGGTCGGGTTTGGATTTCGGGTATTTATACCAATACTACCCAAAACAAAGAAATACAAAAGAAAAGATCAGAAACTGATACAACTGTATATTCTGATACATCTGATATAGTAAGCCACTCATCATCTCAGCGCCACAACCACTTGAACCACACTGCAGATCCCTGACACATAGGGTCAATGTCCACTTGACATTTTTTCCTTCCTATATCATGTCTTAGAATTTTTAGATTATAAGAAGGGAAAAAGGGTTATGAGCAACTTGCTCATTTAGTAAATAAGTAATTGATGATGTGCCATACATGTGATTGGAAGATCTTTAAAAGGGTTAGTTGTCCAATATATCACATGCATGCCACATAATCAATTGCTCATTTACTAAATGAGCAAGTTGGTCATATCCCTTTTACCCATATAAGAATGTTTTCCTCCAAATATACAAACTATTTGAGTTAGAGGGTGCTTAATTTGTGGGTAGTTTTAAGCAAAAATGACAAAAGCAACCTTAATTAACATAAATTTAAAATGTCAGTCCACTTTTTAATGAGCTCTGTAAATATTGCTATGCTAGTTGCTAGTTTGCACTATAGAAGAACTCATTTATTTATAGAGATAAAAATGGGAAGTTACTGTAACTTCCTCGTAACTTCCCATCTTAAGTTTTCTATAGCTACAGAAACTACAGTTTGGTCATTTTGACATTAACAAGTTACTAAGACCATCTCCAACCATCTCTCATTTTTAGCTAAACTAGCAAATTTAGGAAGAAAAATCTGCTCCAATGAGACTCACCAAACGAGTCGCCAAAATAGATATATCAGATTTAATCGTTAGATATAGCAAAGTTGTATTGCTTGCCAAACTTTCCTTCTGCTCTTTCTGCCTCTAAAAAAATTCAAAAAAATAAAAAAAATCAAAACCTACACAAAAAATCGAAACCCAAGTCACAGAAGAAATCTTGATCACGAACTTCGTGAACTCGCAATCGCAAACATCGCGAGCTCATGAAATCGCGATCGCGAACTCATGAGATGCAGGCTCACGATCTCCTTTCGTGATAAAGATTTTATATTTCTTGAGCTTGGACTTTTTTTTTGGGTTTCGGCTTTTTTTAACTTGGGTTTTATATTTTAATTTTAATTTATTTTTTACTTTAAAATATCTATGGCAAGCCAAATTAGCCAGCATGGTTGGAATGTGGACTTTTTTTGCTAGCCAAATTATCCAATCGTTCTTCATTTTGCCTATTCTAGTAAGACAAAATGGCTAGCATAGTTGGAGATGCTCTAAAGGGGTCGGGTTGGATGTTATCATGGGTGACCCATAAAACCATTACCCCGATTCAAATTCCAACAATATCCCAAACCACCAGCTCTCTTCACCTTGCATATGCACCAAATTAGTTGCATACTTGCATTGTGTAGTTGCATACTTGCATTGTGTCACTAGTCGAGTATATGTGGAGTATTACTTAATAGGACTTCTTGAGTTTAAATTTAACAATATCTCTAATCTCTAATACTATAATGCAAGAGTTGGGGTTATGTAATTTGTAGACAAACTGTAATTTGCAGACAACCAACCATCTAATCTCAATCACTCATTTTTAAGTGTGAGTTATATTAACCATCAATTTAATCAAAAATTGTCGGTTACCATAATACCCTTACAGTTCAAATTTATTTACGACATAATTATTTACAAAAGTGTCACTCATATAAAATAAAAATTGGTGCCACTAAGGATAACCAGTAATCTGCACGTGCAATACACGTTCTAATATATATATAGAAAAATATAGTAAATAATAAGGCATAATCTGGCCTCGAACCTCAAATCTCCCTTTACTCATCACATACTCTTTACAAATTATCCCTAGTGGCACGAACTTTTATTTATATGAGTGACACTTTTGTAAATAATTATGTCGTAAATAAATTTGAACTTTGAGGGTATTATGGTAAATAACAAAAGTTGAGTAAATGAATGGTTAATATAACTCCCGCTTAAAAAAGAATGGTTGAGATTAGATGGCTGAATGTCTATATGCAGGTTCTCTACAAATGACAACTCCAACTCTCCTATCATAATATTAGAGGGACTACATCGTAGTCTTGATCTCTAATATTATAATGGGAGAGTTGGAGTTGTAATGTTGTCAACATACAAACCCTTGCGTTGCACGTACAACTCCAACTCTGCCCTTAATTACAACAAAAACAAATAAATAAAAAAGTTCCACGTATTTAAAACGTGCAATGCACGTGCAAAACAATCACGTCCAACTCCAAAACTATTTCTTAACACATAAATTGCACGTGACAATCCTCCAATTCTTATGAAAACGTGCATCGCACGTGAAAATACTAGTATATATATATAGGGAAATGCTCCATTGAAAACGCAAATGTCTGTGAAAACGTGAAAACCCACTAAGACCGTTGTTGGAGACAATGGTCTTTGTTGGAGACAACGGCCTAGGTTATAATGGTTCGTTTTCACGTTTTCATAGACATTTGCGTTTTCAACTGAGCATTTCCCATATATGGTTTTGCTCCATTGAAAACGGGTTCGTTTTCAATGGGTTGGAAAACAGCCATCTCCAACCTCCGATCGATCTTGATCTTGATCAGCGAATCAGATCAAGATCCGCTTAAGTCTCCTACTCACGCTTGGGAAAGCGAAGGGGTAATTTCGTCACTTCACGCCAAAAAATGTTTGGGACTTAGCATTTTTTGGCGTAGAGTTTTTTTTTGTCGAAAAAATCACTTAGGCCATTGTTGAAAATCACTTAGGTTGTTTTTTTATAAAAAAAACATTCCTTAGCCGTTGTTGGCAACAACGGCCTAGGTATGTACAAGTATTTTTCCAAACACTTGTACATACCCAAATCTACCTCACTCTGTCTTCGTCACACACACTCTCTCTCTCTTTCTCTTGAGCTCCCGAAATCCATCCCCAAACCCTAGTTTACTCTCCCAACTCTTTGGCATCGATTTCTTTGCCTTCTCGAACTCCCTATCTTGTGGAAAGCTCTATATCTCTCTCTCCATCTCCCGAATACAGCAAACCCTAATTTAACATCCAAACTCCCAAATCATCTGAACCTTAGTACAAATTCCCTTCCTTTCTCTACAACAGTGCGAAGCAGCTTCTAACATCCTTGCCAACTCTCTCTCTCTCTCTCTCTTTCGATGAGGTATTGACTTAATCCCAATTTACTATAATGAACTATGTTAATTTATTGAATTTTTTTCCAATTTTGGAGTTGAGTTTTTTTTGTATTATGCGTAGTAGTGTAGTCTATAATTTAGAGAGTATATAATTAGCTCTGATCATGTATGTTGTATATATTTTGTTGACATTTGCGTAGATGTAGTGTTAATTGTAGTGGTGGAATATAGGAGAAGCAAATAAACGAGATCCAAAAATTCAATTTGTACGAGTAGGTCGGACTCGCCGCGTAAAAGGTAGCGGAACTTGTAGAGGCGATTTTCGTCTCACAATTTGTGAGATACATCCGTTTATCAGTTTTATTCAATACAACAGATATAAAGTGATACATGGCCGTATCTTTCAAACCGAGAGTCAGAACTCACCTCTGCAAGTTCCGCTGGCTTGTGTTTGGTGTGCCAGACTTGGCACCCAAATTTAGGAAATTTTCCTTCTCGTTTTTGTTGTTTTGACGCGTATATAAAAAACCTTTAATCCACCTCGAAATTTGTAGAATACGTTATGAATAGAAAATTGCTTAAACGAAGTCCAAATAATACGAAACTGTGCGAGTAGGTTGGTCTCGCCACTCACAAGTCATACCAACCTGTACATGCGAGTTCCGACTCGCGGTTTGCGAGATACGTCAATGTATCGCTTTCCGCTCAGTTTTCAATAGTGAAAACAATACACGGCTGTATCTTTTAAACCGTGGGTTGGAACTCCTATATACAAGTTGCGTTGGGTTGTGTGCGGGGAGCCCGACCCAACGGCCAAATTTTGGAATTTTTGCATCTCGTTTATATTGTTTTGACGGGTATATGAAAAAACTTCAATCTACCTCGAAACTTTTTTAGTATGGTCTCAATACAAAAATGCTTAACCGAAGTCCAAAAAATACGAAACGGTGTGCATAGGTTGGGCTAACCATTCACAACGCAACGCAACTTGTATTTGCGAGTTCCGACCCACGGTTTGCAAGATACGTCAATGTATCACTTCCCACTCTTTTTTAAAGAGTGAAAGTGATACACGGCCGTATATTTCAAACCATGGGTCGGAACTCACTTCTACAAGTTGCGTTGGCTTGTGTTTGGTGTGCCCTAGTTGACAGAAAAATTTAGGAATTTTTGCATCTCGTTTGTATTGTTTTGACGCGTATAAGCGAACTTTTGAAATTTTTGCATCTCGTTGGTTTGTGTTTGGTAATTTTCGGCGAGTGATTAGTTTTATATATGCGAACTTTGTTACAGAGAAATGGCTAGAACGAGGGGAACCGAAAGGGGAAGGACATCCCAGGAAGCACGGGGGGAACATTCCACAGAGAATGTGAGAACTATTAATTTGTATTGTCCCTAATTTTGTATTTAGTGATATTGATATTAGACTAATAATAATTATATTTTTTGGTTCGTGTCGGTTGGTGCATCCTCTTCGATGACAGGACGTCGTGGTCCAGGACCAATATATCCAGTGAACTGACCTTGCAAGATCGCCATAGATCCGCGGCAGTGTGGGGTGGGACGATGCGGAGGTGTAATTTCCGCACCCACGAGACCATGAAGGTGCATCCACGTATTGTCGAGTACCTAGTAGCAGCCGGTTTCTATGGAATCAGCATGATGGGTCAGGTTAAACTCGACAGAGCACTTCTCTCGGCACTCGTGGAGCGCTGGAGGCCAGAGTCGCACACGTTCCATCTACCGGTCGGAGAGATGACGGTGTCGCTACAGGATATAGCGATGATATCCGGTCTTCCAATAGATGGGTTGGCCGTGGCGGGTAATATAAACTTTGATAAAACAGAGTTGTGCAATGAACTGCTCGGTACAGAGTTTGATGAGGCGGCCGCGGAAGATGATGAAATTTTCCAAGGACAATCAATCCGACTATCTGGTTGAAGGGACGTTTTGATGGGACGTTGACCAATGCATCGCCCGACGACTATGTATAGTCCTACACCAGAGCTTATATTCTAACGGTGATCGGAGGGGTTCTCTTGCCTAACTCATCCGGCGATACGGTGCACCTCATATACCTACGATTGCTCGTCGACCTAGGCTTAGCTGGCCGGTATAGCTGGGGAAGCTGCGCATTGGCAACGCTATACAGGGCGCTGTGTCATGTAGCGCTAGATGGGACGGAGATGACCGGACCGATGGTTTTGTTATAGATTTGGTCATGGGAGCGACTGCACTTGGGTCGTCCCCGCATTAGGAGACCGGTGTTGTCAGTCTTACTGATCTAAATAAATAGATGAACTAGACACAAATTAAAACCTCGCAAGTGTACAAATCATTTATAGAAGCGTAGTGAAAAACAAGGGTCGATCCCACAGAGATTGTAGTAATTAACTCACTAATCAATAAAACAAAAAGAAAATACCTATCATAAAGTTTTGTTCTAAAGTATGTTTGAAAGGAAAAAAAGATTTAAATCTAGATCAAGTAGTTCTCAATTTGAATCACAAATATCTATTAAAGTAGTTGGGCTTGATTTTCACCTATAGTCACGAATGCTAAATTAACTTCTACACTACTCTGATCACTCATATTTGTTCATTTAAGGGCATGGTATCTACTCCTTAAAGTTAAGATTTTCCTAGGCCAAGAATTAGGCATGGTATCTACTCTAATTTGTTTCTTTCCTTAAGTATTTAGCATGGTATCTACTAAGTTGCACTTGAAGAAAGCATAGGAACGATGGAAATAACAAACACTCAAAGTTCTAGAAGTTGGTATCAAATCTAGATCCTTCAAGTTGATTAAACCAAGAACCTAAATGATTCCTGTGTTACAAGTATGAGCACAAGATATGGCTCATCTCTATACTCATATAATAGAGTCAATTTTATAATAAGCTAACTTGATAATATCAAGTTCTTCCGATCAGTCGACTGTTGCTAGCTCTCAGTCGACTGCTCCTAAGAGCTTTCTAACAATGTTGATTCATATTATAATTTTGATCAAGACAACCAGGTTTAATCAATAAGTGATGAAAGTAGTGTTTTTAGAAGATTATAAGCATTACATGACTAAGGATTCAATCAGCCCAACAATGAAATTAGTTGCACATAATACAACTTTTATTGACTAAAAAATTAGAATTCATGACTCTACAATAAAAAAGTTAAAAAGAAAAGAAGAACGCTGATTTGTATGATGTTTAGTTTTGACCCCCAATCAGCCTGAAGTCGACTTGTTCTCCTCCTTATTCGATGCTGATAGATTGATGCTTGATGGTAGCTATTTGATGTCCCGTGATTGAGAGATATCTCCAAATTGTGTATTCCAGCCTTTTTATAGTCTCTTTTGCCCACATCTGCAGATCTCAAGCTCCAACATTCTTATCTCTTCACGCATCGGATATGGATTGAGTCGATCTTCTTACTTGCCAAACCTGGGTCTCTAACTTGATTTGTTGGGAAGTTGTTATTTGTAGTTATCCCATATCTGTTTCCTGGATTTTGGCAGCTCACTTTGATTCGGATTTGGATGAGGATGAATCTCAACTGTTCTTATCTTTTAACTCTCGCTGAATGCTAGTTCAGTCGACTGGTTTTAGAATCAGTCGACTGAAACGCGAACTCTGTAGATTCAAATCCAGTCAGTCAAGTCGACTGTCTTTTGGAGTAAGTCGACTGTACTGCGCAGCTTCGGAAACTCAACCTCCTCTGTTCAGTCGACTGAAGTTGATGGACCAATCGACTTGTGTTCTGCAACTTCTATCAAATGCTTGATGCACTTAGGGCTCTTCGTTCCAGTGTATCATCCTCACAGTCTTGAGTAAATATTGAATCTGCTTTGTTTAGCTGCTTGTAGGCTGTTTCCTATGGAAAAAAGAAAAGAAGAGTAAATTACCACATATAGAGAATTTAAATGTCTAATTGCATTCAGATTATTATTCCAAAATGTGGATATTATTGGATTTATCAAATACCCCCAAACTTAGCTTTTGCTTGTCCTCAAGCAAAATAAAACTACAAACATCGCTTGAACATCTTGACCCTCCCAACATTTACCTCAGAGAACTTGCTACTTTTGGTGTCAAGGTTAGAACAAGCATTAAGATAGGTCTAAACAAGTTTTAATTCAAATGTTAATCACTTATTCACAAGAATACTCAACTTGAATATCAATAATTAGGGTGGCCAATGGCTATGCAGCATAATCATGATTAAGGTTAGCAAGCTCAACTATATTTCAACTCCAAAATCTCACCATGGCATACACTCCCAAAATTATAGCTCTCAATAACATGGGAATTTCAAATTAGATCTCGTGACAAATATTCATTACTTGGATGAAACCATATGCTTGATCTTGCTACTACATCTTCACACCATTGATTTGCACACTACTTGGATCAAAATGTCTTATATAGGTTGTAATGGGGCCATCGGTGAGGGTTTAAACAATTTAAGGGAAAAGGAATACAAAATTTCTAAAGAATTAGTAGAGCAACTTGCATTGTTCTAAGAGATTTATTTTTATTTTTATTTTTATTTTTATTTTTATTTTTATTTTTTTTTAGAGACCATATATCACAGGCCTATACTTTATTTCTATCAACACCTTTTGGCTACCCACAACTCATAGCAATTTTTGTTTATTCGATCAACACTTTTCGAGTTTTTTTTGTGACAAATCCTCCAACTTTTCTCTATATTTTCATCCCCTTCAACTTGACATACCACATCTCTTTTACAATTCTTGCTCTACTAACTCAATAGATATAGGTGATATGGCTAAAAATGAGGTTAAATCGGAACCATCCAAATCGGGCACAAATATGGAAGCCCGGGGGTAAAACGGTAATTTTACTTACAGTCGGGTCCGAAGCAGATATTGGATCTCTGTTCCAGAAGATCCAATAACCCGCAAACGGATCCGCCTCAGCTGGGTACGGGTCCAGACCCAAGACAAACCCAGATCGGTAGGATGGAATTAGGGTCTCTGATTCAGCCGAATCAACAGCCCTGATTCATATCCATCCTATCACCGGGAAATCAGGGATCACATTCCATATCTGGTTACGAGGATTTTATTCCTTAACAGATTGATAGGGATTACATTCCTGATCTGATCTCCAAAGACGCCTATAAATAGCCCCCATCCATCTCCGTTATGAGGTAATCAATCTTTTGCTAGTTAAACGCTCTTTCATAATCATTTCTGGTTATTTACTTGAGCGTCGGAGGGTGCGTCGCCGGGATCAACCCCGGTGTCTCGCACGTTTTGCAAGTGAACGGCAGGAATCAACGGTTGAGCTCCGACGGGACAGGTTCAGGCGTGCTATTCAGGTTTTCCAAGAACTCACAAATACTATATGTTTACCCCCACACCAGATTCAGCGGTAACAGATTGGCACCGTCTGTGGGAAACTCAAACGGATAGCAGCCTCTCCTCTTCCCCTCGATCAGATCTTCTCCAGCTATGCCGCCTAGAAAAGTAAGATCCAGGGGGTCCAATCATGGGCCCAATCCAGATCAGCAACAAGAAGTCCCCTTCCAACCCGCTCATCAACAGGGGCAACTTCCGCCTCAAACCGAAGATCTGCCTCCTCTCCCAAATCAGCAACCTCCTAATGGTCCCCCCGGTCCTTCAAATGCCAGCGCAGAGGTCTCACGTCCCAACCCGCAGAAACAACCTCTCCATCCGAACCACGTCTCCATCCACAATGCCTCCTCGGATTCTATGGCCTCCCACAATCCTCGAGTTTCCGACCTTCGCAACACCATTCTAAATCGGCAGAAGGATGAGGATCTTCGCCGCCGCCTGAATGAGAAGCGGGCCCGAGAGGGAGTCTCCCGCCAACAACATCCGGGTGAGCGATCTCCTCATCGCTGAGATGGCAGAAGGTCCCTAGACCGAAGGGGACGGAAGGAATCCCCCGAGCGTCATAGGAGGAGACCGTATTCGCCCGCTGGTCAGCATCATCCGAGGAACGATGAGGCACCCATCACTCGTGCCGAGTTCCAGCAATTCCGGGCAACGGTGTTGCAGGCCCTCAACCTTCGCCCCAACAATAATAATGCCCAAAGGGTTCCGACACCCCCACGGCTCCCAAGTCCTCGTCACCGGTCCATAACGCCTCCTCCAGCTCCTAATCACCAACAACACAACCATAGTCCTCGCCGCTCCCACGACTACCGTCGCCGTAGTCCCCGCTCCCCTTCCTATGAAGACGAGTCCAGAGGCTCGTTTGACTTCCACCGGAGGGACGATGCTCTCTACTGCCGTCTCCACGAGATGGAGAGGCGCATCGGCCGAATGGACAAGGAGGAGGAGTCGAGGGGAAGGACCGTCCGCCCCAGCAGACCTCCCTTCTCACGGACCATCATGGAGGCTCCCATCCCAAGGGGCTTCAAGCCTCCGCAGTTTGAAACTTACTCGGGGGAGTCGGACCCCGTTGACCATGTCGAAAGCTTCAAGACCCTGATGCTAATCCACCAAGCTTCCGATGCCATGCTTTGCAAAATCTCCCCCGCCACTCTTAAGGGTTCGGCTCGGAAATGGTACTCCCGTCTCGCCCCCTCTTCCATCTTCTCTTTCGAGCAGTTCGAAACACTCTTCATAACCCACTTTGTGAGTAGCAGACGGACGGAGAAGACCAGCATCTCGTTACTCCACCTCCGTCAGGAGAGAGGAGAAAAATTGAGGGACTATGTGAGGAGGTTTACGGCAGAAGTCAGGTCCATCGCCTCCTTCGACTGCAACCGTCCCATTCCAATCCAACATCCTCAACTCTAACCTTCGCTCGTTCCTCGCCAAAAAGCCCCCGCATAACTTTGCTGACCTTCTTCTTAGGTGCGAGAAGTATATTCGGGCTGAGGAGGCCGAATGTCTCCCGGGCTTCGGAGGATCTGCCTCCAGGACGAAGAGAAAGACAACTGAAGAGGAAGGGGCCAAGAAGCTGCAAAGGGATAATAGCGGTCAGCGCCGCCCTCCCCCCAGGTTTGAGAAATTTACTCCTCTCACTACCAACGTTTCCACCATTCTGATGGAAGTCGAGAAGGAAGGGGTCATACCTCCTGCTCCGAGGATGAACACCCCAGCCAAGAAGAGAAACAAGGAGAAGTGGTGCCATTACCACCGGGATCATGGCCACGACACCAACGACTGCCGGGCGCTGAAGAACGAGATAGAGGCCCTCATCCAGATGGGGCAGTTGGCCAAGTTTGTGAGAGCAAATGATCGGACCGATCGCACCACTCCTCCGCCTCGGGGAGCTAACAAGCGTTCCGAGCGACGCGATGAAACCCCCGAGTTCGAGGAGGAACGCATCCTGCATCTTATCCACGGGGGCCCCATGGGAGGCTCTTCCAACTCTTCTCGAAAAGCGTTCGTCCGAGAGGTTAATTCTCAGATGAAGATCTCGAGGGGGTTAGGACTCCCCACTGTGATGCACTTGTTATTGATCTTCGTATAGCGAATTTCAAAGTGCAGAGGATCCTAGTAGACAACGGAAGCTCCGTGTACATCCTCTTCCTCTCAGCCTTCCGAGGCCTACAGTTACCCAGGGACCGTCTCAAACCGGCCGACTACACTCTCCACGGGTTCACGGGAGTGCTAGTAACTATCGAAGGGCACGTAACTGCTGGCAAAACTCCTACCACCCGGACAGAGTCGATGGACTTTATGGTCGTCGACGTCCCAGCTGCATACAACGTCATCCTAGGTCGACCCGGCTTAGCTGCCCTAGAAGCTGTTCCTTCGGCCTACCACCTCAAGATGAAATTCCCTACCCGGGCAGGAGTAGGGGAAGTCAAAGGCAATCAGAAGATGGCCCGGAAGTGCTACATGACTTCCACCGGGGGTCCGGTCCTCTCCCTCGAAACTTTAGAAATCCCCCAGGAGGCCACTCGACCAACGTCCGAGCCGGTGGACGAACTGGAAGAGGTGCACTTTTCGGAGGACGATCCGAGCAGAAAGTTCATCATTAGCAAGACCCTCCCTTTTGTGCTATGTTTCGACATAGTGCAGTGCATTCGGAGTAACCGTGACCTTTTTGCCTGGTCCGCCGCCGACATGCCGAGAATTTTCGAGGAGCTTTTGGTCCACCACCTCAGCATTGAGTCGGGGTCCAAACCGGTCCAACAAAATAGGCGCAAGTTCGCTCCCGAGCGGCAACAAGCCATCAAAGAAGAGGTGGACAAGCTTCTAAAGGCCCGGTTCATACAGGAGGTTAACTACCCGGAATGGCTTTCCAATGTAGTCATGGTAAAGAAGTCGAACGGGACTTGGAGGATATGTATCGACTTCACTGATCTGAATAAGGCCTGTCCCAAAGACCCCTTCCCTCTTCCAAGCATCGACACCCTCATCGACGCGACTTCGGGCCATGAGCTCCTCAGCTTCATGGACGCTTTCTCAGGCTACAATCAGATCCGGATGTTCCCCCCGGATATCCCTAAGACCTCGTTTGTGACCGACCAGGGCCTCTACTATTACAGGGTGATGCCATTCGGATTGAAGAACGCTGGTGCCACTTACCAGCGCCTTGTTAATAAGGTCTTCCAGAGCCAGATAGGTCGCAATATGGAAGTGTATGTCGACGACATGCTTGTAAAAAGCATCCGAGGTACCGACCATGTCGCCGACCTGCAGGAGGCATTCGGCGTTCTGAGAAAGCACAACATGAGGCTCAATCCGAACAAATGTGCGTTCGGGGTCTCATCGGGAAAGTTCCTCGGTTTCATGGTCAGCTAACGAGGAATCGAAGCGAATCCAGAGAAAATCAAGGCCATATTAGACATGGCCCCACCCAAGAATGTTAAGGAAGTTCAGAGGCTGACAGGCCGCCTCGCCGCAATAGGTCGTTTCCTCTCCAAGTCCGGGAAGAAATGCCTTCCTTCTTCAAAGCTCTCAGGGGGGCTAAAGGTTTCGAATGGGGGCAGCAGCAGCAGGAGTCGTTCGACCAGCTAAAGGCTTACCTCGTCAATCCTCCTCTGCTCAGCAAGCCCGTCCCTGGCGAAACCCTGTACCTCTACTTGGCTGCTTCCGAGCAGACCCTTAGCGCCGTTTTAGTAAGGGAAGAAGACCGGACTCAAAGGCCCATCTACTATGTGAGCAAAGTGCTCCGCGATGCCGAGCTTCGCTACCCGAAGATAGAAAAGATGGCGTACGCTCTGATCATGGCGGCGAGAAAGCTTCGCCCCTACTTCCAGTCCCATTCGGTGGTCGTCTTCACCGACCAACCGCTAAAACAAGTCCTCCACAGACCTAAGACCTCTGGCCGCCTCATGAAATGGTCCATCGAGCTATGCCAGCACGACGTCTCATACCAGCCCCAAACTGCGATCAAGGCTCAAGCCTTGGCGGAGTTCATCGTCGAGACCACCATTCCCGTGGTCAGCCAGGTGCCGAACGGACCCCCTGTCTGGACAGTTTTTGTGGACGGTTCCTCTTGCAATGAGGGAAGCGGAGCTGGGATCATTCTGGCAGGTCTAGATGACTTCGTCCTCCAGTATGCCCTCCACATGAACTTCAAGGCCTCAAACAACGAAGCAGAGTATGAGGCACTAATCGCCGGCCTCGGACTTGCCCGAAGTTCAGGGGCACAACACCTCCGAATCTATAGTGACTCTCAACTGGTAGTGAATCAAGTCTTGGGCGACTACGAGGCACGAGATGATCGGATGGCGAAGTACCTCGCTAAAGTCCGAACTCTCATGGCCCGGTTCGAAGAAGCACTCATCTAGCGGATCCCCCGAGAAGAGAATTCACAGGCCGACGCCCTCTCCAAGTTAGCCTCATCCTCCCTCCAAGGTCTCGAGCAAACCGTCTTGATCGAGGTCCTCTTGAAACCGAGTATAGAAGACGAGACCCTCGACTCAGTGGAGTCGCTGTCGGTCCTACTGCAAGGTGACTGGATGAAACCTTTGGTGGAATTCCTAAGGGATGGGCTCCTCCCTGAAGACCCTAAGGAGGCTCGCCAAGTAAGGACCAGAGCAGAGAGGTACACTCTAGTCGAGGGTATTTTGTACAAACGCTCCTTCTCACAGGTCGACGGCAGGCCGTACTTGAGGTGCCTTTCTCCAGAGCAAGCCGACTACGCCCTACAGGAGCTCCACGAAGGCATTGGCAGGGCACACTCAGGGTCCAGATCCCTAGCTCGGAAGGTGTTGAATTACGGTTACTTCTGGCTTACTATCCTCCAAGACGCTGAGCGACACGTTCGGCAATGCGACTCTTGTCAGAAGCATTCAAACATTCGTCGCCTCCCACAAGCTCAGCTCGCCTCCCTATCAAGTCATATCCCCTTCGCCATGTGGGGAATGGATTTATTGGGACCATTCCCTCCAGCTCCGGGCCAGTTTAAGTTCCTCGTCGTGGCAATTGACTATTTTTCGAAGTGGATAGAGGCCGAGCCTCTGGCAACAATCACAGAGAACAAAGTACTTAAGTTCTTCTGGAAGAACGTCATCTGCCGATTCGGTGTCCCCCGAGTCCTCGTAACGGACAATGGAACCCAATTTACTGGGGCTGCATTCCGAGCTCTATGTGAAGACCTCGCTATCCAGCAACGTTTCTCCTCCGTCTCCCATCCACAGTCGAATGGCCAAGTCGAAAATGCTAACCGGCAGATTCTCGCCAGCATTAAGAAGAGGTTGGACAAGTGCTCCAAAGGTTTATGGGTTGACCAGCTCCCCAACGTGCTGTGGAACTACCGCACCACTAAACGGACCCCCACAGGAGAGTCCCCGTTTAACCTCACCTATGGGTTCGAGGCTGTGATCCCTCTGGAGGTCGGAATACCTTCCCCTCGCCTTGTAGCCTACAACGAAGAACAGAACGCCAGAGACCTTCGGGCAAACCTAGACCTGATTGACGAGCTGAGGGAGAGAGCATCAATCCGCCAACAGAGCTATCAAAGGAGGATCGAGTTGGCATATAACAAAAAGGTCCGACCTACTGATCTCAAAGAAGGGGACCTAGTCCTCAGAAAGCTAGCTGTCTCCTTCCCTAATCAGAAGAGCAAGCTGGCTCCAAATTGGGAGGGGCCCTATAAGATCGCGAAAGTAGTTCGGCTTGGAGCTTATCGTCTCGAAGACCGCAAAGGCAGAAATCCCTAGGACCTGGAATGCCGACCATCTTTTGAAGTACCAAGAAAGTGCCCCGGCACCTCTCTAAGTATTTCGGGATGTCGAACCGTTCCTCTCCTACCCCCTGTATTTTCTCTATTTATTTCTCATATGTAATAACGGGCCGCAACTCAGAAGCGGCCGACTAGTAGTCTTCAATAAAGAATTTTTTCATACTTGTGCAAATGCATCTTTCCCTTCTTTGCTCTTAACTCTAACGGTGGTTCGGAGTCGAACACTCGGCTCGATTCTGCTTCGCAGGTTCGCTCTTAAGCGAGCCAGAAGTAGGTCACCGTTCGGAACTGCTCCCGCAGCCGTTGAACAACCCTAACGATGGTTCGGAGTCCAATGTTCGGCTCGACTGCACTACCTCAGCCTCCCGAACCGAGCGGACGAGGAACCGACCCCCACATATGGGAAAAAATCCTGTCGAACCGATTTCACCGTTAGATCACCTCAAAATGCGTGCCAGGACGTGATGAACGGATCAGGTCGTGCCACGTATCCACAAAACGACAAGATAATGTTTTCTTGAAACTCGTGCCTCCCCCCTCGTGATACGTACCATGATCGTGATCAACCATCCAGATTGAGGCACGTGTCAACGGCGTGTTCGGATTCCAATGCTTGGTTCGACTTCACAGTTTCCCGATCCGAACGTGCGTACTTCCGAAGCACGAGGTCCTACGGCTAAAAACACCCGAACAAGCTAACTATCGGTCCTTATGGTTCGTTCCAAAAGTAAGGCACTAACAGCACAGCATTGAGCGGACGAACTTCGATTTCATTAAAACAACTTGATAAATTTACAAGACAAGTTACAGCAAAAAAGCAAAGTAAAATTACAAAGCATGTTGTTACAACTCGTTCAACGTCTCCTCGGAATAGGGACGTTCCGATTCAGAGACACACGGGGTTTTCATCTTTTCACCTCCGAGTTTGTCTCTAGGCCGATGAACTGGGATGCCTCTTCGCCGCTGACCCGAACCGTGGCTCCAACCGAGGCTCCGCTCGAGCTAACAGCAACACCGCTTTGTGCATCAGCCGCGGTCCGACCAACGACGGGGGGACGAGTCGCGAGCTCGTAAAAGGAGATCCCTTGCTCTCTCTCCTCGCGAGTGCACGAAGTACTACGGACATTAGTCCTCGCGGGCTGAGGCTTCAGACGCACCACCTCCTCCTCGAGCTCAACGATCTTGTCTTTTAAAGTGTCGCCTTTGACCAGAATTTTGAATCGAGGGAGCTTCGCCGAACCCGGGTACTCAGTGCTATCGGATATAATGCGACGCAAGTTGGTCACCTCGATACTCTTGTCGACCGTGACCCTCTGCAGCTATTCGACCTTCTTCGCGAGCTCATCTCGCTCGGCCAGCACAAAGGCTAGCTCTTCCTCCTTCGCCGAGAACTCCTCCTCGACTATCCAAAGGTGGTGCACCTCGGCCAGCAGCTCGCTGTACTTCTTCTCTACGTTGAGCGACACTCTCCTGATCAGCTCGATCTCACCCTCGAGGTGAGCCTCGCAAGATTGCTTAAACAGCTCAGTGCGACGTCGAGCTGCCGCGGTTTCTAGGACATGTTCGTGGATCTGAAATACGAGAACGTCACAATTGGAAGACTATAGACCGACCCAAACACTTAGACAAATTTGAAATAAAATTTTCATTCATAAAAGAAGAGGCGGTGGTCAATCTGCAAAAAGGCGTTACATTTTTAAAAATTAAAAAAAAACAAAATTACAAAAAGACAAGGAGATCAGGGGTCCACCTGCGTCGTTGCCTCGACCATAGGCGCTTCGCCAGACGGCCCCTCGTTCTTCACCCCGGCCTGGGGGTTGGCTACCGCAACCTCGAGGACCACCTCCTCCTCCTCGTCGCCTTCTTCCCCGTCACCTTCCTCCTCTTCACCTCCCTCCTCCTCGCCATCTGATGGGGTTCCGGGCCACAGCCTATAGCCGACCCGCTGGAAGCCGGGGATGCGGTCCTCGACGTGGTCAAGCGCCCTCTGGTAAGACTTCTCCAAGTTCGGGCCATATGCTTCTTCGCTTCGGCCTCGACCTCGGCCCTGATCTTCGTCGCCAAGGCGTCCTTCTCCGCCTTCGCCTCCGCCAGAGCCTTAGCCGATGCCGCCGACTCCTCGGCAGCCTCAGCGACCTTGGCGACTTCTTCGGCGAGCCGCCCCTTGGCTCGCTCCAGGTCCGCCTCAAGGTCGGCGACCCGGACCTCCAAGCCGTCTGCGCGCCTTTGCTCTGCCTCGAGCTGCCGGACCGCCCTCACCTTGTCCGCCCTATCCTTATCGCACGCGACCTTCAACTCCTTCTCCTATTCGGCGAAAGATTGAAGGAGATGGCCGAAGTGACAAGTTGCCTGCCGAAGGGAAGAGAAAATAAGAACAAAGTGAGTCAAACTACTGACTTAAGAGTTCCCGAGAAAAAATATGCAAAACTTACCGATACGAGCGACCGAGCAACCTCATAGGTGTCGTCGCCGACCGTCCCCGCCTTCAGAGCGGCTCGATCCTTCGGGGTCGCCAGGTGCTTGACCGCTTGCATGCACATCTGCGAGTCGCCTAGGAAGCCATCGTGGTTCTTGACTCGCCAGTCCGGGAAGAACAACTTCTTGTGCTGCTCGGTCAAGATCACCTCGGCCTGAGAGGTGAGGGGCGGAGCCTGGAGCGACAGCGCCGCCGAAACGTCGAAAGCCCCCCCGACCGTGGCAGATGCGGTAGGAGCCGAAGGGTCGTCGATAATGACTACTCTGGAGGAGGGGACCTCGGCAACGGGAAGAGGCGGAGTAACTGCCGAAGCAACTTTAGACGGCCGACCTGACGAAGCAGTCGTGCTCGGCCTCTTCCTCTTCCTTCCATCGGCAACTTTGCCTCGCTCATTCATCATCCCCAAAAAGTCCATCTTCGGCGCTTCTGTTTCAAACAGCGAGAAAACAACAAGTTAGCAAAACGAGCTAAAAACTTTATAAAAAAAAATAATAAACGAGATGTCAGGAGCGTACTCGGGTCGATCGTACTAAGGCCTGACCCGTGTAGCACCTCCTCGGTCATTTCCCTCCAGCTCAACATCGGGAGGGCCACGATCTTCCCCACCACTTCCTCCTCTGCCGCAGACAGTTCCGGGTCGGCCCTCGCAAAGTTGGGTGCCTCTACCTTCCACCGAGTCGGTATTTTCAGCATCGAGGGCTCCTTCAACAGAAAGAACTTCTCCTTCCAACCTTTGATCGAGTCAGGGTTCTCTATGATCCGAACCCCTTTCCTCGGCGCTAAGTAGTAGCGATGCTCGGTCTTGTGCATCCGGTGGACTCGATACATGCTTCGGAAGATTGTCAGGTCAGGCTCAACCTCGGTGTTTCGGCACTGCAGCAAGAAGGCGTTCACATGGCGCCAGATGTTCGGCATGAATTGAGTCGGCGCAAGGCACTACCACCCGAGGACCTGTAGCACAAAGGGATGCAGAGGAAAGCGCAATCCGGCGTTCAGCGAGTCGTAGTCGAACATGCACATATCCGACAATGACAGTATGGAGTTCACTCGCATCCCAGGGCCGGGAAGGATCAGCTTGTACTCCGGAGGGATGGCGAACCCTTTTCTGATCCGAAGGAGGTCCTTCTCGGATAATACCGACGCGATCTCGTCCGCCTCCGTAGTCTAAACCGGGTTGTTCTCCTCGTAGACTGCCGACCTGCCTACGATTGCCTTCTTCATAAGATCGCCCTCGTATTGCCTAACTCCAGCGTGGCCGGACAGCACGCTTGGGTACCGACCCATCTCGGAAGCTCGCGTTTCGGCCTGCACGATCTCCTCGACTACAGGAGATTGACCCACTGCCTTCTTCTTCTTCCTCCTCGCCTCGGCCATGGATGGCTCGGCCACCTGCTTCCCCTTTCGGATCGCCATTCGCCTCCTCTCCTCGGCGCCATTATCGCCCGAGGACGAGGCCTCACTCCCCGAGTCTACCCTTGACATCTCTAACAAAAAGCTAAGGCAAATGAACTGACCTTGATATGACGTGGCCTTGAAGTGACGTTCACGGTCGGAATAAGCTCGCCGGAAATCGCCTGGCCCACGCGACAGCTAACACAACCGCCTTGGAGCTAGAGTCACCGCTGGCGGAGCACACAGAGAGTAAAAGTGAACTTGGAGTGAAAAAGTGAGAAATGAGCTCTAGGGTGGGGGGGTGAGGATTTATAAAGGCAAAAGCGACTTCTGGGCTTCCTTGGGCATTTAATAGCCCACTAAAGGGACGGCAAAGCGCCAAAACGGAAAGCTACGAAGTTTCAAAAACGAGAACTCTTCAAATTTCTTAAGTCTATGACTCGGCCACTAGTCCGCCTAGTCAAGCTACCGAACAGCTTGGCCGAGCAACCGAGCTGCGGGGTCAAAGGGTGGCGACGGTTCAAAGCCTGAACTCTTCAAAACTTCTAACTCCATTCCTCGGCCAACGACACCGAACTGCCGAGCTGAGGGGACGAGGAACCGACCCTCACATATGGAGAAAAATTTTGCCGAGGCGAAGTCACCGTTGGATCGCTCCAAAACTCGTGTCAGATCTTGATGGACGGTTCAGATAGCGCCACGACCACAAAACGACAAAATAACGTTTTCTCGTGATCTGAACCCCAACCTCGTGATTCACACTGTGATGAACGCTCCAGATCTGGCCACGTGTACCCTCCGAGCTCCCGACCACCGGTGTGTCTAGCCGAGCTACCGAACAGCTTGGCCGAGCAACCGAGCTGCTGGGTCGAAGGGTGGGGACGGTTCAAAGCCTGAACTCTTCAAAACTTCTAACTCTATTCCTCGGCCAACGACACCGAACTGCCGAGCCGAGGGGACGAGGAACCGACCCTCACATATGGAGAAAAATTCTGCCGAGGCTAAGTCACCGTTGGATCGCTCCAAAACTCGTGTCAGATCTTGATGGACGGTTCAGATAGCGCCACGACCACAAAACGACAAAATAACGTTTTCTCGTGATCTGAACCCCAACCTCGTGATTCACACCCAGATGGATGCTCAGGATCATGCCACGTAGTTCGGCAGATCCAAAAGCTCCGAACCAATTAGCCGAGCCGAGGAACCGAGGAGCCGACCCTCACACGCGAAGAAACTATCTGCCTACCAGAAAACCACGCTCGACGCTGATGGAGGGCTCAGATCGCGACACGCCATAAATCTGTATTAAAAATTAGTTTTTATTTATTTTAATTGTTTTATCTATTTAAAAATTGCGAAAAAATTACTAAAAGTTCGGGAAAATTAACCAAAAATTCTAGGAAGCAATTGTAAATTCAGGGGTATTTTTTGAGCCCCTAAATGAACAATTAATGCCTGAAACGCATTGTTAAAATCCCCGAACGACTAGTTAACACTTCGTAAAATTAAATACATAATCCGAAAAAATAGATAAAAATCACCAAACATCCAGAAAAGCTCAAGGACAACTGAGAGTGCAACCAACAAGAAAAATCGCCACACTACCTCCTCCAAAGATTCAAAGCCTCCCATTTGGACTCCGATACAACCCCGCCAGCCATTAGAACAGTAAAACTACTCCTCAAAGGCTGATCTAGCTCAGTCTTCGGGAGTGGGGGGCTCGTGACATGGCTAAAAATGAGGTTAAATCGGAACCGTCCAAATCGGGCACAAATCTGGAAGCCCGGAGGTAAAACGGTAATTTTACTTACAGTCAGGTCCGAAGCAGATATTGGATCTCTATTCCAGAAGATCCAATAACCCGCAAACGAATCCACCTCAACTGGGTACGGGTCCCGACCCAAGACAAACCCAGATCGGTATGATGGAATTAGGGTCTCTGATTCAGCCGAATCAACGGCCCTGATCATATCCATCCTATCACCGGAAAATCAGGGATCACATTCCATATCTGGTTACGAGGATTTTATTCCTTAACAGATTGATAGGGATTACATTCCTGATCTGATCCCCAAAGACGCCTATAAATAGCCCCCATCCATCTCCGTTATGAGGTAATCAATCTTTTGCTAGTTAAACGCTCTTTCATAATCATTTCTGGTTACTGACTTGAGCGTCGGAGGGTGCGTCGCCGGGATCAACCCTGGTGTCTTGCACATTTTGTAGGTGAACGGCAGGAATCAATGGTCGAGCTCCGACGGGATAGGTTCAGGCGTGCTATTCAGGTTTTCCAAGAACTCACAAATACTATCTGTTTACCCCCACACCAGATTCAGCGGTAACAATAGGTAAGGTAACCTATTTATCTTGGCATGGTTAAGGATGATGTGTCTTACAAAAAGAAAGCTTTTATAGGCTTCAAAGGGGCAACTAGTGGATAATTGATGTTGGGTAGGCTATTTATCTTTGGTGATAGAATCTTAGGTGCCTTAACCATTTCCAAGTTTTTATGCAAAAACCAAAATAAGTTTCGAAAAGTAGCAAAAACAAGTTCAAGTTCATCTCAAGAATGCAGTCAACTGAGATCTTCAAGTGTATGACTCTCTCAAAAAAATAAATAAGGCTCAAAACTCACAATTTATGTATTTAAGTTTACTCACAGTAGAACTTGCTATTCTCTTTCAAAATTCGTTGAATTGACATGACCTCATGTATAAAAGTTTCAAGTATGATCCATATGATAAGTTATTAACATTTTTAAAGATAAAGACCACAATTAATACTTGTTCTCCACTCTCTACCTATAGTAACTGAGTTCATGTTCTCATCATTGTTGTTAGAAAGGACACAAATTCAAGAGACTCCAAATGTGAATAACTACCCCCAAACTTAGATGGAACATTGTCCTCACTGTTTGAAATAAAAACTTAAAATAGGCGTGTGTTACCATCCGGTTTGAAGGAAAGAAAAAGAAATGATTAAAGAAATGAATAAAGAGAGAGTGTAAGTACTTCCCTGACAATTGGGTTGCCTCCAAATAAGCGCTGTGTTTCTTGTCTTCAGCTAGACTGGACGAGTTTAGGCAATGTATTGAAGAGTTATATCTTCCTCTCGCGGCTCAAAACTCATCTCAATATAAATTTTCCCCCTATGCTCATTCACCTTGAAAGTTTGATTTTTCTCTTTGTTATGAACCTCCAACGCTCCATATGGGAAAACCTTTGTAACAACGTATGGACCATACCATCTGGACATAAGCTTATCTACAATGGTCCACCTTAATGCACCCTTGTGTTCTTGCAATACTCTCAACGACGTCTCTTCTTCCTGCATACTCAAGTTTGCAGCAACTATCACCGTAACACCCCGAATTCCAAAAACAGCTGAATTCGAGATTTCCATAGGATCTTTACACTTCATTCGTACAATTTTACATGGAATTTAAAACTTTTATTTCAACAATAATTACATCAGAGTCTTTTACATCAATACGCAGCGGAGTTATTAAAATACAATAATAATAAATGTACAATTGTTACAACTTTAACATTTAAGTAATCAACAGCATCAATTCTCTTTATATCTACATGTAACTCCAAATCCTGCATATAAAACTGTGGGCGCGTCAGTTGCTTACAACTGACGAAATATTATACACGGTCATCCTCTCTATGCTGGAAACAGTATAACGATTCTTAAATACTTTAGCAAATACAAACTTGATCACAAACAGAGCTACAAAGGGACTATTCTGCTGATGTCGTGTTGTGCGGTGCACTTAATCCTTAATGCAGATATTTATTTTACATGACACTAATGCACACTTATTCGGATTCTATGCATCCCATACTACATAGGTCCGAGGGCAAGCCTCTTAATCGTTTTTCATCTTGTAGGGTTCAATCCCTCGCCATGACTTAATCTACTACTGTAACTACGGTAAGTATCCCAGATGATCTATGAGTACAAGCACGTGTACAGAAAACCTGGAGGGGAATCCCACGCCATGTCTTGACTCATCAAGTATGCATTCTGCGGTAATTCAACCTCCTTCATGGCACATGATCCTCTTGCAGTCACCAAACATCCCACAAGCGTGGCTAGAGTCCGATCATTCTGAGTTGTGCCCATGCCATGTCTTGACTCATCAACCATGCATTCTGTGGCTCACACACCCGCACCGTAAACCCTAGTTCTCATACTCGTGTTTTTCTCTCATTTTCATCACATCTTCACTATGTATCTATCTGTAATTTCGGTAAGTATCATAGATGTTCTATGATTACAAGCACGTGTACAGAAAACCTGGAGGGGAATCCCGCGCCATGTCTTGACTCATCAAGCATGCATTTTGCGGTAATTCAACCTCCTTCATGGCACACGATCCTCTTGCAGCCACCAAACATCCCACAAGCGTCGCCAAGATCCCGATCATTCTGGAGTATTGCCCACGCCATGTCTTGACTCATCAAGCATGCATTCTGTGGATCACATCCGCATCGTAGACTCAAGGCTCTCATACTTATGTTTTTCTCTTACTTTCATTACAACCTTACAATGTTTGTTTTAAAAGAAAATCATCACAACCTAGAGCTAGCTTACCCTACCAGACTTAAATCAACAACAGAGACAGTCAGCCTACCTGGCTACTTCTCAAGAGACGCTCAACCCTCAACGGTTAGCTCTCAAATCATAAATAAAACTGCCGGTCACTAGGGTCTCGCCTAGCCTCTAGATTCCAACAACTATCTCTTCTAGAGATCAACAATATTTCATAATCAATCTCAAATAGTAATTCCATTTCTTTTGTTCACAAACTCTTTCTCAAAACATTTCTTTTATAATCTCACAACATGAGAACTATTCAATTAGATCTCTTTATCAATTTCATCTTTCACATCCTTGTGTGCATTTCACAATAAAACTCAATCAAATATTAATAACCATAAAATCTCGTATTCAACTTATTTAACTTTCATTTGTCAAAATCAAATCCAAACTCAAAACCAAAATAAACAGTTCGGTTCAGTCGACTAGTGACAGTATCAGTCGACTGTTCAGCGAACATCAAAACATCTCAGTCGGTATCAGTCGACTGTTCTGCTAATATCAATACATCACAGTCGGTCCAGTCGACTGGTGATAATATCAGTCGACTATTCCGCGAATACTTTGAAAACCCAAACACCAGCAGCAATCGACTGTGAAGTGGACAGTCGACTGTCATGCCGACGAAAAACCAATTTCTTATACTTACCAGTCGACTGTGGAAAGTAAACAGTCGACTGTCGATCACACAAATTGCAGCCTGCATATATTTTTCAACCTTTTAATTGATTTGTACTCCATATAAAATTATAAATCATTTCTCGAATGTAATCCTTTTAAAACAATATCGTATATGTTATCAAATTCTCAAGTTTCTCATTTTTCAATGAAATCTTTAGAATGCATCAAAACATATTTTCCAATCAATTTTCCAAATAAACTGTTGTCTTTTATCAAAATTACTTTACAAAAACCTCTATACTCGTATAAATAACATTTTGAGGTTATAATCACACTTCTTTGCCACTTTCTCAACAAACAACATATTTACATTATTCTAATCATGTCTCAACATGCATCAATTTCATATAAATCATTTCAATTCTAGTATCTCAACTATCAATCATAATCATTTAGAAATGGAATAACAATTCGCATCTACCACACCAATCAAAATTTAACGATTCATTAATGTTCATGTAATCTCATAATACCAATTCAATTTCAACCAAATAAATTATATATCATCTATCATGCAAATTTCTACTCTTAAATTAGAAAGCATTTAAGAAACACCCACCTAAAGTGAAGATTTGTACTCAATAGAACTCCTAGAATTAGAAGCTCCTAAAGAAACTCCAATTGCAACTCCTCGAAATCCGCGCACCCAAGCAAGGTCTTCAATCCATTTCGGCAAGCAACAATCATCAAGAGCATCTCCATCCCCACTCCAATCCGGCAACATCAAGAACAACTCCCATCTTCTATCATATACACATACTATGTATGTACATATATATACATTAGTATATGTATATAGGCATGTGGGATAGATGATTAGGTGGAGAATGGACAAAGTCTTTGCTGGTTTTGGGGGGTTTCTTTTCGGAAATGTCAGGGGAGAGGGAGGAGAAGAGATGAGAGAATGAGAGACTAAGGGGCATTTTTATAGATTAACTAATAGGTAGTTATAATAACCACCCCACACATGAACACCACTTACCCCATTATTAAAATTTTGTCACTTGCTTTCCCTCCTATTTTGAAATCCAAAAATTCAGAATTCTCTCTTCTCAATATCAGCCCGGTCCCCAAAAGTGTGCACATTGCACGTGTGCACGTGCACGTGCTTTGTGTACACCCAAAAACAATTTATTCAATTAGTCCCTTTAAAACAATTATTTATATATGTGATAAATATATAAAATTAACTTAAAAATTATAGTTTTCATGCACAATAAAATAGACACAAACAATTTCATGAAATTTATTTTGAAAGAATAATACGCTTAAAACACGTGCACTGAAACACGTGCATCGCCCGTAAAATCTCAAAAACACAAAAAATTGACTTTATGAACCAAAAAATATTTATAATTAATTGGAATGAAACATAAGAATATATTTAATGTACATATATGATAATGCACTCAAACATACAGAAAGCACGTGTATTGCACGTAAAAATTTATTTTAACAAAGATAGTCAAAAATTGAGTTTTCGGTTACAAAAAAAATTAAAACATGTTCATAAAAATAAATAATTGAAACCCATCAAAAACTTTGCACGTAACGGTGGAATGTCCAGAATCGACACGTGCATCGATTACGACGTAAAAAGCACGTAAAAACTCAAAGATTGAAATTTAGCATTTGAGTTGTCCCAAATGTGATTTTAAGAATACGGGATTACATAAATAATTGGAATTCAAAATACATATCAAATTGCGTTATGGATATAATCAATAATAGTACAAAATGCACGTGTGTAACACCCGAGGGCAAAATTATCAATTAAATTTTGCGGGGTGTTACAATCACAGGTAACGTCTGGTTTTCACCCAAATATGCATACTTCCAGTATTCAGGTAGCGGCTTTAGCTCCTCGTCTGGTGTCCTGGTAACAGAAGAAACAAAAGTATTATTACACACCAGGTTTTCAAATACAGGTACAAACTTACTTGAATATGATTTTGGATTTTCAAGGTAATGTACTGTCTCTGCAATCCTCCAATTATCATATTCCTGTTCAACTTGAGATAGTGTTAGAGAGTGTGTAATTGTGGCGTGTAATGGATCGACACTATGTACCTAAAATGTTTGGTCAACAATCTCCTGATCCACATCAATATATAACATTCATGATCATCGTGTGGTAATTTTGGTGCATCAAACATTTTAAACTCAATCTTTTCACCATTTATTTTCATACTTATAGTGCCCTTTTTAACACAAATTTTCATATCAGCAGTACTCATAAAGGGTCTACCTAAGATGATAGGTAAAGAAGATAGCATTGAAGAGTCTTCCATATCCAAAACGACAAAATCTGCGGGAAAAATGAAATCATTTACCTGAACCAAGACATCTTCTAAAATACCTCCAAATCGCTTGATGCTGTGATCAGCCAACTGCAAGGTGATGGATGTTGGTTTGAGTTCCCCCAATCCTAGCTTTTCGTAAACAGAGTATGGAAGAAGATTGATGCTTGCCCCCAAATCTAACAGTGCTTTTTCAAAGAAATGTTCACCAACCCTGCAAGGAATGGTAAAACTACCTGGATCCTTCAATTTATGGGGTAATTTTCTTAACAATACCGCACTCACTTCTTCTATTAGAGCCACATCCTCCCGAACCTGAAAAGTTTTCTTGTGAGTACAACATTCTTTTAAAAATTTGGCATAAGAAGGAATTTGTTTAATAGCATCAAGTAAGGGAATGTTGATTTCTACCTTTCTGAGAGTTTCAAAAATATCAAATAAATGTTGTTCTTTCTTTTGCTTGACTAACCTTTGAGGGAATTGTGGCAATACTACCCTTTCTTTGTCACTTACCGTACTGGAACCCAAAGATTTTGACGGTTGTGTTTGATTCGTCTGCACTTGTTCCAACTCTGCTGTCGATTATCTTACCACTTCTCAGGGTTGTCACCGATTTGAGCTGTTCTTGTCCTCTAGGATTTGGTATGGTTTGTGATGGGAGTTCTCCTGCCTTTCTTTCACTTAACTCCTTAGCAATTTGACCAATTTGAGTCACCAATTTTTGAATGGCCTGCTCTTGTTGGTTGCTTGTTTGCTGTTGCTGTTGGAGTAATTGAAGAACAGTGGATTCGAAATCCAACTTCTTCTGTTCTTGTACTGGCCGATCAAACCCATTTCCAATATGGAATTGCTGCACATGCCCTTGTGCGAATTGAGTGCCTTGATGGTTTTGATTATTGCTCCATGAGAAATTTGGATGGTTTCGCCACCCTGTGTTGTACGTGTTGAAAAAGGATTGTTCTTGGGTGGGTACACTCCCTGTCCTACGTAGTTTGCGTGCTCCTGATCTGTGAAAGAAGACATGGGACATGTATTAGTTGTATGATCAGAATGAGAACAAATTGCACAAATTTCTTTTGTTTGGTTTTTTATGCCGCCCGACGTCGAAATTGCATTAACAAGCATATCAATTTTTCTGTTCATGTTTACCATTTCTAATTGCATGTTATTATTACTACAAATTTTGTAAACTCCCTGTTTTTTTCAAAAGGCCCCTTCCTCTTGTTGAGAATTGCTGTGAGTTCTCGCTGAGTTATTCAAATACCTCGATGGCCTCCTCACCACTCTTCCTCATCAAGATTCCATTGCAAGCTGAATCTACAATAGCTTTGTTAGTGTCATTTAAACCCTCATAGAATGCTTGTACCTGATCATCCTTAGACATGTTGTGCGTAGGACACTTGAGAAGCTTGTTCTTAAAGTCCTTCCACGCCTCGAAGAATAAATCGCCATCTTTTTGTTTGAAGAGTTGAATTTCCCTTTTAAGCTGTTTGGTTTTCTGAGCTGGAAAAAATTCCTTCAAGAACTTTATTGCCAATTGCTCCCATGATTGAATTGATCCTGGTTCCAAATAATTATACTACAATTTAGCATTAAGTTTTAATGAAAATGGAAACAAAATTAACCTGATTTGTTCGGGGGTAAGCCATTGGACGCTTTGTGTTCTACAAAGATCAAAGAAATCTTGCAAATGTAGATGAGGATCCTCGTCTTGTCTGCCACTGAAGTGGGGAACCATGCTGAGTAATTGAGGTGATAGATGCATATTCCCTGTGACATTAGGTTGATAAGCTATGCAAGAAGGTTGCTCAATATTCTTTGGAGTGAATTTGTCTTGCATTGGTACACGATTTGGTACTTCCTCACCCATTGTTGCTTTTGGAATAATTCGCTGTACAGTCGACTGATCCTTGGAGACAGTCGACTGATCTGAATCAGTCTGTGCAGAGTGTAACCTAAAAGAAAATATAATAAAAGAAAAGAAAAAG
This sequence comes from Hemerocallis citrina, assembly GCA_017893485.1. Classification (NCBI taxonomy): domain Eukaryota; kingdom Viridiplantae; phylum Streptophyta; class Magnoliopsida; order Asparagales; family Asphodelaceae; genus Hemerocallis; species Hemerocallis citrina. Next base: position 131,268,850 of record CM030358.1, read on the forward strand.
AGAAAATTATTTTTATTGATTTGCAAGTTAAAATACTAAACAATCCCCGACAGCGGCGCTAAAAACTTGTTGTCAATCTAACTGATCTAAATAAATAGATGAACTAGACACAAATTAAAACCTCGCAAGTGTATGAATCGTTTATAGAAGCGTAGCGAAAAGCAAGGGTCGATCCCATAGAGATTGTAGTAATTAACTCACTAATCAATAAAACAAAAAGAAAATACCTATCATAAAGTTTTGTTCTAAAGTATGTTTGAAAGAAAAAAAAAAGATTTAAATCTAGATCAAGTAGTTCTCAATTTGAATCACAAGTATCTATTAAAGTAGTTGGGCTTGATTTCCACCTATAGTCACGAATGCTAAATTAACTTCTACACTACTCTGATCACTCATGTTTGTTCATTTAAGGGCATGGTATCTACTCCTTAAAGTTAAGATTTTCCTAGGCCAAGAATTAGGCATGGTATCTACTCTAATTCGTTTCTTTCCTTAAGTATTTAGCATGGTATCTACTAAGTTTCACTTGAAGAAAGCATAGGAACGATGGAAATAACAAACACTCAAAGTTCTAGAAGTTGGTATCAAATCTAGATCATTCAAGTTGATTAAACCAAGAACCTAAATGATTCCTGTGTTACAAGTATGAGCACAAGATATGGGTCATCTCTATACTCATATAATAGAGTCAATTTTATAATAAGCTAACTTGATAATATCAGGTTCTTCAGATCAGTCGACTGTTGCTAGCTCTCAGTCGACTGCTCCTAAGAGCTTTCTAACAATGTTGATTCATATTATAATTTTGATCAAGACAACCAGGTTTAATCAATAAGTGATGAAAGTAGTGTTTTTGGAAGATTATAAGCATTACATGACTAGGATTCAATCAGCCCAACAATGAAATTAGTTGCACATAATACAACTTTTATTGACTAAAAAATTAGAATTCATGACTCTACAATAAAAAAGTTAAAATGAAAAGAAGAACGCTGATTTGTATGATGTTTAGTTTTGACCCCCAATCAGCCTGAAGTCGACTTGTTCTCCTCCTTATTCGATGCTGATAGATTGATGCTTGATGGTAGCTATTTGATGTCCCGTGATTGAGATATCTCCAAATTGTGTATTCCAGCCTTTTTATAGTCTCTTTTGCCCACATCTGCAGATCTCAAGCTCCAACATTCTTATCTCTTCACGCATCGGATATGGATTGAGTCGATCTTCTTACTTGCCAAACCCGGGTCTCTAACTTGATTTGTTGGGAAGTTGTTATTTGTAGTTATCCCATATCTGTTTCCTGGATTTTGGCAACTCACTTTGATTCGGATTTGGATGAGGATGAATCTCAACTGTTCTTATCTTTTAACTCCCGCTGAATGCTAGTTCAGTCGACTGGTTTTAGAATCAGTCGACTGAAACGCGAACTCTGTAGATTCAAATCCAGCCAGTCAAGTCGACTGTCTTTTGGAGTAAGTCGACTGTACTACGCAGCTTCGGAAACTCAACCTCCTCTGTTCAGTCGATTGAAGTTGAAGGACTAATCGACTTGTGTTCTGCAACTTCTATCAAATGCTTGATGCACTTAGGGCTCTTCGTTCCAGTGTATCATCCTCACAGTCTTGAGTAAATCTTGAATCTGCTTCGTTTAGCTGCTTGTAGGCCGTTTCCTATGGAAAAGAGAAAAGAAGAGTAAATCACCACATATAGAGAATTTAAATGTCTAATTGCATTCAGATTATTGCTCCAAAATGTGGATATTATTGGATTTATCAATCGGCGAACGGTTGGATGGCCCAACCAGAAAATCCTGCTATGCTAGAACCCTTAGGGGTATATTGGGCTGGTAGTCGGAGTTACAAAGACAACCCAAGGGTGTAATAACGTACTACAGAGACGAGCTCGACCAACTATGAGAAGAGTTCGTGATCTTGGTGTCGTATACACCCGAGCGGGTGGGAAGACTACCGCCGATGTACACCACCGGGTCGCAGTTGTGGCTGACGACGGCCCCACTCATCAACTTCGGTATAGTGAAGCATCCGCGACCGGAGATAGTCTTTCGTCAGTTCGGTCTTCAACAAGATAGTCCCTCAAGCTGCGCAAACCTATACGATCATGAGTTACACACCGTGAGGGGTATCGGCCGCATGCCTACTCATGATTAGACAGATTTCCATCATGTTCATGTTGCAGAATGGAACGAGCGACAGTTTCAACTTGTACTCGTTAATGTTCCAGAGTAGGATGGAAGAGTGCAAGGGAAGCACATGCAATGGTTCAGATCATACACACGTTTGTACATCTCTCCCGATACAGAACTACTTGCTGGTGTGCAACGAGAAATTGAGGAGAGGGAGATTGAACCACCACCGGCCTATTCTAGCTCACAACCCATGTTCCAACCGAAGGCATCAGCTATACGTACAGTGGTAAGTATAATCTTCAAATTTCTTTCAATGTTTGTTAATTTGAAAATTATTGAATTGTTTACTTTTCCCAATCTGTATAATTGTTTTTTTTGTTGGTTTTTTGTTTTAGATTGATAATACAATGGACATGGCAAAAGAATGCGCGGACGTACTAAAAAGTAATGCGGACACGGCTATGAAGAGGTTTGCTTCGAGGATGTTCGAAACCCATCTGATGCACCCATATGAAGAGGTAAGAGATTAATTCTTCTATATTTGACCTTTTCACGCCGAAATACGAAGAGGTGCGAAACCCATCTGATGCACTCTTCCGGAAACACGCTTCCAAAATACAAAAACCCATCTCCGAATATAAAAAATATTCAATAATTATGATGGACAAGAAGAAACCAAAAATAAAAAAGATTCGGTTCGCTTTAGAGCGGAGAGCAATCAGATCCAATTACTTGGCCATCAAGAACCGGATCTGATTATTTTCGGAAAAATGGTCTAAATAGGGACCATCATGTATTGGGAAACCATAACAGAAAACCACATGTATATTTGACCACATATATAACCCAATAAGAGAAGAGATTAAGTTTTCTATGTTTGACACGAGAAAGAAGGGGTTGTTGCAAAACCCATTGGGGACGTGATTTCCCAAGACTCATAAGGAGACGCAGTCTAGTTCTTCTGAATTTGAAGAGTATCCCAAAAAAGTTCAAATATTACTCTAAAACACTTCCGGCAACTGTTGCTTCTGTGAAAATTTTGGATGTGGAATCTCGTCGTGAAGTAATTGTGTGCAGTTCTTCGAGCAGCTGTGATGATGATGATATCCCTACTGCTTCACGTAATAACAGAGTTCGCTAACAGAAAACCCATCTAACAAAAAATCCCTTACCCCTAACCCTAACCTTACCATAAACGATGATATCCCTATGAATTATTTTATATTATTTTTTGTACATAGTTAACCACCATGATTATATGTTGGTTTGAAAGGTGGAATTAATGGGCAAATAAAAAAATATAACTAAACGATATACAAGTGTAGATCATCTATCTTTGGTATAAATTTCCATAGACTGTACGTAAAGAGTAAAGAGAAAATTGTAAAAATCCCAAAAACTTCATACCTAGGCCGTTATCAGAGACAACAGCCTAAGGTATTCATACAAAAGGGTGCTCCATGACTTTTTTTCTTTTTTCAAGTATTAAGCTATAACCTAGGCCGTTGTTGGAGACAACGGCCTAAGATATTTATTAACAGATGGTGTTACTCTCTGACTTGTTACTCCTTTGGTCTACTCCAAGTCAGAGAGCACTCCCAAAATCACAACTTTTTGAATATAACCTAGGCCGTTGTTGGAGACAACGGCCTAAGGCATTTATAAAAAATGGTGTTGCTCTCTGACTTGTTGCTCCTCTTGTCTACTCCAAGTCAGAGAGCACTCCCAAAATCACAACTTTTTGTATATAACCTAGGTCGTTGTTGGAGACAACGGCCTAAGGCATTTATAAAAAATGGTGTTGCTCTCTGACTTGTTGCTCCTCTTGTCTAATCCAAGTCAGAGAGCACTCCCAAAATCACAACTTTTTGAATATAACCTAGGCCGTTGTTGGAGATAACGGCCTAAGGTATTTATAAAAAATGGTGTTACTCTCTGACTTGTTGCTCCTCTTGTCTACTCCAAGTCAGAGAGCACTCCCAAAATCACAACTTTTTGAATATAACCTAGGCCATTGTTGGAGACAACGGCCTAAGATATTTATTAACAAATGGTGTTACTCTCTGACTTGTTGCTCCTTTTGTCTACTCCAAGTCAGAGAGTACTCCCAAAATCACAACTTTTTGAATATAACCTAGGCCATTGTTGGAGACAACGGCCTAAGGCATTTATAAAAAATGGTGTTACTCTCTGACTTGTTGCTCCTCTTGTCTACTCCAAGTCAGAGAGCACTCCCAAAATCACAACTTTTTGTATATAACCTAGGCCGTTGTTGGAGACAACGGCCTAAGGCATTTATAAAAAATGGTGTTGCTCTCTGACTTGATGCTCCTCTTGTCTACTCCAAGTCAGAGAGCACTCCCAAAATCACAACTTTTTGAATATAACCTAGGTCGTTGTTGGAGATAATGGCCTAAGGCATTTATAAAAAATGGTGTTGCTCTCTGACTTGTTGCTCCTCTTGTCTACTCCAAGTCAGAGAGCACTCCAAAAATCACAACTTTTTGAATATAACCTAGGCCGTTGTTGGAGACAACGGCCTAAGGTATAGAGCAAAAAATGGTGTTGCTCTCTGACTTGTTGCTCATTTTGTCTACAAGAAGTCAGAGAGCATCGGAAAAATCACAACTTTTTGAATATAACCTAGGCCGTTGTTGGAGATAATGGCCTAAGGTATTTATAAAAAAATGGTGTTGCTCTCTGACTTGTGGCTCCTTTTGTCTTCTCCAAGTCAGAGAGCAACCCCAAAATAACATTTTTTTAACTACAACCTAGACCGTTGTTGGAGACAACGGTCTAGGTTATCGAAAAAATATTGTTTTGCAGTGTGACTGGTTGCTCTTTATAAATAGTTATATTGAATACCAAACAAAATTTCACAAAATCACTGAGGCTGTTGTTTCCAACAACGGCCTAGGTTTAAAAAATATATATATATTTACATCTGCAAGTACACCAACAGCTGATACAATTGAGTTACAAACCAACATTTATGTACAACAATATTAACAAACCACACAAACAAACGACACTTAAGTCTCAAGAACATTTACAGTTACCAATCAAAGGTAATTAACCAAGTTGCACAAAGAGTTAAAAATATACTGAAACATTACATTTTATAAATTACAATTCACAGTAGATCGTCATATCTCGACTCAGAACTGTCTTCATCGGAAGGAATTACTTCTTGCCTTCATTGAAAGATTAGGTTTAGTTAGTAAGAAACTCATTTACCACAAATAAAGTAGAATAAATTTAAACGAGGGACAAACAAATAAAGTACGAGTCTTACCCCTCAAATAAAGTTGAATAATTTCTTGAATCATGATTCATTTGCACAATGCCACATCTTCGGCACCTTCTCGGTTTTTTATGTGGAGTTGCTCTCTAACCGGCCTCAATCTTTTAGCTCGAGGCCTTCCCTTTGTCGTGCATTGCTATGGGTCACTAATGCGTGTAGGTATGTGTCCACTCCCTTGATCATGTGGTTGTGCACTACCATGCGGTTGTGAACTACCTCCGGGTTCGACACTGTCATGTGGTTGTGAGGCCTGTTCTAGTTGTTCACCTAATCCGGGTTGTAGCCGAGAAACCCCGTCAATAATCTTCTGCAAATTCTCCAACGTGTATTTGTAACTCTCATTGGAGGAACAACCGAGATCGACAATCTGTTTTGCATGGTAGCTCAACTCACAACATCGAGAAGCAAAATTCTCGGTATTGGGTTCGGTTGGAACGGATGTATAACTTCTTCTCATCACATCCCTGGTCCATCTTCTTTTAATATATACATCCGGGGGGAAGTGTGATGGCAGAAACGAAGTGCAGCTAAAATATGCCTGTAAGGAATGGCAACGAATTCGAACAAGTGACATGCACATGTAATAATTCTATTGATTTTGCATAATTGAAGAAGGCGAGCCGGTTCTGATTCTCCACAGAGTATCACATGGAAGTTTGAACTATCCGGTGTCTCAAGATCGGCAACAAATGTCACATTGTACATGAAGCTTTTTGTGACTTTATGTTGGAATTTGTAAAATATTTTCAATGTATATATTTTTGCCATTTGTGCCTCCAAAGCCCATTCACTCTTCAACTTCGGTCTCTTCTCACGGTTACGATGATTTTCTTTCAATTCATCGTGTCTTTGCCTTTCCAAAAAATGGTCGAAGATGACGGCAAATTCATGCAGGGAATATTTTTTTCTGTATGATGCTTCAGGGCAGAATGTGCGGACTCAACCCGTTGGCTACTCAACATGCTGGCCCAAAAAGAATCTTTAGCGTAGATGGGTGCCCAACTTTCACGGATATCAAATATATCGTTCAACCATTTGTTACTCTCTAATCCGTATCGCAAAATCAAAATATTCCATTTTTCTACAAATTCATATACATATTCAGAATTATAGATGACATTCTTCAAGGACTCCCTAAACTTGTCGACATCGGTCGAAAGACGAACCTCCTGGGGTAACTTATCCAGGATGTGCTAAATACAAAAACGATGTCGAGTCTGGAGAAAAACTTTCTTAACTGCGGCGGCGATCCCACGGTCTTGATCGGTGACAATACAGGATGGAGCACGATCCATAACCCTTAACCACTTTTCAAAGAACCATTCAAACGAAGAGGCCGTCTCATTTGGAATGAACCCACCTCCTAAGAAAGTCGATTGCCAATGTTGATTCACTCCAACAAAGGAAACAAATAACATTCCGTAACGGTTCGTATTGTACATGGCATCAAAGCAATCCACATCGCCAAATTCTTCATAATTCATCCTACAAATACCATCTACCGACATACAATGTGACAACCGCCTTTCGGGATCGACTTGAATGTCATAAAAAAATGAAGGATCTGTCTGTTTCTTAGATTCGAAAAAATCAATTAGCATTGTAGAATCGTGTCCTTTCAATGCTTCTTGCGAATCTCTAAGTAAATTTCTAACATCTTTTTCTGTGAATCCTACTTGATTGTGACCACCACTAACACTTTCGAAGAAGATCATCTGTCGACATGTTTGGATATTAGCTTGGTTCATTTGATCTATTATCCTTTTGTCCGTATTTGATACGGACCTGTTCCGGGGCAAAAGGTGCCTTCTACCGAGTGAGGTGAATGCGTGATTGTGTTCTTCGTGAAATGAATACACCACCCACGTATTACTTGCTTCGTTACAGGTTGTTCCCCGTCTACCATCACTATGTTGACTCGGCGACGACCCAGCTTTATTACAAAGATATGACTTATCTACTTCCATTCTCCCCTTTAATTTATTCCCACCCTTACGCATTGCAAACCCCCCACAATGGGTATATGAAGAATAAAAATTCTCGGCCTCAACTAAAGTGGGGAATGTCATACCTAACTTTGGTTTCAGATGGTCTTCGACTAACGGCATGGAATCAGTGATTGGTTCTACCCGCACAAAATTATCGCCGGCAGCAGAACTCTCCGTATCGTTGTTCATCTGGGGTAAAAATATATTATTGGTCAATTAATAACACATTATATATAAAACAGCTTGTTAACAAACGATTGCGATATATATATACATACGAAACAAAATAAGTGACAACACGTAGAAAACGACGTCATATAAATACAAAACTCTTCTATTGGGTCCGGCTTGCCGCGCACAAGGTAACGGAACTTCTACAAGTAAGTTCTGATCTACGGTTTACAAGATAAGGCCGTGTCTCGCTCGCATTCCCCTCATTCTTGAACCGAGGTTGTTGTTTGATATACGGTACAAATCCGTACAAACGAGATCAAAAAATTCCTAAACTTTGGGAGTGGGACGGCGGCAAAACACACGAGCCAAAAAAATTTGTAGAGGTGAGTTTCGACTCACGATTTGCAAAATACGCCGACGTATCGCTTTCACTTACGGGAATGAATTGAAAGCTATACACGGCCGTACACTTCAAACCGTGAATCCAAACACACTTTTACGAATTGCGTTGGGTTGTGTATGGCGTGTCCGACGTACTCGCAAAGTTGCTTAATTTTTTTTCCACTTTGTGCGCTATTACTAACATCGAATAACAAACAACAACAACTAATACTACATCTACTTCCCCAATTAAACTAGAATTACATACTCTATAAATACCTACGCATAATATAGCAAATGTACACTCAAACATGGGTGAAAATTTTCCAATCAATTAGCCTAGTTAGAACTACTCAAGTGGGAACAAATTAGTACCTTTAACAATGAGGGTGTTCGGGAGGCCGCAAAGTTGCTGCTGTAGAGAAAGGAAGGGGAGTAGGGTTTGGCTAATTTAGGGGGATTAGGGTTTTAGGGTTGGATAGATTTCGTATGGGTTAGGGTTTTTTTTGTAATTGGGATCTTCAAAGGAAGAGGGCTAAAGACTGAGAATAGGGAGAGATTCGGTGAAAAGCAACGATCAAGAGAGAGGTAGGGTTTTCAGTTCGATAGAGAGAGAGCTACGGTTTGGAGAATTTGGTTTATCAAGCTCCACTAGCGCGAGAGAGTTGTGAGGGATATGAAGATCTGAGTATGTACAAGTGTTTGGAAAAATACTTATACATAGTTAAGCCGTTGTTCCCAACAACGGCCTAAGTTGATTTTTTTTTTAAAAAAAACAACCTAGCCGTTGTTCCAGACAACGGCCTAAGTACAATTTTTTTCAAAAAATAAAATTCAAACAACCAAGGCTGTTGTTGGAAATAATGGCCTAATTGATTTTTTCGACAAAAAAAAAAACTCCACGCTAAAAAAATGCTAAGTCTGAAACGTTTTTTGGCGTGAAGTGACAAAAATACTCCGTTTTCAATGGAGCAAAACTCATATATATATATATATATATATATGGTAGCGATCCGGTGAGAACCGTTCTCATGATAAGTTTCGTGAGAACTCCACGCCTATCCATTCTATGGATAATCCGAACCGTTCACATTCTCTAACACAACTAAATTAGTCTAGAAATATAAAATCAAGTCATTTGATATTCATTTGTCCATGCATCATGTCACTATAAAAAAAACGATTTTTCAGCCACACAATTTGTAACACTTCAATGCATAGGCAAACAAATCTCAAATGACTTGATTTCTCATCCATAGACTAATTGAGTCGTGTAGATCAAAATGAACGGTTCAGATCTTTCAACTAATGTCCCAAACAAAAGTTCTCACGTGGTTCTCACCAAAAGAGTTCTCACTCGATCATTTCCCTATATAGGAGCGATCATGTGAGAACTAGTTCTCACGATAAGCTTCGTGTGAACTTTGTACATAGCCATTACATGAATGATCTAAACCGTTCACATTGTTTAGAATGACAAAATTAGTCGAAATATGCAAAATCAAGTTATTTGAAGTTCATTTGTCCATCCATCACGTCTGTAACACCCCGAATTTCAAATAAGGACAAACTCGGGATTTCACAGGATCTTTACTTCACTTCGTACAATTTTACAAGGAAAATTTAAAACTTTTTCATTCACAATACATCAAAGTTCCTTTACAACTTGGTTTTACACAGCGGAAGAATGGAATTTACAATAAAACATTTACAACATCTTTAAAATAAAACAGCACCAGCATATCCACTTTATAGCTTCATGAATAGTCCATTACCTGCATGTCAATCTGTGGGCACGTCAGTTACTTACAACTGACGAAATATTATACACGGCTATCCTCTCTATGCCGGGAATAGTATAACGATCTCATACTTTAACAAATCACAAAAAGATTGAATGAACAAGTAAAGTGTCAAAAGTGATTATTCTAAACATAAGTGTATGTCATGCCTTAATGCCTGATGCACACATTTCTATACTAGGATGACACTAATGCACACTTGTTCGGATTCTATGCATCCCATACTACATAGGTCCAAGGGCAAGCGCCTACGTTCTTCACAATACAGGGCTCGATCCCTCGCCATGAAAACTACCCGGTAGCAAAACAAAGTTCAGACTATTCCACGAATGTGAATCCCAGCCTTGGAGTCCACCGCCGGCTGTTATAACAGATTCCACATCGTGCGAACCGTCCCGTATGTGACCCTCTAGCCCAGTATATATATATATATACATTGGAGACGGTAAACACAAAAACTCATCCGTCCGACTACTGAAGATCTTGGAGTCCACCGCCGACCCGTCCTCATAGTCCCGGATTAAAATATAATAATCCATCTCCCACAGGGCAACCTCAGTCCACCAACTGGGTCTATAGTCTTGGAGTCCACCGCCGACTATATAGAGCACCCCACTTACGTTTCCCTAAGTTTACTACATCTTCCCTTATGTGCCTAAATTTTCTTAAGTTCAAGACATGAATAATTTCCACACGTAGAATTAGTTGTTACCTCCTACCGGACTTAATCAACAAATACGAGATGACTCCTTAGCCATATCTCCGAATCATTTCTCAAATCTTTTCTTTTAATAATGCCGGTACCGAGGTCTTACTAACTTTAAATCATAAACTTTCATGTACAAGAAAACATGGGTACACATACCCTTTAGTAATCATGTCTTAAACCTAGTTATTTTCATCTTTCAAATTATTCACAAATGTGATTCAATGTCTCATCTGAATTTGTATTCATGAAGTCTCATCTTAATACTACTCATGAGTCTTTTATTCACAATCTTTCAAAAGCCATATTCTTCTTCATGAACAATATTTCCATCCATTTTTAAGTCACTTTAGCAATACATTTCAACCACATCAACATTTCTACAAAATAAGAGTGTAATCCTTTCAAAAGAATTTGATTCACAACACAATATTTTTCTCATTTTTTTTAAAAAAATAAGTGTCATACTCTTTACTAAATAGATTCTAATCACAACCCAAATTTCTTTTTCAGTTTCCCTTCCATTTTCTTAATTGTACATGAAAATCTCAAAAAAAAAACTATTTTTAATAATTTCTTCATTATGTTTTATGAACCCTAGAATTTTCCCAAAATGAAACACTTTTGAAAGTCAAACTGACCCACTTTCGATACTATTTACCAAATTGACCTACTCACTATCAAAATTGCAGGTCTAGTTTCAACGGAACTTTTGAAAGTTTTTACCAAACTGACCCACTTTCGAAACTATTTGCCAAATTGACCTACTCACTATCTGCTCGTAAGTTCATTAAAAGAAAAAAAAATGTTCTGGGCTTCGTAAGAATCGAACCCAGGCCGAACACAGAAGCAGCGCACGGCCGAGCCAACAGGCCAGTTGCGCCCAACGTCCTAAACTCGTTTCTTGGGTTTTTGTCCCAACTTTCTGTTATTCTATTATCTTCAACACTCGATTTTTCTCTTGCTCTAATCTTTCATATAATTATGATTTGTTCGTCTATACTGAGTCTACTTTCTCACAGTAACTCAAAATTTTATAATGCATAAAAATAAAACTAACTTTCAAATTATTATATGAACTTGCATTTATTCAATTCAATCAAAGTAGCACACTACATCTTTTGCAATCAATGAGTTGAATAGCATCAAATTTACTTTACAAAATATAGTTGCTTATCAAAAGAAAATGTCAACAATTATTCACATAATCAAAAATCTCTACATTCATGTATACTAGTTTATGACAAACTAATTAATTATTCTTTTCTTATTATCAACTAACATAATGTTGATTAATTTTCTAAACATCGCATCTTTCATTACACCCTATGCATAGATTTGTTCTACTCTTTTTCAAAATCAAATTCTACACTACACATTTATTTTATTATTAGCATACACATTATCTATAATTAGAAAGTAGAGAACACCCACCTCAATGAAGTTTGAACAATGAAAGGAGAGATAGAACATCACTCCTAGCTTCACAAGCACCTCCTAGTCCTCTTCTCCTCCTAGCAAAAGCTCCAAGCAAGAGAACACTTCTTTTCTTACTCTCTTTCTTTTTCCTTTCCCTCTTTTCTTTCTCTCTTGCTTCTCTTTTCTTTCTTCTCTTTCTCTTATTTATTTTATTTTTGGTGTGAAAAAGAATGAGAAATGAGTTGCTATTTATAGGACAATTCTAGGGACTATATTGCAAAATCTCCCACCTAATAACTTCTCATTTTAATTCTCTTTTTAATTACCCATCTTTTCATTTCTCAACTCCTAAAAACTCCCAACCTTTCACCTCCTTATAACTCCTACCTCTTCTAATTCTTAACTCCCACTCTCCACTCTCTTCTTACATTCACTCTCTCATTCCCCACTCCTACTTCCGGTTTCAAACAGTGAAGCCACACATACTAACCCGGGTGGGCCCCTCTCCCTTACCAAGATCACACCTTATTCATTTAATCCCTTACACATTATTTACACTATGTTATCATGTATGCTTTCCAAAACATAATAGCCCACTTGATGTTTTCTATAACAACCGTGGCCCCCATTTTTCACATTCACTTCTTTCTTACACATTTTTTTTTTCACTTACTAATTAACATTTCATCAAACATACAACACATCTATTTATACACTACACCTTTTTACCATATATACAACATATTATATATTATTAAATTACACACTCCGAACTTTATTTTAAAAGAACAAATACGTTTAAATACGTGCACCGAAACAAACACGTGCGTTGCACGTGAAAACATGAAAGTGCGAAAATCGACTTTATTGATCAAAGGATATTAAATATAATCGAAAATAATATAAGAAAAATATATTTACTAATTTTATACATTTCATGATGAAATCGCAGCACGTAGAAAGCACGTGCATTATACGTGTAGAAAATCGAAAAAATGCATTTTAATCAAAATAAGGGGAAAATAAATTTTCGTTTTATAAAATAGATTTAAATACATAAAAATAAATAATTTAAACCTATAGAAAATATTATACGTAGTGGTGGAAACACGTGCATCAAAACACGTAAAAAGCACGTAAATCCTAGGGATTGAAATATTATATTTTAGTTGACTGAAATCAATACGGAAAATGTATAAATAGTACGAATCCAAAATATGTAGTGAAACACATTACAAAATATACGTGCGTAACACCCAGGGGCAAAATTGTAATTTCCAATTTTGCGGGGTGTTACACTCTCCCCCACTTAGAGTAGTTCCGTCCCCGGAACTCGTTAGGTTAAAAGTTGTATTTTGTACACATCAAAGAAAATATCATTCTTGTATTTAGGAAACTACAAACTTTTAAAATATGCAACAAGGAAAACAAGATATACTCTATATAGGAAAATTATTAAAATGTTACAAAATGGAACAAGGAAACTTGGAAAATTGCATAAGAAATGAAATGTGACAAGAGATAGAATAGTTTGAGAGAAATTTTCGTACAAAAATAATATTAGGTAAGCTATTAGATAAAAGGGGAAAGTCAATTAAGTCGTTAATTTCGAAATAGTTCGGAAAACAATGTGGCGAAGAAAACATAGTCACTCAATGTAATAAACTGTAGAAAATTTGCAAAATGTATAACGAAATTGAATTAACAATTTAAAATAAGACCATTGAATAAGAGTTTAGAAAAATAAATGGGAATGAGACTTAGTTGAAAGTATTAATAACATAAAATGACTTTGTATACCAATTAATAAAATAGTTTGTAAGGTAACTATAACAATTATACACACAATTTGGAAAAAAAAATAAAAGGCATACGTCGAAATACTTTTGAATATACAAAATTTTGTAGTGATGAAATTAATTTATAACATTAAGACAAAATAGTGTAAAGCACATACACGAGATGAAAACACAATTGAAAACAATAACTATATAGTATAGCAAATCAGGACAATAGACATAAACAATTATATACAAAAATATTAATGTAGTAATTAGACGAGAGTAAAATGATATGTATAATAAGAATATTGAAATATATGATATATATATATAGAGATCATTGGAAGAATATAAGTAATAACTAAGAGTGTAAAGACAGTTAAAATTTGAGAAAGATAATGTATAAATAGTGAGTATATGTATTATATTAAAGAAGTGTAAAACTTTAAAAGTAATAAGTGGCGATTAATAGAAAAAATGAATATATCAAAACAAATATGCAATAATAATAGTACCGAATGTAAACAAATAAAACAAATAGTAGGTCACATTTATATAGGTAGAAAATTTCAATCTCATTTAAAACATATAGGATAAGGTAATATAGTATCACAGAAATCAAATCATATAAAATGAGAGCACATAAGAAAATTTCATAAGAAAAATCCAAAATGAAGAAAATAATTGTTGAAATATTAATTTAATAAATGGCAATTTAAAACTTGAAAAAAAAATACGTAAAGTAATAGTAGACATAGACGGGTAAACATGAAGTGATATAAATACATGAAAGACGAAATTTTAAGTTTGAAAAAAAACAATTTTAAAATATCAAGACTAAGGAAGATAGATAAATAATAAATATTTAAATGATTTAATAACATAAGAAAATATTTATTAAAAATTTATATATTGGATATGGAGAAAGTACAATGATAATGATCTACAAAAATAATTTGAGAGGGAAGTGTGTAAGGTATCATGAATGACGGTCCAAGCCAACCACGCTTCCACTGCGCCACTCTGATACTCAGGAGAAAATGTGCTCGCATACACTCTCATATTAATGTATACGAGGAGAACATCATGAATGAAATTGAATGTAAGTTCAATAACAACTTCATTCACGACTTCAGCCATCCAAAAGAAAGAGAAAGCATCAGCCGATAAAGCAACACAAATGTAAATCATTTACATTTAAATCTCTATCAGCTGAAACTCACACTCTAGTGTCTGCATGAATAATATTGTAACTACTCAATAAGGTGTCACGGGTTCTAGACTATAGTTAATGATCTTACTACTCTTCCTAAACAAATCTTAGTCTATCAAGTTCTGATTTACTTGGGTTAGCTGTAGGAGTCGGTTCCCAGCTAGCGGTGGTCCGAAGACGCTTAAATACCGTGTCGCTTGGGGCTGTTTACACCCGGTTGACAGAAGGACTCCTTTGGCTTGTTCCCAAATTTATCGTCCCTTTTTATCGTTCCTTATAAACTTGTACTACTTGTGAAGCATGCTCTGATACCATCTGTAACACCCCGAATTTCAAATAAGGACAAACTCGGGATTTCACAGGATCTTTACTTCACTTCGTACAATTTTACAAGGAAAATTTAAAACTTTTTCATTCACAATACATCAAAGTTCCTTTACAACTTGGTTTTACACAGCGGAAGAATGGAATTTACAATAAAACATTTACAACATCTTTAAAATAAAACAGCACCAGCATATCCACTTTATAGCTTCATGAATAGTCCATTACCTGCATGTCAATCTGTGGGCACGTCAGTTACTTACAACTGACGAAATGTTATACACGGCTATCCTCTCTATGCCGGGAATAGTATAACGATCTCATACTTTAACAAATCACAAAAAGATTGAATGAACAAGTAAAGTGTCAAAAGTGATTATTCTAAACATAAGTGTATGTCATGCCTTAATGCCTGATGCACACATTTCTATACTAGGATGACACTAATGCACACTTGTTCGGATTCTATGCATCCCATACTACATAGGTCCGAGGGCAAGCGCCTACGTTCTTCACAATACAGGGCTCGATCCCTCGCCATGAAAACTACCCGGTAGCAAAACAAAGTTCAGACTATTCCACGAATGTGAATCCCAGCCTTGGAGTCCACCGCCGGCTGTTATAACAGATTCCACATCGTGCGAACCGTCCCGTATGTGACCCTCTAGCCCAGTATATATATATATATACATTGGAGACGGTAAACACAAAAACTCATCCGTCCGACTACTGAAGATCTTGGAGTCCACCGCCGACCCGTCCTCATAGTCCCGGATTAAAATATAATAATCCATCTCCCACAGGGCAACCTCAGTCCACCAACTGGGTCTATAGTCTTGGAGTCCACCGCCGACTATATAGAGCACCCCACTTACGTTTCCCTAAGTTTACTACATCTTCCCTTATGTGCCTAAATTTTCTTAAGTTCAAGACATGAATAATTTTCACACGTAGAATTAGTTGTTACCTCCTACCGGACTTAATCAACAAATACGAGATGGCTCCTTAGCCATATCTCCGAATCATTTCTCAAATCTTTTCTTTTAATAATCCCGGTACCGAGGTCTTACTAACTTTAAATCATAAACTTTCATGTACAAGAAAACATGGGTACACATACCCTTTAGTAATCATGTCTTAAACCTAGTTATTTTCATCTTTCAAATTATTCACAAATGTGATTCAATGTCTCATCTGAATTTGTATTCATGAAGTCTCATCTTAATACTACTCATGAGTCTTTTATTCACAATCTTTCAAAAGCCATATTCTTCTTCATGAACAATATTTCCATCCATTTTTAAGTCACTTTAGCAATACATTTCAACCACATCAACATTTCTACAAAATAAGAGTGTAATCCTTTCAAAAGAATTTGATTCACAACACAATATTTTTCTCATTTTTTTTAAAAAAATAAGTGTCATACTCTTTACTAAATAGATTCTAATCACAACCCAAATTTCTTTTTCAGTTTCCCTTCCATTTTCTTAATTGTACATGAAAATCTCAAAAAAAAAACTATTTTTAATAATTTCTTCATTATGTTTTATGAACCCTAGAATTTTCCCAAAATGAAACACTTTTGAAAGTCAAACTGACCCACTTTCGATACTATTTACCAAATTGACCTACTCACTATCAAAATTGCAGGTCTAGTTTCAACGGAACTTTTGAAAGTTTTTACCAAACTGACCCACTTTCGAAACTATTTGCCAAATTGACCTACTCACTATCTGCTCGTAAGTTCATTAAAAGAAAAAAAAATGTTCTGGGCTTCGTAAGAATCGAACCCAGGCCGAACACAGAAGCAGCGCACGGCCGAGCCAACAGGCCAGTTGCGCCCAACGTCCTAAACTCGTTTCTTGGGTTTTTGTCCCAACTTTCTGTTATTCTATTATCTTCAACACTCGATTTTTCTCTTGCTCTAATCTTTCATATAATTATGATTTGTTCGTCTATACTGAGTCTACTTTCTCACAGTAACTCAAAATTTTATAATGCATAAAAATAAAACTAACTTTCAAATTATTATATGAACTTGCATTTATTCAATTCAATCAAAGTAGCACACTACATCTTTTGCAATCAATGAGTTGAATAGCATCAAATTTACTTTACAAAATATAGTTGCTTATCAAAAGAAAATGTCAACAATTATTCACATAATCAAAAATCTCTACATTCATGTATACTAGTTTATGACAAACTAATTAATTATTCTTTTCTTATTATCAACTAACATAATGTTGATTAATTTTCTAAACATCGCATCTTTCATTACACCCTATGCATAGATTTGTTCTACTCTTTTTCAAAATCAAATTCTACACTACACATTTATTTTATTATTAGCATACACATTATCTATAATTAGAAAGTAGAGAACACCCACCTCAATGAAGTTTGAACAATGAAAGGAGAGATAGAACATCACTCCTAGCTTCACAAGCACCTCCTAGTCCTCTTCTCCTCCTAGCAAAAGCTCCAAGCAAGAGAACACTTCTTTTCTTACTCTCTTTCTTTTTCCTTTCCCTCTTTTCTTTCTCTCTTGCTTCTCTTTTCTTTCTTCTCTTTCTCTTATTTATTTTATTTTTGGTGTGAAAAAGAATGAGAAATGAGTTGCTATTTATAGGACAATTCTAGGGACTATATTGCAAAATCTCCCACCTAATAACTTCTCATTTTAATTCTCTTTTTAATTACCCATCTTTTCATTTCTCAACTCCTAAAAACTCCCAACCTTTCACCTCCTTATAACTCCTACCTCTTCTAATTCTTAACTCCCACTCTCCACTCTCTTCTTACATTCACTCTCTCATTCCCCACTCCTACTTCCGGTTTCAAACAGTGAAGCCACACATACTAACCCGGGTGGGCCCCTCTCCCTTACCAAGATCACACCTTATTCATTTAATCCCTTACACATTATTTACACTATGTTATCATGTATGCTTTCCAAAACATAATAGCCCACTTGATGTTTTCTATAACAACCGTGGCCCCCATTTTTCACATTCACTTCTTTCTTACACTTTTTTTTTCACTTACTAATTAACATTTCATCAAACATACAACACATCTATTTATACACTACACCTTTTTACCATATATACAACATATTATATATTATTAAATTACACACTCCGAACTTTATTTTAAAAGAACAAATACGTTTAAATACGTGCACCGAAACAAACACGTGCGTTGCACGTGAAAACATGAAAGTGCGAAAATTGACTTTATTGATCAAAGGATATTAAATATAATCGAAAATAATATAAGAAAAATATATTTACTAATTTTATACATTTCATGATGAAATCGCAGCACGTAGAAAGCACGTGCATTATACGTGTAGAAAATCGAAAAAATACATTTTAATCAAAACAAGGGGAAAATAAATTTTCGTTTTATAAAATAGATTTAAATACATAAAAATAAATAATTTAAACCTATAGAAAATTTTATACGTAGTTGTGGAAACACGTGCATCAAAACACGTAAAAAGCACGTAAATCCTACGGATTGAAATATTATATTTTAGTTGACTGAAATCAATACGGAAAATGTATAAATAGTACGAATCCAAAATATGTAGTGAAACACATTACAAAATATACGTGCGTAACACCCAGGGGCAAAATTGTAATTTCCAATTTTGCGGGGTGTTACAACGTCATTATAAAAAATAACGACATTCAGCCTTACAATTTGTAACACTTAAATATATGAACAAACAAATCTCAAATGACTTGATTTCTCATCCGTATACTAATTTCGATGAGTAGATCAAAATGAACGGTTCGGATTTTTCAATTTATATCTCGAAAAAAAGTTCACACTTGGTTCTCACCGAAGAAGTTCTCACACGATCATATCTCTCTCTCTCTCTCTCTCTCTCTCTCTCTCTCTCTCTCTCTCTCTCTCTCTCTCTATATATATATATATATATATATATATATATATATATATATATATATATAGAAATCTTCGGTTGCACATTACTTTGGTGAGTACTCCGTGAGCACTCACGAAATAGAGCACATATGAAAAATCCGAACCGTTCATATTGTTCTATATTGCTAAGATAGCATAACAATAAAAAATCAAGTAATTTGAAGTTCATTTGCCCATGATTTAAATCATTACAAAATTGTATGGCAGAAAATTCTAACAGCATGATGGATGAGCAAATGAACTTCAAATTACTTGATTTTTTATTGTTAGGCTATCTTAGGCATATAGAACAATATGAGCGGTTCGGATTTTTCATAGGGTCTTTATTTCATGAGTGCTCACGGAGTGTTCACCAAAAATGGTGTGCAACCAAAGGGGACTAATATATAGAAATATATATATATATATATATATATATATATATATATATATATATATATATATACTAGTAATTTCCACGTGCAATGCACGTCTTAATAAATATCTTTTTATTAATAGTAAAAACTTCAATGTAGTCTGACCTTAAATCTAATACTTTCTTTATATTAGATTAGATATGCACGGGCAACACACAAATTTGTTTGTCTACAAATGTTTCTATTAATTGAATTTAATTTAGACGTATATTGCACGGGTTTGCTCAGTTACAAAATTAGGGTTTGTTTGTTTACAATCCTAACTCTCCAATTAAAATAGTGTATGTATATATATATATATATATATATATATATATATATATATATATATATATATATATATATATATGCCCTATATGAGCGTTCTTCGGTTGCAAACGGGCCGGAACGGGTCGGTTCGCACGGACCCGTGCGAACTTCGATCTCGAAACGGTCTATATTTTTTTTGATCAGATCTTGCCTTAACCTGTCGTTGGGAAGAACGGGTTAAGGCAAAATTTGATTAAAAAAAATAGCCTTTACCCGTTCTTGGGAAGAACGGGTTAAGGCTATCTTTTTTCATTTTCATCGACATACAGTTCGTCTTCTTTCTTCCGCTCTCTTCTTGTTTCTTCGACGAACCCAAACCCAAAACGACGAAAAAAATCCTAAAAAACCCTAGATCCGACGCTCGAACTCCCTCGAACTCCCTCTTCTCTCCCAACTCGGAAGATCGTAACCCTCGAACCCCGACGATCGAAACCCTAGCTTCTCTTCCCCAATTCGTTACGAAATCGGAGCACTACATTTCTCTTCCAAACCGATCGCTTGCTTGATTTGGACCTATCCCGTAAGGTATACACTATTTCTTTACCCCAATAATCTACATTTGTAATTTTTTTTTGAATTTGTGTGTAGTAATTTATTTAGAAATTGGAAAAAAATTTAAATGCATTAGTAGATTTTAGATGTAGAATCAGGTTGACCTCAAGTATATTCAATTGCTGAATTACGTTGCTTGCATTAGTATCTTGTAGAATTAGAATTGTATATACGAAATTAGTTAGAATTTTCAGTGCGGTTATGGTTGAAAACCCTGCGAACGACCGTAAAAAAAATACGAAACTTTCTGAGTAGGTTCGTCTCACGTAGTACAAGCCACACCAACTTGTAGAAGCGAGTTTCGACTCACGGTTCGAGAGATACGGCCGCGTATCGCTTTCGGTTGGAAAAAACCAAGTATAGCGGTGCACGGCCGTATATCGCAAACCGTGACTCAAAACTCGCTTATACAAGTTCGGGTGGCTTGCCCTACGTGAATCCGACCAAGTCGGTAAGTTTTATAATTTTCGGATGCCGTTTGCGCGGTTTTCTCAACTTTCTCGCATTACAAGTTTTAGACTTAGAATTTTGTAAGTGCGGTTAGATTAGATTAGAAAACCCTTCAAACGACCTCCAAAAAATACGAAACCGTGCGAGTTGGTTGGTGTCACCTACGAGAAGCCAAACCAACTTGTAGAAGTGAGTTTCGACTCACAGTTCGAGAGATACGGCCGCGTACCGCTTACGGTTGGGAAAAAACCAAGTAAAGCGGTAGACGACCGTATCTCGCGAACCGTAACTCGTGACTCGCTTCTACAAGTTCGGATGGCTTGCCCTACGTGAATCCGACCAAGTCGGAAAGTTTTATAATTTTCGGATGCCGTTTGCGCGGTTTTCTCAGCTTCCTTGCATTACAAGTTTTAGCCTTAGAATTTTCTAAGTGCGGGTAGATTAGAAAACCCTTCAAACGGCCTCCAAAAAATACAAAACTTTGCGATTTGGTTGGTGTCACCTACGAGAAGCCAAACCAACTTGTAGAAGTGAGTTTCGACTCACGGTTTGAGAGATACGGTCGCGTATCGCTTTCGGTTGAAAAAAACTATTATAAAGCGGTATACGGTCGTATCTCGTAAACCGTGAGTTGAAACTCGCTTCTACAAGTTCGGGTGGCTTGCCCTACGTGAATCCGACTAACTGGAAAAGTTTTAAAATTTTCGGATGCTGTTTGCGCGGTTTTCTCAACTTTCTCGCATTACAAGTTTTTGCCTTAGAATTTTCTAAGTGCGGGTAGCTTAGAAAACCCTTCAAACGACCTCCAAAAAATACGAAAATTTGCAGGCTGGTTGGTGTCACCTACGAGAAGCCAAACCAACTTGTAGAAGTGAGTTTTGACTCACGGTTCGTGAGATACGGTCGCGTATCGCTTACGGTTGGAAAAAAACCAAGTAAAGCGGTAGACGGCCGTATCTCGCGAACCGTGACTCGAAACTCGCTTCTACAAGTTCGGGTGGCTTGCCCTACGTGAATCCGACCAACATGGAAAGTTTTAAAATTTTCGGATGCCGTTTGTGCGGTTTTCTCAACTTCCTTGCATTACAAGTTTTTGCCTTAGAATTTTCTAAGTGCGGGTAGCTTAGAAAACCCTTCAAACGACCTCCAAAAAATACGAAAATTTGCAGGCTGGTTGGTGTCACCTACGAGAAGCCAAACCAACTTGTAGAAGTGAGTTTTGACTCACGGTTCGTGAGATACGGCCGCGTATCGCTTACGGTTGGGAAAAAACCCAGTAAAGCAGTAGACGGCCGTATCTCACAAATCGTGAGTCGAAACTCTCTTCTACAAGTTCGGGTGGCTTGCCCTACGTGAATCCGACCAACTCGAAAAGTTTTAAAATTTTCGGATGCCGTTTGTGCGGTTTTCTCAACTTCCTAAAATGAGAAGTTTTGGACTTAAAATTTTGTAAGTGCGGGTAGGTTAGAAAACCCTTCAAACGACCTCCAAAAAATACGAAACTTTGCGATTTGGTTGGTGTCACCTACGAGAAGCGAAACCAACTTGTAGAAGTGAGTTTCGACTCACGGTTCGTGAGATACGGCCGCGTATCGCTAACGGTTGGGAAAAAACCAAGTAAAGCGGTAGACGGCCGTATATCGCGAATCGTGACTCGAAACTCGTTTCTACAAGTTCGGGCGGCTTGCCCTATGTGAATTCCACCTAGACGGAAAGTTTTAAAATTTTCGGATGCCATTTGCGCGGTATTGCGTCAATTCCTCATGTGAGAAGTTTTTGACTTAGAATTTTTTTAAAACGGGCCGATTAGAAAACACTTCGAACCACCTCCAAAAAATACGAAACTTGGCGAGTTGGTTGGTGTTCCCTATGAGAAGTGACCCAAAGTTGTAGTAGTGAATTTCGACTCACGGTCCTAGAGATACGGCCGCGTATCGGTTGAAGGTTGGAAAAAAACCTAATAAAGCGGTATACGGTCGTATCTCGCAAACCATGAGCCGAAACTCACTTGTACAAGTTGGGGTCGCTTGCCCTACGTGAATCCGACCTAGTTCGGAAAGTTTTATAGATTTTTTTGTTTTCATTCGTGCGTTTTTCAGTATAATCTCGGTATGTTTGTTTTGTTGTCATCTTTATCAACAACATTTTAATTTTTTTGTCAGGTAGCTAAATGGCTAGAACAAGGCAACCGAGAATCGAGTCCGGTAACACTAGTGGCGCACCAACTACTGAGGTAAGATCGATTACTATTATTGGTTTTAAATACAAACATGTAACATTATCTCAATAATAACATTTGTTATATTTATTCGTGTAGGTTGGTGGCCGTCAATCCACATCGGCTGAGGCAGGTCCGTCGTCCTCGGTTACATCACCCGGACCCGTGGACACAAGCGTACTCACCCTGCAACCCAAACACCGATCGGAAGCCGTGTGGAATGGGTCCGATAAAAAATTAAAATTTCGGAAGCACACAGTTCTTCCTTGGGATGACCGTATCATGCCGTATGTGGTAGAGGCCGGTTTCTACGGAGAAAGATTCATTCACTCTGTGAAGCTAGATCGGCCACTCCTTACAGCTCTAGTCGAGCGATGGAGGCCGGAGATCCACACATTCCACCTACCTGTGGGTGAGATGACTGTGACCCTACAGGATGTGGCAATGATAACAGGACTACCAGTCGATGGATTTGCCGTGACGGGGAACATGGACTTCGATCGAGTTGAAGTTGTTCGGGACGTACTCGGTATCGACCTGCAGTTGGAAGTTCTCCAAAGGAAAGAGGCCGCCGAAAAAGATATCCGTGAAAATGCCCCCGCAGATTCTGATGAAGATGTATTGAATGAACAAATAGAAGCTGCGAAAGATAAAGCGGAGGAAGAAGTGATGGATGACGCTTTCGAGGGTAAATCACTTTACATCACCTGGTTAAAATTTCAGTTCGAGGAGGGATATTTGAATGCCGAGTCGGATGAGGATGACCTGACGTACTATGCACGTGCATACATTTTTAGTTTGATAGGGGGACTTATCTTCCCGAACTCATCCGGATCAACCGTGCCGCTGATGTACCTACGGTTGTTGGAGGATTTCCAGTATGCGGGTCGCTTTAGTTGGGGAGTGCGGCACTGGCGCTACTATACAGGAATTTGTGCACATGTTCTTTAGGTGGCGTACAGATGGGTGGCCCAATGGTGCTGATGCAGATATGGAGTTGGGAACGCATCCACATCGGACGTCCCCGTATTATTCAGCCTACACCGGAATTTTTGGCCGACCCGGGGGCAGCAGAGTTGTTACCTCCTGTAGGAGCATATTGGGCCGGCCGACACACGTGGGCCGATAACCCACGCCAATCGCAGACCTACTACAGAGATGAGTTGGACAACCTGCGGGACGAGTTCGTCAACTGGGAACCGTACTCGGCCGACAGGTTGCAACGCGTTCCTCCAGTCTGCCTAGACAGATCCCTTTGGTTGACGGCTGCACCTCTTGTGAACTTTTCGGTTCTGGAGTTCCAGTATCCTGACAGGGTCTTGTGGCAATTCGGATATCAACAAAAGATTCCCGATGTCAGGTCTTACGATAAAAAGTTGCACGAGGTCAGGAGAACGGGACGGGTGCCCAACTTCGATTGGGCTGATTTTCATCGTTATCATGTAGCCAACTGGAACACCATGCGGTGTCAAATGACACCGAATTTGATATATGTCACGATACCATACGATGGCTCCCTCCAGCAGGCATATATGATGTGGTACAAGCGAATAAACCGGTTGTTCGTTTCTCCAATGGCCGCCGTACCAGCTGGGGTGCAACTTCCGATTCCCCCCACCCAGGTAGAACCACCTCCAGCATATTCCTCCTCCCAGCCGATGTACCAACCAAGGGCTGAGACACATCGAAAAGCGGTCAGTCAAATTTCATATAGTTTGTACGCATGTACTGTGTTTAATTGATGTACACTAATTTTGAATGATGTTTAAATTGAAATTTTTCACCAACTGTAGATTGAAAACGCATGGGAGGTTGTTCGAACAGCTGCTCGCATCCTGAAGACTAGGATACCCGACAGCTTCAAGACGGTAATCCGGGAGATGTTAGCCCCGTGCCGTCGTACTCTGGAGGACGCGGGTGAAGGTCCACAGGTTGAGGCCTATTTGAGCGCCAACGTGCCGCCAATAAGTGTAAGGCGAAAACAAACTGTTAGTAGGGGAATTCTAATCCGCGAGCGACAACAAGTACGAGAAGAGCCAAATCCCGAAGGTACTGATGAGGAACAGTCGTCGGATGATTCTGATTCTCCCCAAACACATGGTGCACGGTGAAATCCTAAAAGGACGCGGCAACCTCCCAATAATTCACACCAAGCGGTCGCAAGGGGGGTGGCCGTAGACGGTAATCTGTAATACTCTGTAATAGCGTATCTTTTGGTTGGTAATTTTGTTACTGCAGTAACTAACGTATTGTTTGTTTCTACGTTGATAAACTGTTGTAGGTGAATTTTGGGGCGTGGGATGCAAGCCAAATTCGAGAACGGCGTCATTGAATAATTATCTTTTGGCCATGTGCAATCTTATATGTATAATTTTGTTTTAAATTTTTGGATTTTATGAATATTGAATTTATTTCAAGTAATTAAGTGGTTGGTCGTTATTGGACTTTTGTACGCCTTCAAGTTTCTTGTGAATATATCTGTTGTCTTATTTACTTTGATGTGCTTCCATTTGTGAATTTGTGAACAACATTTGATGAAGTCGTTTCTGTATAAGGAAAAATGTACACCACCCAAAACATAGGCTAAGTGCTGCACAAATATAAACACTTAACCCGTTATTGACGATAACGGGTTAATTAACTTAACCCGTTATCAGCAAGGACGGGTTAAGTGGAGAGATATTGACAGTCCGTTGGGAGCCTATAGACCATGTCTTGGTTTAGTTCTGCTAATATGGATCTCCTTAACCCGCCACTATGAACAACGGGTTAAGTGAACTTAACCCGTTCTTCACGACAACGGCTTAAGTAGAGCGATATTGGCAGTAATATAATTCATACAGACCAAAGCACTGCCAATATCGCTGTCTCTAAACCGTTCTTGGGAATAACGGGTTAAGTTCCATAACCCGTCGTTCACAAGAACGGGTTAGGTAGAGAGTTATTGACAGGACCCTATACAAGCTTTTAAATTATACTGCCAAAATCTACATACTTAACCCGTTCTTATATGTGACGGGTTAAGGTTACCTAACCCGTTGTTGTGAATAACGGTTTAAGGCATTTGAAATTTTGGGTTTTCTACAAATATCTCTTCACTCTTTGCGAGAACTATCTCCAGAAGTGTGCAAGGTGACATTAATATGCCCATAAATTGTTTATTATTTTTATAATTTTCCATTTATTCTCCCGTAACTAACCATTCTAAATTTGTTACCATAATAAGTTTTGTGAAAGTAAAAAAATTAAATTACGCATTTTTTTGTACCGAGGGTTAGGGTTAGGTTAAGGTAGGGTTAGTGTCGGGTTAGGGTTAGGGTTAGGTTAAGATAGGGTTATTGGTGAGTGCATGTATTTTGTTTTGGTTAATTCGGTTCATATTTGTGGATCCCCACATCTATATTTGACTTCGTAACATGTGGAACCACATATAAAACATGTCAAGTATCTTAATTTGTGGTACGAGTCGTTAACTTGTAGTACATTAACAGGCCGTTCTAAATTTCCACACTAATGAATCCATCGATCCATCAGTCAATCAAATATATCTTCTCCCACATGCACTTATTGTGCTACTACATGTGAACTCGTGCCCACACAAGTGATCCGATCTAGTTTTTGTTAGCCATCTATATTAGATCTGGTGGCATTGCGCTCTAATAACACAGAGGGGCTTTTCCATTAGAAATACCCTCATCATCAGTGTTGATCCAAACCCGTTATTGGTCTTTTTGTACGTGGATTTTAGGATCTACATGTGGTTTTTCCCCCATATGGGCTACATGTGGGATCTACATGTGGTTTTTCTAATATTGAACTTGTTCTACTATGAAGAAAAGCAGAAGTGAGAGTCTATCAACAGCAAATTAGAATGAGGACCAGCAAGAAAGCCTAAAATGATTCTTATCAGTCCTTCTACAATAAGTGCATGCCTCATGTACCCACATTAGGGAATCTACATATGGTTTTTCCCATACATAGGCTACATATTAAGTGCTACATGTGGTTTTTCACCCATATAGACTTCATGTGGGAATCTACATATGGTTTTTTGCCTGTATAGGCTACATGTGGGATTCTACATGTGGTTTTTCACCCATATAGACTTCATGTGGGAATCTACATGTGGTCTTCACACAAGAAGTGGTGTTGTCATCTAAGCCAAGTGGCCACCACAAGCCAGAAAAATTTGAACATACACCTAAGTGAGAAAAAGCACCAAGCTAAACAAGCATAACCCAGCACCCGCCTACTATTATCGCAGACACTATTTAATATGGGATGCGGATCCCATGTACAGATCCAGTTCTTGATCGCCAATTAATCTCATCTGATGACGAGATGCGGATCACGTGACGCATCTGGTTAGGCCTTTCCATTAGGGATCTCAGCATCGAAAATTAGAATGAGGACCAGCAAGAAAGCCTAAAATGATTCTTATTAGTCCTTCCACAATAAGTGCATCCCTCATGTACACACGTTAGGGAATCTACATATGGTTTTTCCCATACATAGACTACATGTGGGGATCTACATGTGGTTTTTCTCCCATAAAGACTACATGTGGAATCTACATGTGGTTTTTCCCCTGTATAGGGTACATGTGGGATCTACATATGGTTTTTCCCCCATATGTGGGATCTACATGTGGGATCTACATGTGATTTTCCCCCCATAACAAGCTAAACAAGTAGAACTCAATCTCAAAGCAGACACTATTAAAAGTCAAATGAGTGGAGACTCTACGTTTGGGGATATACATGTGGATGTAGCCAATATATAGGCTACATGTGGCGATCTACTTTTGTATATGCACTTTAAGTTTTTTTCATATTAAAGTGTATGCTACGAAGAGAAAAGGAGTGGATACTCCAACCCTAACCCTAACCCTAACCGTAACCCTACTAACCCTAGACTAACCCTAACCCTAACCTACAATATTTTTTATATTGTTTTTTATGAACCAAAATACAAATAAATTTGTGTTAATTTTAATATCCATTTGATGTGATCAATTTTATATTGTTTAGTTACGTGGCTAGCCAAGAAATTAAAAAAAAATATAAAAAAACAAAGCACATACATATGACTGTCTATTTTGTAGAGTTCAGAAGGAAATGTACGTAAAGAGTAGAGAGGCGTATGTGATTAATGATAGAACTTAAATATCTATAAACTCCACATTGGAAACTTATTACCTATTACCTACCAGCTACGAATATTAACGTATTTAATATTTGTAGTTTATCATAATTTTTTTTTACATTCAGTGAACTATAAGTTATATTGACATACTTGTTTACACATTTTTTTACATGCGATTTAAAAATTATGAGTATAACTGATTTAAGTACACTTAACCCGTTACTGACGATCACGGGTACAAGTACTTAACCCGTTATCATCATTAACGTGTTAAGTTAAAGTACTTTGGCAGAAACCAATAACACTTAACCCGTTCTTGGCGACAACGGGTTAAGTGTACTTAACCCGTTGTCACCAATAACGGGTTAACCAGGGCTAATTTACAGACACTGTACAAGTTGAGATGTGTATCAATTTGGTGGGGACAATTGTTGTCCTTGCAGCTCCTTTTTCAAATATTGTGTCAGAACTTCGTTGAATAACAGGTAATTTCATATTGTCTTCTTCTTCTTTATGTTTAATCCATCTTTGTCCTTCTCTGTTTTGTGTTGATCCCTTCTCTGTTGATAAGCAGTATAGGCTACAATCGTCTATCTTATCATGCTCCCCTTCCTTTTTTCTAGCCTATATGATGAACCATTGATCTTCTTCTCTTCAAGAATGAGTCTCCTCTTCTTCTCTTCAAGAGAACTCAAGTGAGTCTCCTCAATCTTCATAAATGTTCTCTTCTTCTCTTCTTCTCCTCAAGACCAGGTGTAATCAATGTTCTCTTCTTCTCTTCAAGACCCCTCTTTTCTTCCCAATAGGGAAGACAAAGTTTGAGTTGTAGAAGAAAATTGAGGTGTAATCAATGTTCTCTTCTTCTCTTCAAGACCCCTACAATTGTGCTTTTGTATGAAGAATGGCAAGATTAGAGAAGGGCTGCCGGCTCTACCCGTTTTTCCACAGTGTTTCTCTTAGTCTTCTATTTTTTTAGCTTTTAGATGTATTAGCATAAGTAGCATTTGTACGCCTTTCATACACATTCGTTCTCTATTGTTATACAGAATGTAGAAATTCTCTGCTTTCGTCGGACGGAGTAGTGGTGGGTGTCACGGTGTATTCATGGTACTTTTCGACTTCTTGGCATGCACACCTCACAATCGTGCCACAAATAGTACGAATATGAGGAGTGCGTGTCAAGAAGTCGTTAAGTACTTTGAATATACGGTTACACCCACTACTACTCCGGCCGACGAAGCAGAGAATTTTTACATTCTGTATAACAATAGAGAACGAAATTGTATACAGGAGGTGCAACTGGCTATTTATGCATTCAAGACCTCTTGAGTTCAAGGATGGTCACCTACAATTGTTCTTGTGTATGGAGATGCAGGAGCAAAGAGACTTGTTTCAGTGTACAAGTGCATGCTCGGTTTCTCTCAAGCGGTAGGGAGGGCTGCTGGCTCTGCCTTTTTTTTCCACAGTGTTTTCCTTAGTCTTCTATTTTTTTAGCTTTTAGATGTGTTTGCATATGTAGCAACTGTACGCCTTTCATACACATTTGTTCTCTATTGTTACACAGAATGTAGAAATTCTCGACTTTCGTCGGACGGAGTAGTGGTGGGTGTCACGATGTATTCATGGTACTTTTCGACTTCTTGGCATGCACACCTCACAATCGTGCCACAAATAGTACGAATATGAGGAGTGCGTGTCAAGAAGTCGTTAAGTACTTTTAATATACGGTTACACCCACTACTACTAAGTTTCGAAGGAAGCCGAGAATTTTTACATTCTGTATAACAATAGAGAACGAAATTGTATGCAGGGGGTACAACTGCCTATTTATGCATTCAAAAAAAGGCAGAGTCAGCAGTCCTTCCTTCCACTTCCGAGAAGAAAGCGAGCATGCACTTGTATACTAAATTAATTTCAACTTCAATTTTCTGTTTCTTCAAACAATATGTTATTGCCAGTTTGTAATGTTCCTTTATATGAATAAATTTTGTTTTGCAAATGGCTTGTTGTGAATGAAATGTCTTGTATATGTATCAACAAAAGAAGATATGTCCAACACCCGTGAAAGTTATTCGGCATATTTTTAAGCGGAGAATGCACAAATATGTATATGTATCAACAAAAGAAGATAGCACAGAGTTGAAAGCAATGTAAGGAATTCTTAACCTAACCCGTTATTCCCAATAGCGGTTTATGGGATATAAATCGTCAATGCCAATAACGGGTTAAGTGGAGAGATATTGGCCGAGCTTCAGCCCCTACATGTGAAGTATTGGACCAAAGTACTGCCAATATCTATCTCCTTAACCCGTGATTGCCAATAACGGAATAGGTTATCTTAAACCGTTAACACCAATAACGGGTTACGTAGAGAGATGTTGGCCGAACTAAACCCCTATATGTGAAGTATTGGAGCAAAGTATTGCTAATATCTATCTTTTTAACCCGTTATTGCTGATAACGGGTTAGGTTATATTTAACCGTTAACGCCAATAACGGGTTAAGTGGAGAGATATTGGCCGAACTAAAACCCCTGCATGTGAAGTATTGGTTAAGGACTGGCAATATCTATCCCCTTAAACCGTTATAGGGGAAAACGTGTTAAGTGTCATAACCCGTTATCGCCAATGACGGGTTAAGGTATACAATATCTGACTGCCTTTATTCTTTTGGATACTGCATACATTTTCACAATTTTCCACAATATAGATATATCATCCACAAAATACATAATCTCCAACACAAATAACAAATCTGTTCACATCGGCATGCAGACAAGTTTTGTTAACACAAAATTCACAGACAGACTGTGTCACATTTTTCGAATTGCACACATACACCAATTTCACATTTTTTCGAATTGCACACATATACCAATAACACAAAAAACTGACATTGGCCGACATTACATTATGATTAAATACATCATTAATTTACTTGTACCAAACAAGCCTACGGCTATTATCCACACAAATATACAATCCAAAAGCAACACATTTTTCAACGCATTGCTTCTTTCCATTGGGCGCGTTTTTCTTGTTTCATTCCTGACCTATACCAGAAAATTAAAAAAACAAAAATTTAACAATCCAGTCAAAATTAATAATTATCTGCACGAATAAATATAAAATTTTAGCAATTATTCGGTGATTATTTTGAAATTGTTTGATATGACATACATATTTATAAATTTCTTAAAACCCCCTTAGCACGAACCTTCGCCTTCGTCATCATCACTCTCTACAGCGTTTGGAGCTTCTTCATTCCCCACCGATCCACTAAAAAAAGCAAGAAGAATGAGTTAGTACCAACCAAATTAACATTTATTGAGTCCAATTAACAAATACAAAATCTCTGATATAATACCTTGCTACATTTTTTGGGCAATTCCGTGAATCGTGGCCTACGACACGAAGACATGTCCTGCAAAGTCGTGGCCTCTTCGTTTTTTGACCTTCTCTTACCGACTTCAACCGTTTCCCTTTGGGCCTCCCCTTTGTGGTGCACTGTACAGGGTCACCTACATGTGCATGTGCATGTGATTGTCCACCACTCTCAGGTTGTGCGCTACCTTCGTGTGGTGTGCTGTTCACTGACTCAATCTTAGCAAAGCCCTCAATTCCCTTCAGCATGTGGTCGAGCATGTACTTGTATCCTCACTCTGAAGAACAACCAAGATCGACCAAATGTCTTGAGTGCATACTTAGTTCACAATAACGCGAAGCAAAATTGTCGCCCATATTATTGGGAACCGGTATACTGCTTCTCCTCAGTTGATCCCTGGTCCATCGCCTGCAAATATATTGATCGGGTAGTGCGGTGTGATCTGTGAACCGAATAACTGCAAGTAGATATTTGCAGGGAATGCCTACGAAGTAGTACATGGAACAAGGGCATTTAGCAATTTTAGTGATTTTGCAATAAGAAATCACCCTCCCCGGTTTTGAATTTCCACAAACTGTTACAGAATAAGCTGCACTATCTGGTGTATCCATACTCGCAATTAAACTCACATTAAGTAATAAGCTTTTGACAACTTCTTGTTGAAATTTGTAGAAAATCTTCAAAGTGTATGTCCCTGCCATTTGTGACTCCAATGCCCACTCGGTCTTCAATTTTGGCCGCTCCTCGCGATTACGATGTGTTTCTTTAAGTTCATCGTGTCTTTGTTTTACTAAGAGTCGGTCAAAGATGATGGCAAATTCATGTAGTGAGTACTTTTTATGAGTATGGTGCTTCAAGGTTGAGTGTAGCGATTCGCTACGTTGGGTACTCAACATGCCCCCCCAAAATGAGTCTCTTGCGTACACAGGGGCCCATTTTTTGCGGATCTCAAATTTTTCCTTCAACCATTTGTTATTTTCTAGTTTGTACTGAGAGATCAAATTTTTCCACTTCTGTTCGAATTCTGTTTTAAATTCTGCCGTATAAATGATAGTCTTCAAAGCATCCCTGAACTCATCAACGTTATTCGACATTCGAACTTCATGCGGTAGCTTATCCAGAATATGCCAAATGCAATATCTGTGTGACGTGATTGGGAAAACTTTGGAAATTGCAGAAGTTATCCCGCGATCCTCATCTGTCACGATGTTGATCGGATCACATGGCATTGCAGCATGCCACTTTTCAAAGAACCACTCAAATGAGGATGCCGTCTCATTGGGGATGAACCCACAACCTAGGAATATTGATTGCCAATGATGGTTGAATCTGACAAATGGTACGAACAACATCCCGTATTGGTTTGTGTTGTAGGTAGTGTCAAAGCAGAGAACATCCCCAAATACTTTGTAATTATTTCTAGCGATACCGTCCACCCAGATACAATGTGTCAATCGCCCTTCGGGATCACATTGGTAATCAAAATAGAATAAGGGATCGGTCGCCTTTTTGGATTCAAAAAACTCAAGTAGCATTTGTCCGTCGTGTCCTTTTAAACCCTCCATCTCGTCTCTCCTGAGATTTCTTACATCGGTTTTGGTGAATCCAATTTTCTCATTACCTCCACTTGCACCTTCAAAGAATAGCATTTGTTTGCATACAGGGACATTAGCTTCGGTAAGTTGACCAATTACATTTTTATCTGTCTTAGTCAATTCACGGTTTCGAGGTAGCAAGTGACGTCTACCGGGTGAAGTAAATTCGTGATTGTGTGCTTCATTTAACGAATAAAGAATCCACGAATTACTTTGTGAAGTACTATGTGGCTTTATTTTCACACGGACGAAAGCTTTGCAACCCATTCTAGAAGTTGTACCTCGTCTGGTTTCATTATGGCTATTCGGTGACTCCCTGGCTTTATTACAAACGTATGATTTATCAACTACATCGTTTTCCTTATATTTATTTCCACCCTTACGCATAGAGAATCCCGCACATTTGCAATATGATGAATAAAATTTTTCCGCATCCTCAAGGGTGGGAAATGTCATACCAATCTTCGGTTTTAGGTGCTCGTCAACATGAGGAAGATACTTGCCAAGTTGTTGCACACGAACAAATTTATCTCCGGCAACAGAACTTCCTTCGAAACTGTCCATACCTAAGAAACCGTGAAGAGGAGAATAGTTAGGGGTACTAAACCGTTGTATTTGGTGTTTTTATAAGTGCGCAAGCCACCACAACTTGAAAAGGAGAATAATTTCGTATTTTTTGGAGGTGGTTTGAAGTGTTTTATAAACGGCCCGCACTTAGAAAATTCTAATTCTAAAACTTATAATGCGAGGAAATAGAGCAAAACCGCACAAACGGCATCCGAAAATTATAAAAATTTCCGTCTAGGTGGAATTCACGTAGGGCAAGCCACCCGAACCTGTAGAAGGGAGTTTCGACTCACGGTTTGCGAGATACGACCGTATACCGCTTTATAATAGTTTTTTTCAACCGAAAGCGATACGCGGCCGTATCTCTCGAATCGGGAGTCGAAAATCACTTCTACAAGTTCAGGTGGCTTCTCATAGGGGACACCAACCTACCTGCAAAGTTTCGTATTTTTTGGAGGTCGTTTGAAGGGTTTTCTAATCTACCCGCACTTAGAAAATTCTAAGTCTAAAACTTGTAGTGCGAGGAAGTTCAGAAAACCGCACAAACGGCACCCAAAAATTATAAAACTTTCCGACTAGGCCGGATTCACGTAGGGCAAGCCACCCAAACTTGTAAAAGCGAGTTTCGCCTCACGGTTTGCGAGACATGGCCGTGTGCCGGCTTTAGTTGTTTTTTTCTAACCAAAACCGATACGCGGCCGTATCTCTCGGACCGTGAGTCGAAATTCACTTCTACAACTTCGGGTCACTTCTCGTAGGTGACACCAACCAAATCGCAAAGTTTCGTATTTTTTAGAGGCCGTTTGAAGGGTTTTCTAAGCTACCCGCACTTAGAAAATTCTAAGGCTAAAACTTGTAATGCGACGAAGTTGAGAAAACCACGCAAACGGCATCCAAAAATTTTAAAACTTTTCCAATTGGTCGGATTCACGTAGGGCAAGCCACCCGAACTTGTAGAAGCGAGTTTCGACTCACGGTTTGCGAGATACGACCGTATACCACTTTATAATAGCTTTTTTCAATCGAAAGTGATACGCGACCGTATCTCACGAACCGTGAGTCGAAACTCACTTCTACAAGTTCGGGTGGCTTCTCCTTGGGGACACCAACCAGCCCGCAAAGTTTCGTATTTTTTGGAGGTCGTTTGAAGGGTTTTCTAATCTACCCGCACTTAGAAAATTCTAAGTTTAAAACTTGTAGTGCGAGGAAGTTGAGAAAACCGCGTAAACGGCACCCAAAAATTTTAAAACTTTCCGACTAGGCCGGATTCACGTAGGGCAAGCCACCCGAACTTGTAGAAGCGAGTTTCGACTCACGGTTTGCGAGATACGACCGTATACCACTTTATAATAGTTTTTTCCAACCAAAACCGATACGCGGCCGTATCTCTCGGACCGTGAGTCAAAATTCACTTCTACAACTTCGGGTCACTTCTCGTAGGTGACACCAACCAGCCCGCAAAGTTTCGTATTTTTTGGAGGTAGTTTGAAGGGTTTTCTAATCTACCCGCACTTAGAAAATTCTAAGGCTAAAACTTGTAATGCGAGGAAGTTGAGAAAACCGCGCAAACGGCATCCGAAAATTATAAAACTTTCCGACTTGGTCGGATTCACGTAGGGCAAGCCACCCGAACTTGTAGAAGCGACTTTCGACTCACGGTTCGCGAGATACGACCGTATACCGCTTTACTTGGTTTTTTCCCAACCGTAAGCGGTACGCGGCCGTATCTCATGAACCGTGAGTCGAAACTCACTTCTACAAGTTGGTTTGGCTTCTCGTAGGTGACACCAACCAACTCGCACGGTTTCGTATTTTTTGGAGGTCGTTTGAAGGGTTTTCTAATCAAATCTAACCGCACTTAGAAAATTCTAAGTCTAAAACTTGTAAAGCGAGGAAGTTGAGAAAACCGCGCAAACGGCATCCGAAAATTATAAAACTTACCGGCTTGGTCGGATTCACGTAGGGCAAGCCACCCGAACTTGTAGAAGCGAGTTTCGAGTCACGGTTTGCGATATACGGCCGTGCACCGCTATACTTGGTTTTTTCCAACCGAAAGCGATACGCGGCCGTATCTCTCGAACCGTGACTCGAAACTCGCTTCTACAAGTTGGTGTGGCTTGTACTACGTGAGACGAACCTACTCGGAAAGTTTCGTATTTTTTTACGGTCGTTCGCAGGGTTTTCAACCATAACTGCACTGAAAAGTTTCTAACTAATTTCGTATATACAGTTCTAATTCTACAAGTTACTAATGCAAGCAACATAATTCGGCAATTGAATATACTTGAGAGTCTCCCCGATTCTACATCTAAAATCTACTAACGCATTTAAATTTTTTCCAAATTTCTAAATAAATTACTACACACAAATTCAATCAAAAAATTACAAATGTAGATTATTGGGGTAAAGAAATAGTGTATACCTTACGGAATAAGTCGAAATCAAGCCAAGGAAACGGTTTTAGAATAGAACTAGGGTTTCGAATTCGTGTCGAAGAGGGGAAGAGAAGCTAGGGTTTCGATCGTCGGAGTTCGAGGGTTTCGATCTTCGGAGTGGGGAGAGAAGAGGGAGTTCGAGGGTTTCGATGGTCGGAGCTAGGATTTTTTAGGGTTTTTTTTTTCGTCGTTGGGTTTGAGTTCGTCGTTGGAGTTGGGATAGAAGAAGAAGACGAACTGACGAAAATGAAAAAAGATAGCCTTAACCCTTTCTTCCCAAGAACGGGTTAAGGCTATTTTTTTTAATCAAATTTTGCCTTAACCCGTTCTTCCCAACGACGGGTTAAGGTAAGATCTGATCAAAAAAAAATCTGATTTGATCCAACGGTCGAGATCGAAGTTCGCACGGGTCCGTGCGAACCGACCCGTTTGCAACCGAAGAACGCTCTATGTAGATTTCTAGTATACAATAATTGGAGGCATTTTCAACCAACAACATTGAATTAGTATTTTAAAAAAAGAAAAAAAAAATCAATAATACCAACTCCTTTGCCGGGTAAGCTATGGTCTAATGCGGATAATAGTAATAATAATAATGACATAGCCAAAAAGAAAAAAAAAATCCTTATTGCCGCCCTCAGCTATATTATACTTCTCTCATGATCAAGTGAAGTATCTGCTCTTACGGGTTGTTTTTTAAATACAAAAAATCTGTTTTTATGAGTTTAAGTATTTGGTGAGCGGCGGTCTTTTTTACTGAAAATGATATTAATTAAAAATATTTAAATTTTGCTCTCATTTTCTGACCATAAATATGATGAAAACAACCCCAAGCTCCCAAGATAGACCAAATAAAAAGGGAATTTTCTTTAAGACCTTCATTTGACTACAAATTTGTATTAGTCCTTTTGGCTTTTTGATGCACACGTTTTCTTTCAAATAATTCTACAAAATCCCTTCTCTTATGTAAAGCTATAAAGTATTTTGAACCATGAGGTGAAATATAGAAAATAAACTAGGACTGGCTAATGTTATATCAATTTCAAACAATGGGCTCAAAATAAAAAACCCCTAAAAAAAACATCTACTTTCTTTACCAAGTCCTCAAAGATGTCTTATAGTTCTTATTGTTTCTCCCGCCATTTCTTGAGTTAAATGTAACTCCAAATGCTGTCCCCACTTTTGAATCCCCTTCAAACTCCTACTATCAATTACCTACAAACCATGAAAAACCTCACCAAACTCTTCATCCATACCAATGCCAAATCATCAAAATTCGCAAAGCCATCAAAATCATCGCCAAAATCTCCACGATCCACCGTACCACCAGTTGATTATCGTCGTCTGGCTTTGAAGATCATTCTCGCTGGCGGAATTGTGGAGTACTACTACATGGCAACCCCTGCATTTAGGATCATGGAGAAGTACCCACGATATATTCTTGCTCGGCCTGATATCTTTTGCAGGC
Source organism: Hemerocallis citrina (assembly GCA_017893485.1). Classification (NCBI taxonomy): domain Eukaryota; kingdom Viridiplantae; phylum Streptophyta; class Magnoliopsida; order Asparagales; family Asphodelaceae; genus Hemerocallis; species Hemerocallis citrina. The sequence goes on from CM030358.1 coordinate 131,306,587, forward strand.
CCTGGGAATCCATTGTGAAACCTGAAGAAATCTTGACTCCTGGAGAGGAGTTGTACGTCGTGCCACGTGGGACCGTTTTGAAGTTACAGAAAAGGATGAAACAACCATCTGAAAGTAAGTGTAGAAAGGATGAAGGGAATGCAACAGAGAAGGATGATGAGTACTACTCCGATGGCTTGGCCAAGAAGGGGAGTTCTACTGCTAAACAACGCCGCCGAGTGAAAAAGAAGGTGAGGTTTGCTGGGGCGTGGGAACCATCTCTTGTGCCAATCAACGAATCATCCTCCATTTAGGAGGGTGCCGGAACATTGAAGAGTGTTTAATTTGTTATATTTTTGGATACCTTTTTGACATTGTCAATTTTGTTCTTGAGGAATTAGTCCAATAATTCAAATTCAAATGTTGGATTCAAACTTTTGTTAGAGATCGATGGTGAGATTTTTGGGTGTGGATTGAGCCATTGTCTTCCACCTAATAAGGATTTTATTTGAGCTATTTTAGTTTCTTTTATCCAACTTCTGCAATGTTGTTCTTGAGGAATTTTCCTATTAATTTAAGAGAACAAGAGGGGCGGCTAGGGTGTACCCTAGCTAACTTAGCCAGCAAAACATCTCAAAACTCATATTCGATCATCCAAAATGAAAAATCAAATCTTGGATGTGATCTACATCACGAAGACTATTTGTGGACAAAATTTGAAGAATTGGACCGAGTTTTAAAAGCTCATCAAGTGACCTAAAATAAGAGTAATTTTAAACTGTTTATAGACCATTAATAGTTTTTCCTTGTGATATACGATTAAATCTCATCAAATTGATTTGAATTTTTACGCACACTTACTTTCTAAGGTGTAGATCTAAGGGATTGAATTTTCATTTTGAATGATGGAAATATTAGTTTTGAGATGTCTATTTACCCTGACCCCCTTATTCTCTTAATTTTAATATATAATAAATGATTTATTGATAAAAAAAAAATTGTTGTGAACTGCTTGTTTCAAAAATTAATATCATACTATTGTTAGGAAATACTTGTATCGATCTAATTGCCCAACAGCAATAACCAAACTTTTATATTAATAGTGTAACTGTATAAGCTAAGTGAACTTGCATCAGTGTCTAATTTTATTGCAATCGAAACTTTTCTATACGTCTTTGAGTCATAGAGCAAGACAGCACAATTATACACACATATATGAGATGATGATAATAGAAGCTTAATGCTTTGAAATCATCTGAATACATATATCATACTAATCACGTCTATATAAAAAAAAAAACAGTATAATCATTAAACCATTTCTGAATTCCTTAATTTTTTTAAAGAGAAACAGAAAACTAATAAATGAAGAAATAAGAAAGTTTTGCTTTTGTTCGGCTTTTGTTCATGTTGATTATATACAGTGAAAAACATCGACACACGGATTATAAGTACATATATAACTTGTTCAATCTATTTGGATGCTTGTATTCTAACTATTCTTTAACAGTAATCTTTAATTAAATACAAAAGAAGAAAAGAAGGAAAAAAAAATCTGGTTGAAATATTCTTTAACAGTAATATTTGGATGAGTTCTCTTTTTTTTTACGAGGAATGAGTATCATGGCTCACCTGTTGGGAGACATGAACATCATTGCCCTGATCTCGGTTGCTTATTTTGTTAAAATCTTTTTAATGAAGCACAGGGGGTTTTGGACCCACCGCTTACAATCAAAAAAAAAAAATTATCGCCTCACAATACACATACCCACATAGTTAGACTACAAAGCTTCTTAATTAAAGTTCATTTCAACCAAAAATATCATTGACATAAACCTTAAAAATTTTGACACTAGCTTTGTTATCTCAGCTGTACAGAATGCCCCTCTTTGCGAAGGGTGATAAAATACCCAAAAATGCGAGAAGAAGGACAAAAAATGGTTTACATACAGGCTTTTAAATAAACCACTTACGTGAAAGCTTTGATAGTTTCAAACAGAATCTTCGGCAAGTTTCACATCAGTCTTCTCTCCATTTCGTAATGAAGAAAGTGAGTTCTGTCTGGTTAAAGAATCTTTAGGCTTTTGTAAGTTGAGGAAAGTGTAGACGGACATGCCTCCAAGGGCTACTGCAGCCCCACATAAGCTTGTGAATCCCGGATCTGACTTGAAGAACAGATATCCACCTAGCATGATCACACAAGTCTTGAACTGGCCGAGAACGACATGGGAGGTGGCTGATGTGGCACTGAGGAAGTTTGGAAAGGTGAAAGAGTGTTAGCTGAAGACATGAAGAAAGAACAATTGCAGAAATTTGACCGAATAATTATAATAAGTAGTAATTTTGATTGATGCAGACAAAACTACTAGAGAAAACAATGCTATGTAGAACAACAATAACCAAGCCTTTACCCAAATCTTTGAGGTTGACCACATGGAATTCTTTTCTTCAATTTGGGCAAATCAACCCCTGTCGAATTCTTCTTCCTTCTCCAAGTCAGTTTAGGTGTACCTCAACCTTTTGCAAGTTAATTTCTATATAAATGCCGTTACTAGTTTTTCTTGCAGATGTCCAAACCATCTCAAGCAATTCTCCCTCATCTCGTCCTCAATTGGAGCTACATCTGAAGTTTTTGAGATGCACACATTCAGTCCCAACTCTCAACATCCTCATTCCAGATACGCTCATTTTCTAGATATGTTGTTTCTTAATTGCAAAACATTCTGACCATAAAGCATATTCGGCTGTATAGGTATCTTATAAAACAATAGCACGAAGAAACAACTGATGATCTCAGGTCTATTTTTTAATTTAATTTCCTTTTCCAAACCCAAAGCTTAGAATGTTCCTAACGATAATAATAGAATTTTAATGTTTTAGTTACAATGCCCTTTCAAGAAAATTACCTCATCCTAACCATTAAACAATTTCCCAGTCACGATACTGACACAAGTGGGTATCAGTTTCACATCATCCGACAACAAACATACCCACACAAGTCCTTTCTTTAATTTAGCCAAATTTCTTCTCTTTATATTTTATGTTATTGAGTGCAAGTAACCTAAGATGCATGGATACCGACATGAACAGAATGCGATACTATGCGCCGACAATGGGAATATTTTGAGAATTATACTGAAATCGCTAGTGTAATGTCGAATACATGTGTCCGACACAAGTGTTTGGCATGTATCGGACATGACATCTTCCGTATATATGTCTGCACTACATAGCTGTTAACTGATTTCCCCCCCCCCCCCCCCCCCCCCCCCCCCCCCCCCCAATTTATCATCAAGAAGCACTGAACCTTTGGAGTTTCACATTAATTTTGGTTTCAGCTAGTTAAGCAAGAGAATATACAGTAAAGTAGAATTCAAAAGTCCATTCTTAAACATGTATCAGTAATAAGACAGAACTCTCTTCAATATTAAAAAAGCAATCGTTGAAAGGTGAGGAAATGCGAAAGGTAAAGAAGATTCAATCATCTTTTAAATGACAAGAGTCCAAGAAGACGGGACTTTACTACAATGTGAAACATACGTCTAACTAATGCACGGTATGCACCTTAACCATTAGTAGAGCTCTACAATCTTCTCAAGTAGTAACAATAAGAATGATTGTTACTAATACTGGTACTGTTATTAGCATTACTAATTTTATGTCCAGAACAGCTATTATCATTACCTCAGATTTTTAGTACTTTTTTTTTCTAGTAATAGTATTTACTACAGATATTCATGTTATGCGTGCTGCTACAGGTCTTGAAATGTTGGCAGCAAGTAGTTGGCGAGTGACAGATAAAACGTACTTTACTTTCCTGTGACTACAGGTTTGTAACCTCTAAAATAAAATCGCAAAAGACTGGATGCATGAAATATCCCAATCTAAAGGTTCGAAGAACTAACCCGAGTGCTAAAGCGCCAGACCACTGAAGAAAAAATCCAAATATAGACGATACAAGGATAGCTGCAGAATTGTGCAAATTCCAGTCAAAAGCTAACAGCCCCGGTGGGTCTAGTAAAGGCATCAAACCCATAAAACAGAGGACCGTAATCGGGGTGGTCCTCCACATTAGCCTGATAGAAAGCAATCATTTTCAAATAGAGAAAACAGTGAAAAAAGGTTTCAAATTTGCATTTACAAAATTATTGAAAAATATTAAGTTGCAAAAACTTACGCAAGAGCCGTCCAGTTTCCAGTTTGCTGGAGATTAGACCAAAGGATTTTGTTAATAGCGCTAGGAACAATCCAGGCTAATGCTACACAAGCACCAAAGAAATTGAATTCTAGATCAGTGACGGTTGCAACTGCCACTCCTACTGATACTGCAGTCAGTGCAACAACCTGCATTGCCTCAAAATAAATTTTGAACCTTTTTTTAACTACAAAACAGTGAGAACTGCAAATATGTATCACTCTCTGTAATAATCAAACTAAAAGAAAATAGAAGAGTTTGGAGATGGCTTAGACGCAGACCAATCAATAAGTTTATTTTGCTAATGAAATAATTTAATAAGTTCATGGTTGTGTCCTATTAAGTCAAATGAGTAGATCTTTTCGTTATATTTAATAAGTTCATGGTTGTGTCCTATTAAGTCAAATGAGTAGATCTTTTCGTTATATGATCATACAACAATAACAATAGCAATAGAAAAAAAACACAGTATTTATCCTTTGGGGTTGGTTACTTACATGAATCCTATTCTGCATTCAGACTCTAGAGGCCACTCATTTCCGTGGTTGGTAATGTTTTACATAAAAGTAACTTCAAAGAAACTCGAAATAATAGATAAGGGCAAATTTATGCTACAAGCATACTTTGCACGGTCAGTTCAGTGTGGTATTCTATTTCATTAGTTTCAACTTATCTCTTTCTACGAACTCTTTCCCACTCTGTTTAATTTGGAAGTTAATATTTGGTTGCATTAGATTAAACTGCAAGACTAGAACAGGTAGGTCAACCAATCTGCCAACAGGTCTTGAAAGTTTTGGGACACCCGCTCAAAGATATATTTCACCAGGATTCGTGCACCATCTCAAATAAAATTGAGACTAGGACAGCCAGTTGTAAAAATAAATTGAACATTTTAAACGCTCAAGAGCTTCTCAAGTTTGATCATGCTGCTGGCTCCATTTTAGTCAGTGAAATGTTTAAATAATGATAACTAGATTATTTGTCAGAAGGGAAGTAACTAAAAAAGAATAAGGGGTAATTAAAAGGAAAGCGTATTGTACCCACCTTACTAGAAGGCATCAGTTTCTTGAAAAGAATAAACTCCGCTAGAGCTATGGTAGGAGTAACAGCTATTTTCGCCATCTGATAGAACCCCACACTGCAAGATCGCGACACAAAGAAAGGAGCAAACATAATTTCAAACATTTGCGGGGAAAAAAAAGTTGGTAATTTTGTGTCAACCAATAAAGTTCACCTGTTATGCTTTAAACTGATATTAGCAAGTCCAGTGGAAAATGACATCACAGCTCCCAAGATAAATAAGGAAGAGTAAGGTGTAGATTTAGGAGGGGAAGAAGGAAGCAGTGAAAGTGTTTTGAAGAAGGCCATCAGAAACCAAGCAGTCGCATAGTGGATTAGTGACAGAGCAACGGGGAAATTGAATCCAATGCTGCCCATTACCTATATTTCAAATGTTTATATCATAAAGCACGATTTGAATTTTGTAGAGGAAATAACTACACTATAATTATGCAAAAGACCTAAATAGTAGATTACAGAACTGACCATTTTATTTGCCATAATAATCCCAACAGAAACTACAAAATTAAAGGTCAACGCAACTACTGGACCACAAAATCTTTGCTGTTGGCGTCTTGCTCCATCGGAAGTATGAAAGTCATTGTACATTGAACTTCTTATTTCTTCAAGTGCACGACCTGGCTAGCAAATGAAATATGAGAGGAATGAATCTACATAAGTTTGATCTTACACTTAATAGAAAAAGATATTTCAGTTACTACAATATTTATAGTTATTCTCCAGATGCCGAGACTAGAGACAATCTAAATCCATATGTACATGGGGGACAAGTGCATGTCAGCATGTGTTTGTACAATCATCTAAATTATCTTTCACAATGTTAATGACTTTTATATATATATAAATCCATATGTACATGGGGGACAAGTGCATGTCAGCATGTGTTTGTACAATCATCTAAATTATCTTTCACAATGTTAATGACTTATATATATATATATATATATATATATATATATATATATATATATGGGTAAAAGGGATATGAGCAACTTGCTCATTTAGTAAATGAGCAATTGATTATGTGGCATGCATGTGATACATTGGCATGCATGTGATAGAGAGAGCCTACTCTTGCCATATAAATGAGTAGACCAGAAGTTGGGGAAGAAAAAAACTCGGTAATAGGGAAACTCTATTTATCTCCAAAATAAGACATAAAAAATTAAAGAGAAAAGAGACACCAAAATATTCTTGATAGTACACTGAAATAGACAAGTTGTAAGCTTTGGTCAAGAAAGATCAAACAAGTAGGGAAAAATCTTGAAGGTGAAGTATTTAGGGTATACTTAAGAGAATCCTGATAGGACATATTGCAAAATGCAAACCAATATACAGTATAATGGAAAAGGGAAATTTTAAATGCCCCTCAGTCTCTATCAGTTGTCAATATGACAATTAACCTCAATACCTCACGTCACAAAAAAGCACACAACAGTCACTTATGTTACTCAAAATTCTCACATCAACTTCCTCTCCTTTGAAGGCTAACGCATGACCACATTTGAATGCACTTCTACAAAATCAGTGAACAGTTCCTAATCATATTTCTTAGTCAGTTAAATGTTTGTTGTACTGGTTTCTAGCTACTCTAAACAGCAAACACACGCAATTTTATTATTGAAATATATATCTTCAATAATAAATTGTAAGATACAACAAAATAAAACTGGTATCATAAATCCTAAATAGGGGTCTAACCATGTTCTTTATCTTCTTATACCTATGTCCACTAACTGATACAACCTAATCATTTCATCTTCTACACCTGCAATTCCTTAATCTCTTAACCAAATGCTCGCTCCTCGTGAAGTACAAAACTTCAAACTAAAACCTTAGATCGATCTTCTTCATTTCACATCTCCAACCATACTCCCATCTTTTGTAGAAGTACAAAATTACCTTAAACAATAATACCAAATCCTAATAAACCAGTCCATCTACGTCATCCCAATAAACCAGTCCATAGCTTTTCCATCAAAATGGAGAACCTAAAAATACAAAAAGCTAAGCCGAAAACCAAAGTTCATAAATCTGAATAGGACTTGATTCCTTTACCTTATACCTTTCTTTACTTCATCACCAATGTTATATATATCGGATATCAGTATTGTATCAAAAAGCAAATTTTCATATTGGATACCAGATATCGGTGATATGTTAGTGATATTTAAACAATATCGGGTTAACACATCGGATGAAAATACGTATTATAATTGTGATTTAGATGAACTTTACACTTTATATATTATAAATACAAGAAACCTAATGCAAGTAATAATAGTTATAACCAAATGTATAATTGCCTACATGAAATATAATACATAAACGAAACATATCTACATATTAAAGATTTGAAGACAAGAAGAGGACTTTTTTGAAAGAAAACTTACGACAAGTTAAAATGTCTCAATGTTCACTCCATATAGCAATCTACTCATGCTACTTTAAAGTAATATTTTAATTTATTGTTTATTAACCTTGGAGATGCTAATTTTTTTTTTTTTTTTGTATATACACTCATAAAAGCAATTAGCTTAACTAAAAAAAGGATATGTTGAACATAAAATCAAATTTGTAATTTTGAAGAGAAAGAGTCAATGTGATATGGATGAATATGACGTATTCTTTGTCATATCTCCATCATAATCATTTTTAGTTTGTCTCGTCTCTCTCTAATCTATAATACAATTACAAACCCCCCAATACTGTCCTTTATTATTAGAGATTACAAGTGAATCTCTCCTTCACATGTTCAATAAACGAAAACCCCTAAGACTTTTGGGAAAGGAAGCTATAAGGTATTTTAGCTAATTTTTTTGACCTATTTCTCTTTTTTTATACAATGAGTTATTGGGGTCTAATTGGGTTTGAGTTTGAACCTTAACTCAAAGGTCTATGGCATTTTTTCTTTTATAATACCAGATATTAAATTAGGTAGATACATTTCAGACATTTATTGATATAACGGATGAATTACGTTTCAAACACTGGTTTCGGAAATATAAGTTTGACCAAAATGATATAACGGCCGGTATAATGGTCGTAAGAGCATCCACAGTAGTTTGCTATATTTGCATAATATGCATATTTCAGCATTTCGATTGCAACAATCGTTTGCTACTTATGCATATTTTGCCACAGTCGCTACAGCAAATTGCTATATATGAGAGAGGATATAGCAATATGCATATTATACAGGACGAAACTTGAAGTTTCGTCCGAAATATTTTAAATTTTATTTTTAATCCATCAGACGGATCAAAATAAAGGCATTTTTAATTTAAATAAAACCCCAGAAATGTGAAAAGTGCATGGACAAAACTTGAAGTTTCGTCCGTGGATTTAGGATATTAATTAAGTTAATTAATTAGTTAATTATACTTAGTATCTAATTAGCTCATTTAATAATCGATTAGATGTTTAGTTAATTATACTTAGTGGGTTTAATGAAACTTAGTGGGTTTAATTATACTTAGTGGGTTTGAAAATGACTGCAACCCATTAGACAAAAGTTGAAGTTTCGTCTGTGGGGGAAATTTTTTTTTCTCTCCGATGAAATTTTAAGTTTCGTCTGCCATTTTAAATAATTAAAATATTCAATTCAGGCCAAAAAAATATGAATTTTTTTTTCATGGTCAAGTTTCGTCCGATCAAATTTTGTTCAACTTTGCTATATTATAGCATTTGATGACTGCAAGAAACCCCACTTTGCTATATCTATTTTATGCATTTTGCTATGTTTTACCTTTCACGACTGTGGATGCTCTAACGGGTGATATTTAAAACAAAATTCATCACAATTTGATCCATACAAGCTTACCCAAATACAAATTATATTTACCTAACCCCATGATAGTATTAAGGATTTAGTTGAGGTGATCAAATTTAGAGTTCCATGACAGGCTTATGGGAGGGGAAAAATTAAGTAATAATCTTTTTGACTTGAGGATTGAGGGATGGGCTAGGACAATCAAAAATGATGGTATTTAGTGTTGCATAACATACGAAGATGGGTCTAGAAAAGATGGTACTTATGGAGTTAAACAAATTTTACTCTAAAAGATGACTAAGAGCATCCACAGTTGTTTGCTAAATTTCCATTTTATCCATAATATAGCAATTTCGACTCTGCAGTCGTTTGCTATTTATTCATATTTTGGCAAAATCACTACAGAACAATGCTATATATTTGAGAGCAGATATGAGAATATACATATTATAGCAGACGGATCTTGAAGATCCGTCCCAAATAAAAAAAATTATTTTTTTATTATATCAGACGGATCTTGAAGCTCCGTCGCAACTATTTTTTTTTTCAATTCTAACCTTGAACAAATCTTCAAGATCCGTCCCAAATAAAAAAATATTTTTTTATATGGGACGGAGGACAGAACTTGAAGCTCCGTCCAAACAATTTTTTTTTTCACTTCTTACCTTGGACGGATCTTGAAGATCCATACCTTGTTTTTTTAAAACTTTTTTTAATTATTAAAATTATTAAAATATTAAAATTAATTATTAAAAATTGCCCCTTTTTTTCCCCGGGACGGAACTTAGAGTTCCGTCCGATCAATTTTTTTTATATTGCTATATTATAGCATTTCACCACAGCAGCAAACATCCAATTGCTATATGTATAATACACATTTTGCCATTTTTTTAGCAATCACGACTGTGGATGCTGTAATGATGGAATATGACCATGTTCTACTATGCAGATATGGAAAATAGTCCGAGAACAATAATGATTAAACATGTCCCCCAACAACAATTGTAACAATCACAAATTCCCTTACCTCAAATTGTAGTGTTCAACTATATGAATCATTTCGTTCATACCTCACAAATACAAGCAATCTCATAGCAATTATCAAGTTCCTTTAGACAGCCTTAGTTCTTCAAGATATTTCTTTGTCTAGCTTATAGTATGAATTTAATCACACATTTTCATAACATCTTATACAATTTTCCTCATCTTCTTCTCAGTTGGAGGCTTGGAGCTACATGCTACTCTTTCACATTACCTTGACACCCAGCCATCTGAACTATCCTCATTTTCGTTATATTCATTTTGTAGACATTTCTGAATTTCCCAACACTTCGGCCATTAAGATACAGCTGAAAATGCTTGAATAGTATTGTTTAGTGTAATAAACAGTTTTGGTAATATACAAATTGAAATCATAATACCGTATACTTCTGGTATTTGATTATCAACGATTTCAGTAATGAACTAAACAAACCAAATTGGTCAGTTGTCCCATGGAAACAAAGATGACGTGAAAGATCAATTAAAACAATTTCACCAATACCAGAAACTGCTGCAAAAAGAGTAATTCTTCAAAAATCAAATTTGATAAAGACGTTTTTTGATAGATATATAACGACATTTATCAATGACATAATAGAACATAAACTCGATAAGGGAACAGTTTAAGATTAAATGCATTCCTAGGTATCCAATCACAAGCACCAACTACAATAATCCAAAATCCTAATGAAATGAAATCCGTGATAATTAACTATTTCTATATCCTGCAACAATTATTTAACACCCAAAAAATTTATCCATCTTAAACAAAAATTGGACAATGGATGAAACCAAAATCAAAAACCCACTACAATTTAACTAGTAATTTTCACGTGTGATGCACGTCTTAATAAATATATGTTTTTTAAAGTAAAAATTTCGACGTAGTCTGGCCTTGAACCTGAGACCTCTTTTATATTAGTTATATACGAACAATGCACGTCCTAATAAATTTATTTTTTTTATAAAAACTTTGTCGTAGTGAGGACTCGAACCGAAAACCTCCTTCATATTAGCTATGTACGTGCGTCACACGCACTGATAGATTGACAAATGACATTAAGGCCTTCTCCCATTATAATATTACAGATTAGAGATTAATATACATCTAACCCATTTTCCCACAAGCAGGAACATGAAATAAACAGGAAGGAAACAAAAGGTAAAGATATTACAATGGTGAAATAAATGCACAATGTACAATCAACCCATGTCATAACCAGGCAAAAGAGATTAATCCCATTCCTCAAAACCTATAAATTAATACGAAAAACACAAATTTGATCAATGTAACATCAAAATTGGATATTTCCACCTAATAAAAATCAAATTTTAAACAGGGAAAAAAAATAAAAAAGATATTGAAAAGGCAAACCTGCTTCCCCTGCATCGCTATCTTTCCTTTTGAAGGATTTTGATCGCCCATCTCTAAACAAAAGAGAACGCAGCATTCCCATTTCCCAAAAATCGCAACTTTATTGGATATAAAGAATAATGGGTGTAAAAAAACATCACATTTGGAAGAAAGATTTGATTTTGGTGTCAAAAAATGAAATTTGAGATGGAGAGAAAATGGGTTTGTTTGGAATTTGTGAGGGAATGAACGAATAAACCAAAGGAAGGGGTGAGAAAAAAAGAGAGAGAAGGAGATGAGAGGCTGCTTTAATTCTTATTATAAGTTTTTTAGCCGGTAAAGCTAACTATATTTGAAATGCCGTTCTTTCTTTGTATTTTATGTTGTTTGATTTGATTTGTTTTGTTTTGTTTTTTTTTTTTTTTTTTTTAATTGCAGATGGGGGATACTTATATTTATATATAGACGTGGTTTACTTTATTGAGAGATGATGTGATTAGGATTAACATTTTTCGAAAAATAGAAAGACCATTTATGATGAGAAAATGTCAATAATAGTGTTAACAAATTTTTTTTTTATCTCTAATATTATAATGAGAGAAGGTCTGAGTGTCATATATCATTTTGTCATTCTACCAACATGTGCAATGTACGTACATAACTAATATAAAAAGATATTTCCAGTTCAAATTCTCTCTATGTCAGAGTTTTTATTTTTATTTTTTAAAATTATTAAAACGTACATTGCACTTGTAAATTACTAGTCATCAATAATTTAACTTCGTCCAGTGACCTTTACTGGACCTTTTGGTGGGCAAGAGATCTGAAGTTTAAATTCCATTTTAAAAAAATCTCAAATTAATATATACTTTGGGAGAAAATGTGGGTGTGTAGCTACGGGCCGAAAAATATGATAACTGTCGAAAAAGGGATCCATGACATTTATAAACTTCTAACAAAATAGCATATAGAAAAAGATCATAAAAGATCTATATCTGGTAATGGCATTTATTAGTTTTTGACAGTGTAGCATGTAGAAAGAATCCATATCTGTAATGGTGCATGTTGTTGAAAATCTGTTTCATCTTGTTCTACTTATCAAAGACCAATAAAATTATATACTCATATGTCTAAAACAGATTTCAAATGATTGAAATGTTCGTCTCCAAAGTTACCATGTTGAAATGAAGAATTTGACTTTTTACTTGATATGTGATATTAGATGTTAGCCATATATCGAAAAAAGCAAAGAAGCAAACAAGTTAATAAGTTAAAAACTTAGCCAAAGAATTGTGCCCTTAGGAGTACAAATATTTTCTCCGGAAGGAGAACACATAGGGATGTAAAATGAACAGGACGGCCCATCGTCCGTCCGAGTCCGGCTCGAGAAACGGTCTGACCGTGGACCGTCCAAACTGTTATACGAACCGAACTCGAACAAACTATTAGGTCCGATTTTTTACCAAGCTCGAGCCGGACATAAGTCCGCCCAAGTATTATTGCGGTCCGATGCTTTATCGAACCGAGTCCGAACTATTAAAATTTTGTCCGACTTATACCGAGCCGGACATAAGCCCGTCCGATTAGAATTTCAGTCCGAGCTTGAACATATGGTTGTCTGATCCCGTCCGGTCCGATTTACAGCCCTAAGAACACACCCAACTTGGGCTTCGGTTTGAATCACACGTGCACGCTTGTCGGCTGGGTTGGGCTTGGTGTTAGTGTTAGTGTTTCTGATTTTGTAAATTCTGCAATTGCAACTGTCGGGACAGTTGATTCCTGTACAATTGTGCAACTGCCTGGGCATATGGCTATAAATAGGAGCCGATCCTGATCAAATCGGCATCTCATTTCCATATTCCTACCACCCTGTACTAGTGCTAACTTAACACAAATCCTGGTGTCATATCCATCTCGCCCGAAGCCGTCGTTATTCTAATATAAATTAATGAAGTTCAGACTTTTGTATCTTGGGGACCGACCGCCTAATCATATGTGTACAACGTAGCAGCGGCCGAAATAACGTCTTAAGGACATTCTTTTTAAACAAACCTCGGTATATTTGTTCACCAGCTTCAAGGTCGGAATCGAAGATAAAATTATCTTTTTTATGTGCTTTGTATAGTGAAATACGCTATTTGCGAAATAGTTCTCTTAATTCATAATTATTAAGGTTCGAATTGAAAATACATTATCTTTCTTTTGTTTTTTGTTGATAGTGAATTTTACTGTTCGCGAAACAACATAATTGTAATTAAATTTGAGCAGAAATTTAATTCTATTTAATTAATTTTTTTCAAATAAAATTAAATTTGTCTACACAAGGAATAACACATGTTACAAGCAATTTGTCAAAATTAAATATTTAATTTCGAAAGTAGAAAGAAAACCTCTGGGTGTGGTTTTATAGCATACCAGGATTCTTGGATTAGTGCAGAATGCTTTGAGATGAGTGCCTCCTACAATGATTTGCATTTTAAGCAGGTTTATAGAAGAAACCTATCAATCATTTACTGAAATGTATGTAATGAAATGATTTCACGTAACATAAACTAGTAGTTTACACAAGCGATGCACATCTTAATAAATATAATTTTTTTAAAAATAAGAATTCAGACGTAGTCTGGATTTGATCTAAAATCCCATTTACAATAAGCATAGGTTGATAGATGGACAAATTACACTAAGACCTTCTCCCATTATAGTAGCAGAGAAGTAGAGATATATTTTCCTTCCTTTTTTGTTGTGATTTTATTTACTTTTTTTCCTTGAAAATCTCTCTGTGTTAGCAACAAAAGAAAAGGAAGGTTGGGTTGAGAAAAATTGTTGTTGGATATCATCAAAGATATGGACAACTGAACTCCTATGACTACTTTTTGGGTTCATAATGGCAAGAGTTTGGAACCAGGTCACACTCCAATTTGGAGACTTCTTATATTTCTGAAATTAGAGACTTGTAATGGAAGGGATGATAGATGCATCATTATTTCTTCCTATATTGATTCATACCTTTTGCCTTTTCTCTTCTAAAGCATGTAGAGTGTATTTGAAGGATATAAAGCATGCGATTGAAGGAAACCCCTTGGTAGAACCGTAGAAGGCAAGTACTGTGCCTAGGCTCCTTTTGAGGAGAGAATGTTAGAACATCTCTAGTCCGACTCAAATTTTGAATATTTGGCATATAGGAATAAAAGAAATGGGGTTGATTCGTTTGAATCCAAAATTTGGATTTTAATTAAAAAAGATGAACAGACGATGAATGATTTTCCATCCGTTAATTTTTATTTTATTTTATTTGAATTAAAAAAACAACGGATTGGGAATCATTTCCCATTTGTTGTATTTAAAAAAAACAAAAAAAATTAAATCATAATAAATTCCTAAATTACTGTTAAATTAATCCTAATTAATTTTTGATTTCCCGTCCGTTGTATTTTTTTTAAATAAAAAAATTTAAATCCTAATTAATTCCTAAAACACTGTTAAATTAATCCTAATTAATTCTTATTAAAGCATAAATAATTCTTAATTTTTAATTAATTTCAATTAAAACCTAATTTTTATCCATAGAAATAATTATAGGGTGTATTCTATAGAATTTTTTTTAAAACAAAAACAAAAATGGTGGGACGAGCATCATCTTCCATCTTTCGTCCTGCTCATTGTACTCTTTTTTTTAATTGGACGGACGTTATTTCATGTCCGATGATTTTATTTATTTATAATAAACAACCACGGATGGGAAATCATCGGAAAATCATTTTCCGTCCGATCATTTTTTTTTTATAAAAATAATCGGACCGACAGATTAAAAAAAAAGTTTAGAAGAGACGAAAAATCGTCTTTCATCCGAAAACTTTTTTTTTCAACGGACGAAAGATGATCTTTCGTTAGCTATATTTTGACAATTGCAATTTCTTCTTCTAAATATAGCCGACCACTGTAGCTTCCAAACCCAAATTTTGGGTATTTGACCAACGAATGCAGTGCTTTTTTCCCCCCAAATTTTGAAAATTTGGGCAAAATGGCCAACAACTACATATGCTATTTAGTGGGCTCATTCTCATTTTCCATTGTTTATACCAAATTCTATTTTATGACATCTCTAAGAGCATCCACTATCGTTTTCTATGTCCATTGCTATATATAACATTTAGAAATAGCAGTAGAAGGACCACGCTGCAGTCGTCCAAGTCTAAAAATAGAAGCGACAGAAGATCATCTTCTGTCTTTGTATTTCTTTTTTTTCGTTTTTTTTTTTTGGTATTCGGTAAACAAAAAAAAATCAAAAAAAAAAGTCAAAAACACACCAAACGGATGATGTTCATCCGTCTCGGTTTTTTTTTAAAAAAAAAATTTAAGTTTGTTAAAATCATTATAAAAAAAACACCAAACGGAGGAACATCATCCGTCTAGGTGTTTTTCGATTTAAAAAAAATAATAAAAAATTTAGTCCAATGATTGCAGACATTCACAAAACTAGTACAATGGATTTAGATCTAAAGGGCAATTTAGTTCAATCACTATACAAAAAATTGACTCAATTTCTCTTCCCTCCAAATCTCCCAATATTAGAGGGGAGCCAAAATTGACTCAGGAGGGATGCCCCTCCATTCCCCCCCCCCCCCCCCCCCCCAAAAAAAATGAACCAAACAAGAAATGTTTAAAAAAATCCCTCCCCTCCCTTCCCCTCCTCTCCATTTCCCTCCAACCAAACATGCCTCTGCAAAAAGGCACTATTTTAGCTGACCATTAACACATGAAATAATGAAAATGTCATAAACTTAATATTTGAATTTATTTTTCCTGAAAAGACAATAATTTTTTTTTTTAATTTGTGTTGCAAAAGAAATTTTGATATATTACAATTTTGAAAAATCATATCCCTGCACTTTGGTTGAAATATGCGGACAAAATTTGAAAGTTGAAACGAGGAATATGCGAAATTTTTAAAGGAAATGAAATGTGGTGTCAAATTTTAGAAAATAGAAAGAAGGCAAAAGGAATAGCGCAAAAAGGGAAATTTATGGGGAACATGCATTAATGTACCTCCGATAATCCAGTTTAGTTATAGGCTAAATTTTTTTAAAAAAAGTACAAGAAGGTTTGAGCCAGTTTAAAAAAAGTATGAAGTCCAATGGGTTAGTTCGCGGGGGGGGGGGGGGGAGAGTCCAATGGGTTAGTTCGGGGGGGGGGGGGGGGGGGGGGGGGGGGGGGGGGGGGGGGGGGTTATTTAAACACCTGATTAGTTAAGTGATATTTTTTTAAACAAAATAAAAGACTAATGTAATTTTTTTAAACAAAATGAAAGATGAAAGTGGTATTTTTAAACCCTACCCTAATCCTAGTTAATCCAGTGGACTTAAACTTTGTGTCCTTTTTATAAAAAAAAACATTTGTATACTTTTTTTTAAACTGGCTCTAACCTTTATATATCTTTTTTAAATTTAGCCTCTAGTTATAACTAAAGTGTTTTTGTTTTATTTGAAAAATTAACTAGATAGTTAGAATTGTGTGTTGGGTGAACAACAGTTGACCAATCAAGTCACATATTTTTACCTTAGAGTTATTATATGAACCATCACCCTCACATTTTATATCTAAAATAACTCATCTTTGAAAATATATATATGTTTTTAAATAAGTCACTAGCACTACTCATACTTTTTTATAACTTAACCAGGCCGACCCTGAGTTTCGGGGGGCCGAGGCGAACTTCTGAAATGCCTCCCCCCCGTCCCATACTGTCACGCCCCGCTTTCCAAAAATATGGAATACGAGCGCGTGACGAAGCCCAGCAAATGATTTTAACATCATTCATAAGCTGTAGGATCGACTCAGCATCATAACAAGAATATAACAAGAGATATATATAACCAAGCATGCATGAATAATTTATTAAGCAATAGAAAACAATTGAAACAAATAATAATATCTCAAATAGTTTTCATCGTCTGGAACAAAAGAAAAAACTCAGGACTATAAGCCGGTTACAAGGTTCATACAGCAGAAGAAATAAATAACTTAAGGAAAACAAATATTTAAACAAGTCATTGCTCCAAGCGAAGCCTAAAATGTCTGCTCACCAATTCCAGCAGGCAGCTTGTCTCCAAAGTCTGTTTAATAATTATAAAAATGGAAAAATAGAAAAACCAAGAAAAAACGTCCTTAGTGCAAGTTAGGGCCACAAATAGTAAAAGCAAGTACAAGAAACATGAAACAAAATTTGGAATTAAGAAAATAATAGGGATGCAACAAGTAGTGGGAATTCAAGAACTAACTAGAAGGAAGGAAAACTCAAGAGATCAGGTTGGGTAACAAATACTAATTGTAACACCCCGAATTCCAAAATACAACTGAATTCGAGATTCCACGGATCTTTACACTTTATTTGGTACAATTTTACAAGGAAATGAAAACTTTTCACTTTACATCAAAGTTACATGAGATCTTTACATTTTACATTTTACAGCGGAAGCATATATCACAAATAATTTACATGTAATGACAGCGGAAGCAATTTACAACATTATACAAAGATACAACAATGAATAATCTTTAAGCATCAGTTCTCCTTTAATCTTTACCAAGCCATTTGCCCTGCATACAAACTGTGGGTACGTCAGTTTATTCAACCGACGAAAATTATACATTGCTATCCTCTCTATGCCAGGAACAGTATAACGATTCTCACTTCTTAACAAACCACAAACTTGTTCACAAATAAAGCTAAAGGGACTATCCTGTTGATGTCGTGTTGTGATTGTGCACTTAGTCCTTAATGCAGTTATTATGTTGTATGACACTAATGCGCGCTTGTTCGGATTCTATACATCCCATACTACATAGGTCCGAGGGCAAGCCCTTAATCGTACTTCATTTCATAGGGTTCGAACTCTCGTCATGACTTAATCTACTACGGTAACTACGGTAAGTATCTTAGATGTTCTATGATCTACAAGCCCATGTCTAGGCAGCCTGGAGGGGAATCCCACACACTGACACGACGCATCGAGCAGGCAACGTATGGACAATTCAGCCTCCGCCATGGAACAATGGCACCACCCGTAGCCACTCAAACACCCCACAAGCGTCGCCATCAGGACGATAATTCTGGAGTAGTGCCCACGCCATGTCTTGACGCATCAAGCAGGCAGCCTGTGGATCACTCACACCGCCAATCCGATGGCCCTCATACTCATGTTTTTCTCTTACTTTCATTACATCTCCATTATGTATCTAGTCCTTAGTTTATTAGAATCATGAACAAAATCAAACCTCTAGAGTTAGCCTCTCCACTATACCGGACTTTATCATTCATTCAATACGACCCAAAATTTGGTCTTTCATTTCAACAATTCATTTAAATTCATTTCTTTTCAACTGTCGGTGTGAGACTTAGCTACCCTCTAGTTTTCAATTTCAATTTACAATTACCAAGAATTGAGCATTTCCAACTCATAAGTTTATTTTTCATAATCACAATAGATTTTCCTTTGCATGTTCATAGCGTTCACGATCATAAAACTTTCATAAACTCAATAGAATGACTTGCTTCATAAATTCATGCAAAACAAATAGAATTTATCACACAAAATCTTTATTCATCAACAATAGATGCATAATCTTTATCATAAAGCAAATCTAGAATTCTAAGATGTCAAAAAATGATCTGGACAGTCGACTTAGAGCATACTCAGTCGACTTGTTCAGCAAAGGAAAATTATTCAAGAAAATGCTCGGAAAGGTCGACTGCTGCACATGGCCAGTCGGCTGTTCCGCAGCGTTCAAAATTTTAAATATAAATTACGAGGCAGTCGACTGTCATCGAACCAGTCGGCTGTTCTGTAGAGTTTGATTCGAAAACTTTTAATGTTCTGAACGGTCGACTACTACATTTATTCGGTCGACTGAATAGAGTTGAATTTCGAATTAAGGAAATATCTCTTCCTTCTGTTCTTCGATTAGCACACAACATTTTTATTAAACTACAGTATGTTCAATATCAACATAAACATGCGATTTTATCCATTTACCATCATCATAACATAGTTTACAATTTAATGTAGAATTCACATGACTAGTATTTTCTTTCACCCAAATGCAATTTCTAAACATGCAATTTTCCTTTACTCATTATTTGTCTACGGAGATGAATATTAACTCCGAATTAGCATGCTAGGAAAGTCAAGATAACGACACACATTAAATACATCGTTTCATGGAATTTCGAACTGTACATATTTTATTTCATCGTACCAGTCGACTGTTCAACATGATCGATCGACTGTACAGGTAATTTCCAGTTTCTCTAAATGTCTTTAGTTCTTTACCATTCAATCAAATTTTCCCATTATATATAGCCTGGAAGATTCAAATATAACAATCATTCTATCAATCCGATTTTTACACGCATATAACAAATCAATCTCAATCCTAGCATGATTTCTATTCTAGAAGTTATGAGAAACACCCACCTTTTTGAAGAATTAAACGAAGTCCTTTAAAGCTTCCTAGTGCGATTGTATGTCTCCTCCTCCTTGCTCCTCGCCAAAACCGAGAATTCCTTCTGTTCTTGATGACTGGCCTCCAAAGGAACTCACTCTCAACTCTCCTTAAAATTTCTCTTAATAGATCTTTTATGTAGAAAACAATTAAATGGGAGGGGTATTTATATATAATTTAAGAGTTGATTGGAGGGCTAGGATCAATTAGATAGTTATAAGATGGAGGGTTAGGATGAGAGTAGGAGTTATAGCAACCACCCACACACTCAAATAACTACCCACACACTCTATGCACAATCGGCCCCTATTGGTGTGGTCAAGCACGTGTACGTGAATTGTGAAATGCACGTGCACTTCCCAAAAATATGTACATTTTATTTTATGAAAATAATCTTATAAATATTTAACATTACAAGTTGTAATAAAACAAGGAGTAATTCATGGGCCTTATTTAATGGGCCAAAAGTATTAAAAAATAAAGAGAAGAGCTTTTGTTTATTTGAAGAAAAATGGGCCTTTTTATAAAAAGAATAATTAGAGAATACATATACGTATATGTATACACATATACACATTATTCATAATGAAGATAATTATAAGATTTTATACCACCAAAAATTGCATGTGCACACTACGTGCAAAGAAAAATAAATAATTTTCATAAATGAAAATCGGGGCATTACAACACTCCCTCCTTAGAATAGTTCCGTCCCCGAAACTACAGTCAATAGCGAGAAACAAAAACAAGCTCAAGAAAATACAAAATACAAATCAAGCAAAAAGCTCAGGATGATCTCTCAACATCCTCTCCTCAGACTCCCAAGTAGCCTCTTCAACCAAATGGTTTCTCCAGACTACCTTGACCATCGGTATCGTCTTATTCTTCAAGACTTTCTCTCGACGATTAACAATCTTGACAGGAGACTCGATGTAATTCAGATCCAACTGCAAACCTTCCGGCACTTCAGGCAAATGATGACTTGGATCTGGAATATAACCTCTCAGCATAGACACATGAAAGACGTTGTGTACTTGAGACAACTCTTCCGGTAACTCAAGTCGGTAAGCAGTTTTCCCGATCCTTTTCAATATCTTGTACGGGCCTATAAACCTCGGGGCTAACTTTCCACTCTTGCCGAAACGGATTACACCTTTGCTGGACGATTCCTTCAGGAAGACAAAGTCACCAACCTCAAACTCAAGGTCCCTTCTACGGTTGTCTGCATAGCTCTCTGCCTACTCTGAGCTTCCATCAACCTCTTCCTAATCAGATCAATCTTTTCAGAGGTTTGCTGCACAATCTCAGGTCCAAATATCTGATGCTCCCCAACTTCGAACCAACAAACAGGCATCCTACACTTCCTGCCATATAAAGCTTCGTACAGTGCCATCCCAATGCTACTCTGAAAACTGTTGTTGTAGGCAAACTCTACCAAAGGTAAATGCCTCTCCCAACTGCTCCCAAAGTCTAGCACACAACACCGAAGCATATCCTCAAGAATACGGTTGACTCTCTCGGTCTGCCCATCGGTCTGGGGATGAAAAGCAGTGTTGAAATCTGTCTTGGTACCCAAAGCGGTTTGAAGACTCCTCCAGAAATGCAAAATAAACCGCGCATCTCGATCAGACACAATCGTCAACGGAACGCCATGAAGCCTGACAATCTCGCCAACATACATCTCAGCCAATTTACCCATCGAAGCAGTAAGTTTCATTGCCAAAAAGTGAGCAGACTTGGTTAGTCGATCGACTATAACCCAAATCGCATCATTGCCCTTAGAACTCCTGGGTAAACCCGTAATGAAATCCACACTGATGTTATCCCACTTCCATTCTGGAATAGGTAACGGTTGCAATAGACCTCCAGGTTTCTGATTCTCGGCTTTGACTTGTTGACAAACCTCACACTTCGACACAAATTCAGCCACATCCCGCTTCAAACCTGACCACCAGAAATGCTGCTTAATGTCCCTATACATCTTGGTACTTCCAGGATGTACAGACAAAAGAGTAGCATGTGCCTCCTGAAGAATTCTTTCTTTCAGGTCCGCCTGATCCTGAACACACAGCCTCTCTCCAAACCACAACACTCCATCCCTGATTTGAAATCCGGGCAACTTGCCAGCACCAACCTGCTCCAACATCTTCTGAATCTCTGCATCAACCTTCTGACTTGCAACAATCCTTTCGTTCAGTGTCAGTTGAAGTCTCAATTGAGCTAACGATGATCCCAAGTCATGCAGAACAACTTCAATACCAGCCCGATCCAACTCCTCTGCCAACTACCTCTGAGTTGTAATCAAACTCGCCAGACTACTCTTGCGGCTAAGTGCATCAGCAACAACATTAGCCTTCCCAGGGTGATACTTAATCTCCGGACGAATGTCCTCAAGTACCTCCAGCCATCTCCGCTGCCTCAAGTTCAGATCCTTCTGCTGGTATATGTACTTCAAGCTTTTATGGTCTGTGTACATGTTCAGCTTCTCACCATACACATAATGCCTCCATTGCTTCAAGGCAAAGATAATCCCAGCCAACTCCAGATCATGAGTTGGATAATTCTTCTCATGCGGTCTTAGTTGCCTAGACCCATAAGCGATCACTTTTCCTTCTTGCATTAAGACACAACCAAGCCCACAATATGAAGCATCGCTGTAAACATCATACTCAATACCCACCCTAGGCAAATCCAAAATAGGCACAGTAGTCAACCTCTCTTTCAACTCCTGAAAGCTTGCTTCGCACTGTTTGGTCCACTTGAAGTTCACATTCTTCTTGATCAGACCAGTGAGCGGCACGACTATCTGAGCGTAGCCCTGGATAAATCTCCTGTAATATCCAGTTAATCCAAGAAAACTCCTGACTTCCTTCACTGTAGTAGGCCTTGCCCAATCTCTCACTCTCTCTATCTTCTGAGGGTCAGTTGCCACTTCCTTAGAAAGGATGTGACCTAGGAATGCCACTTCAGATTTCCAGAAATCACACTTGGATAACTTGGCATACAACTCCTGCTCTTGAAGCTTCTCCAAAACTACTGCCAAATGCTCAGTGTGCTCCTCCTCCGACTTGGAGTACACGAGAATATCGTCGATAAACACCACGACGAAAGAATCAATGAACGGCCTCAAAACTCTGTTCATCATGTCCATGAAGATTGCGGGCGCATTCGTCACTCCAAACGGCATAACTAAGAATTCGTAATGCCCGTGTCGAGTTCTAAATGTAGTTTTATGCACATCTTCAGCTTTCACTCGAACTTGATGATACCCCGATCGAAGATCTATTTTGGAGAAAACAGCAGCGCCTTGTAGACGATCGAACAAGTCATCAAGTTCCTCAATCTGCCGTTTGATCTCATCCTGCTCCACAGGTGCCATCCTATACGGTGCCTTAGAAATGGCTTCACTTCCTGGTTGAACGGTGATGCTGAACTCTACATCACGATGCGGGGGTAACCAAGAAAAATCATCCAAGAACACAGTCGGATAGTCCCGAACCACAGGAATCAGCTGCAACTCTGCCGAAATCCCTTTCTTCTGACTGATAGCAGCAACCAACTCTGAACCTCTTCTCTTCCCTTGGAAAGTGACTTCAGGCCCTCCTGGAGTCTTCACTGTTACCGTCTTGGTCTTGCACTCGATGCTTGCACTGTACACCGACATCCAATCAATGCCAATGATAACATCGACTCCTAAAACATTCAGCTCGATCAGATCGATCCCAAAGATTCGATCTCCAATCACGATCTCGCAGTCAGCATAGTACCGATCAGTGGTTAGAGTCTCCCCTGATGGAGTAGCAACTGCTAAAATCTTGCCTGAAAAGATCTTCGGTTCAACTCCCAATACTTTAGCAAATTTAGGAGACACAAAAGTATGAGAGGATCTAGTATCGAACAGAACAACAGCTTTCATTCCATTCAAATAAAGTTCTCCTGTTATATAATACATACTCATTACGTAACAGTTCACTAAATAAACGGGAAAGAAAAACAACATGAACCTCTAAACATCCGCCCTCGTACCAGTGATGACATGATCTACTTCATCGGCATCAGCTTCAGTCAAGGCAAATACTCGCTCTGGTCGGTACGGTCTCTTCCCAGCCTACTGAGTTGGTCCCCTCTGGACAACATCCTGCAACTTCGGGCACTGGGATCGGTAATGACCTGTCTCTCCACAATTGAAACAAGTCACCATAGGAGGTTTCACCCAATTGTTTCCGGGTTTTCCATCTATGTTGACAGCATTTGCTCCCGTTGGTTTGAACCTTTGGGCTGATGGCTGTCCCCTGGCATTCCCATTAGCTGCGGGCCTCTTCCCCACGTTCCAGTTGTTCTTCCTATCCTAAACAGCGTGGAACTGCTCCATGTCTGCCTCCGTGGCTGCTGCTCGTTTGACTAACTTGTCAAACCTCCTGATACCGAAAGGTATCATCCGGGACCTCAAGTTCGGCCTCAAGCCGTGCTCGAACTTACGAGCCTTCTTCGCCTCATCCATCACTAACTCAGGAGCATACCTAGAGAGCTGAGTAAATTTGGTCTCGTACTCCATAACTGACATGCCACCTTGCTGTAGTGACAGAAATTCCATAGCCTTCTTCTCCTGGACATCGGAGGAAAAATAGTGACTGCAGAATTCTTCTAAAAATTCCTCCCAGCCAAAAACAATACCTCCCATTGTCCGCTTCATCGACTACCACCAAACAGCTGCATCCTTCTCGAGCTGTGGAGTCGCCAACTTCACCTTGCTGCCGTCCGAGGTCTCCAACACTTCGAAGATAGTCTCTACCTGACGAATCCAGTTATCAGCCACATCAGGGTCCGACTTCCCTTCAAACACAGGTGGTTTCATCCGTTTGAACGATTCCACTAGTTTAATTGCCTTGGGCACTGGATTCACAGGCCCTCTTCCTTGGTTCTGATTCATGGCCACGGCATTGAGTGTCTGATAGATCCTCGCGAGTTCCGTTTCCATGTCCAGACCTTCACCGTTTCTAGCTCCTCTTCTAGCCATATTCTGATGCAAAAGATCTATTAAATTCGAAGTATAAGACATGAATTTTAAATTACTTGTATTTCATTGAATTCTAAACTTTATACATTCGAATTGAAAAACATTTCTTAACATCAGAATGAAAACAGTAGAAGCTACAACAGTCTAATTCCTACGGTTCCTCTTCGCTTCACGAAGTTCTCCCCGTAGTTCATCAACTTCTTCCTTCAGCACAAAAGTCATATTCTTCCTCTTCTCGAGTTCCCATACACGATGACTGAGAACTGCAAAATCGTCCTTGCGCTTTGCCAACTGAGCCTCCAATAGTCCAACTCTCTCCCGCAGTGTCTCAACCTGCCTCTGAAGAGACGCAACAAGACTATTCGGAACTGGTTCTTCTTCTTCGTCAGAAGAAGAGTCATCAGACGAGTCTGGAGGTGGTGTGATCTCTCGAGACTCAGGCCATTCTTCTCCATCAGAATCTGCTTGTCCTGGGTAGTACTCTTCCTCAATGATATGCCAATTGTCGTCTCCGGCGGGGTCGAAGTGATCAGCCATCTTAGAAATAGAGAGGAAGAAACATAAATCATAGAGCAACACATTTAAATCTCTAGACTCAACACACACTCTAATGTCCACTTCTAGGGTGTCGTTCCTTATAAATTTGTACCAGTGTGAAGCGTGGCTCTGATACCACTCTATAACACCCCGAATTCCAAAATACAACTAAATTCGAGATTCCACGGATCTTTACATTTCATTTGGTACAATTTTACAAGAAAATGAAAACTTTTCACTTTACATCAAAGTTACATGAGATCTTTATACTTTACATTTTACAGCGGAAGCATATATCACAAATAATTTACATGTAATGACAGCGGAAACAATTTACAACATTATACAAAGATACAACAATGAATAATCTTTAAGCATCAGTTCTCCTTTAAACTTTACCAAGCCATTTTCCCTGCATACAAACTGTGGGTACGTCAGTTTATTCAACCGACGAAAATTATACATGGCCATTCTCTCTATGCCAGGAACAGTATAACGATTCTCGCTTCTTAACAAACCACAAACTTGTTCACAAATAAAGCTAAAGGGACTATCCTGTTGATGTCGTGTTGTGATTGTGCACTTAGTCCTTAATGCAGTTATTATGTTGTATGACACTAATGCGCACTTGTTCGGATTCTATACATCCCATACTACATAGGTCCGAGGGCAAGCCCTTAATCGTACTTCATTTCATAGGGTTCGATCCCTCGTCATGACTTAATCTACTACGGTAACTACGGTAAGTATCTTAGATGTTCTATGATCTACAAGTCCATGTCCAGGCAGCCTGGAGGGGAATCCCACGCACTGACACGACGCATCGAGCAGGCAACCTATGGACAATTCAGCCTCCGCCATGAAACAATGGCACCACCTGTAACCACTCAAACACCCCACAAGCATCACCACCGGGACGATAATTCTGGAGTAGTGCCCATGCCATGTCTTGACGAATCAAGCAGGCAGCCTGTGGATCACTCTCACACCGCCAATCCGATGGCCCTCATACTCGTGTTTTTCTCTTACTTTCATCATATCTCCACTATGTATCTAGTCCTTAGTTTATTAGAATCATGAACAAAATCAAACCTCTAGAGTTAGCCTCTCCACTATACCGGACTTAATCATTCATTCAATACAACTCAAACTTTGGTCTTTCATTTCAACAATTCATTTCAATTCATTTCTTTTCAACTGCCGGTGTGAGACTTAGCTATCCTCTAGTTTTCAATTTCAATTCACAATTACCAAGAATTGAGCATTTCCAACTCTTAAGTTCATTTTTCATAATCACAATAGATTTTCCTTTGCATGTTCATAGCGTTCACGATCATAAAACTTTCATAAACTCAATAGAATGACTTGCTTCATAAATTCATGCAAAACAAATAGAATTTATCACACAAAATCTTTATTCATCAACAATAGATTCATAATCTTTATCATAAAGCAAATCTAAAATTCTGAGATGTCAAAAAATGATCTGGACAGTCGACTTAGAGCATACTCAGTCGACTTGTTCAGCCAAGGAAAATTATTCAAGAAAATGCTCGGAAAGGTCGACTGCTGCACACGGCCAGTCGGCTGTTCCACAGCGTTCAAAATTTTAAATATAAATTACGAGGCAGTCGACTGTCATTCGAACCAGTCGGCTGTTCTGTAGAGTTTGATTCGAAAACTTTTAATGTTCTGAACGGTCGACTACTACATTTATTCGGTCGACTGAATAGAGTTGAATTTCGAATTAAGGAAATATCTCTTCCTTCTGTTCTTCGATTAGCACACAACATTTTTATTAAACTACAGTATGTTCATTATCAACATAAACATGCGATTTTATCCATTTACCATCATAACATAGTTTACAATTTAATGTAGAATTCACATTACTAGTATTTTCATTCACCCAAATGCAATTTCTAAACATACACTTTTCCTTTACTCATTATTTGTCTACGGAGATGAATATTAACTCCGAATTAGCATGCTAGGAAAGTCAAGATAACGACACACATTAAATACATCATTTCATCGAATTTCGAACTGTACATATTTTATTTCATCGTACCAGTCGACTGTTCAACATGATCGGTCGACTGTACAGGTAATTTCTAGTTTCTCTAAATGTCTTTAGTTCTTTACCATTCAATCAAATTTTCCCATTATATATAGTCTGGAAGATTTCAATATAACAATCATTCTATCAATCCGATTTTTACACGCATATAACAAATCAATCTCAATTCTAGCATGATTTCTATTCTAGAAGTTATGAGGAACACCCACCTTTTTGAAGAATTAAACGAAGTCCCTTAAAGCTTCCTAGTGCAATTGTATGTCTCCTCCTCCTTGCTCCTCGCCAAAACCAAGAATTCCTTCTGTTCTTGATGACCGGCCTCCAAAGGAACTCACTCTCAGCTCTCCTTAAAATTTCTCTTAATGGATCTTTTATGTAGAAAACAATTAAAAGGGAGGGGTATTTATATACAATTTAAGAGTTGATTGGAGGGCTAGGATCAATTAGATAGTTATAAGATGGAGGGTTAGGATGAGAGTAGGAGTTATAGCAACCACCCACACACTTAAATAACTACCCACACACTCTATGCACAACCGGCCCCTATTGGTGTGGTCAAGCACGTGTACGTGAAATGCACGTGCACTCACTAGTTCCCAAAAATATGTACATTTTATTTTATGAAAATAATCTTATAAATATTTAACATTACAAGTTGTAATAAAACAAGGAGTAATTCATGGGCCTTATTTAATGGGCCAAAAGTATTAAAAAATAAAGAGAAGAGCTTTTGTTTATTTGAAGAAAAATAGGCCTTTATATAAAAAGAATAATTAGAGAATACATATACGTATATGTATACACATATACACATTATTCATAATGAAGATAATTATAAGATTTTATACTACCAAAAATTGCACGTGCACACTACGTGCAAAGAAAAATAAATAATTTTCATAAATCAAAATCGGGGCATTAAACTAATATTAGATTAAGTGACTAGTGACATATAAGAGTATCCAACATCAAGTGACAGGTGTCAAGTAACAAGTCTCATATCTAGTGTCAAGTTGTCAAGTACAAGTATCAAGTCTAGTGTCAAGTATTATATTCAAGTGTCAAGTCTTAAGTAACAAGTTGTCAAGTATCAAGTAAACATGTATCAAGTTCAAGTTTCATGTTTCAAGTCTCATGTATCATGTAATCAAGTATCGAGTAAGCATGTATCATGTTCAAGTCTTGTAGTTATTACTATCTAAGGTAGCACTTCATGCATCCATACTTTTACTACATGATTGTTATCGTCAATACAATTTTGTTTAGGCCTAGTAATGGAGTCTATAGGGCGGTGTACTTAGGTATCAAGTATCAAGCAGGAACGGTTCATGAATACGAAAATAAATAACAGGTTCACGAAGCAAGTTCGTGAATACTGACAGGTTCAAGACCCACACAGTGGGTTCATGAATACAACAGGTTCATGATCCAAGTAACTGGCTCCATGAATACGTCAAGGTGCAACAGGTTCATGAACCGAGTACTGGGAAACACGGGCCCCCTTCCGAGTACACTTACCTATATTGTCCACTACTATGGTCTTTTCTTTAAATCCTGGCTTATTATTTATTATTAACATCAAGCAAGCATGATAGTGTGCGAAACAAGTTAAGAAATCATAATCATGAATATGGAACAAGTGTGAGATATTTATATAGCATATTTGAGGGTCAACACGAATCAAAATATCAAGAACAGCGAAAATCTCAATTCTGGACAGCACGACGTTCCTGTACCAAAACCGCGATTCCTGTTACTACAAGATAGCAAAAGTGGACCCGTCAGAAGATCTAGAAACTAGACTCCTGTCCGGTTCCAACGCATATAATTAAGGTACATGAAAGTTGTGGTAACATGTGTCAAAACAGCGAACTACACAGCTATTGTGTTCAGGCAGAATTTGTGAATTTAAGTTTATACATGTGAAACATTGTTAATTAATTCTGAGAAAATTTGGGGATGTTATCTAGGGTGTCCAGCAACAGCATGTAAAATTTCAAGTCCATATCTTACTTTTAACATAGTTAGATTAATTTGCAACCTAAAGAAGCGCAGCAGTTTTGTGAATCTGCGACTACCGACATATCTGCAGTAAGACTGCGATATCTCCTAGACCGTAACTTGGAATTCAAAAATTTTGGAGGCTATAGACATCTAGACATCTAGAGCTACATTTACTTTTCAGGGCTCAGATTCAGATTCTGATTTTAAAGGGATCAAAACAGTAAGTAAAGTTCAGGTCAGCAACAAGGATGAATGTCTTACATGTATAAGTTGCATGATAATTGGTTGTTATGCGTCTAAATTAATGTGTGATACAAATACCGGTGTAATGGTTATCAAAACAGCAAGCAACATTTATTTCTCAACTCAAATGGGTGCAAGATCATCATATACAAGATACAACACACATCTACAAATCTAGGGTTTCTTAATTTCATATGTTCATGTGACTAGGAGATAAAATGAGTCCAAATAAGTTTTAATTATAACAACGAAGGTGTTGTGACTCTTAAGTTTAAGGAATCGACGATAAATAATTCAAGATCAACAAATGATAAGACAAGAAGGAGTCACAACTACAACCTATTTGCGGTATTTTCAATCAAATGCTTGTACTAGATCAATAAATTGTACAAGGAGAATACTTGCCTTTAGGACGACGTTAGGTTAATCCGAATAAGCGAAGAATAAGGGATCGGAATCCCGGTGACACGGCGACAAGCAACGATCACGATCGGGCACGGATCTCGATGGTCAAGATGGTGATCATGATGAAGATCAAGCGAATTCAACGGTCGAGATCGAACATACATAAACATATAAGAATTAGATTAGTACCAAAAGATTAAATTTACCATAATCGATAATTGACGAATGAGAACAAAAAGTAGATCAAATGTTTAACTCACCAAGTAGAAGACGAACGAGACGATCAATGGCCGAGATCAAGTTGATCAACCAATCGACGACTGAGATCGAAGATCAAGATCAAGATGATGATCATGATCGTGATGATCAAAAGAGATCCGACGGTCGAGATCAAGATCTTGATGATGATGGAGATGATGATCATGATCACGATGATCGACGATCGGACGGTTGAGATGCGATCGGATGGTGATGATCAAACGGAGGATCGGACGGCTGTGATCAAGAGTTGCTGATGATGATGATGATCCGATCAAACCGGGAGGAGATCGGGCAGTCCAGGAGCGATCTGATTGATGATCACGATCTTGATCAGATCGGATGGCCCAGATTCAATCAATCACAAAACTTCATCTTCCCTCCTTCACTGTACAGAGAGCGAGAGAGAGAGCGCAGCGCCGGCGGGGTCTTCGACATGGCGATGCAGCGGCGTGGCTGCGACAGCCACGGAGAGGCGGCGACGATTACGACGATGATGGCCATCGGGAGAGGTGTTGTCGCTGTCGTCGGCGTCTGGCTGTCGGCGCTGCACACGCGCAGCGTGGTGGGGCACGATGTAGGGGGGAGTTGCTCTGCGACGCTCGACCATGGACGGCGACGGCGGAAGGCAGGCCAGGGGGCACGGCGGCGGGACTGCTGCAGGTGACTGCGACGCACAACAGACTGTTGCTGGGGTGCGCTGTAGTCGTCGGAAGCGGGAGGTCGGGGTTCTGCTGTCGTCTGTGTTGCGCCGGGAGGAGCACAGCGCGGCTGTGTAGCGGCTGCTGGTTGCAGTCGCGCTGGTTGAGCGGCGCAAGAGAGGACGGGAGAGAGGACGAGCGGGAGATGGAGAGAAATGGCCCTAGGGTTGATAGATAGATGAAGTGGCAGGGATGAGGAGAGGAAAGGTCGGGGAGAGAGTACATGGCGGCTGGGGTGATAGGTTTACACAGTAGGGTTTTAATAGGTTTATAGGGTAACGGGTTGAAATGGCTGTGGGTATGGGTTGTTGGGTATTGGTAAATAGGGTATGGGTATTAGGATTATCCAATAAGAAAATTAATTAACATACTAAATTAGTTAACACTCAAAATAATAAAATAAGTGACTTTCAAAATAAATGGCTATATATAATTTGCAAGATACATTTTGTTTTAGTCGTTGAAAGAATAATAACAATAGTAACAAAAATAATAGGATTTTAATTACTACGTAAATTCATTGGAAAATAGCCACAAATAGAATCATCGATTATAAATAGACTTTAACGGAAGATAAATAGATTTTAACGGAAGATCCAAGAATACATTTTGACAAAAGAATTTGAGAGTGGTAAAAAATAATTTACAAAAATTTAAATATAGAAAATACACAGAAAATATATAAATATATATACAGAAAATAGGGGTTACATATACTTAAAAAAAAACATGTATAAAAAAAATTTGCCAAAGCAAAATTTGTAGAATTTGCACATTGTTCAAAGCAAAATATGCAAAATATATATCATTGAATAACAAATTTTTTTTTTGATCATATTGAATAACAAGTTTCTCATAAGCATCATACATATATGCAAAATAGAGTGAAAACATATAATCAAATATGCAAAACCTGTCAATGGAAAGCTCTGATTGTATCTCATTTAATGCATGACGCTGCCTCAATATTTCACCTCCACATCTACATAGATGAAATGAAAATTATAAATCAGAAACAGAAAATTATGAAATGAAAATGAAATAGCACTGAAGTGAAGAAATGAAACATAGGAGAAACATAAACATTAAGGAGTTATAGCTACATCATTAATCATCCCAGTGCATGACTTCTTCTCGCATTCCGTGCAGCAAACTCACTAATTAAATATTCATAATCAAGCTTTTCTACCATCGCCTTCTCAATACATAGTAGGCCTAATCCATTCAATCTCTCTTGAGACATGGTTGACCGAAGATAAGACTTGACAATTTTCAACTTCGAAAAACTTCTTTCTGCAGAAGCAACAGTAACTGGTATGGTCAACAAAATACGATATGCGATCCATGCATATGGAAATATACCATCCATCCTTTGCAAATAATTAAGCACATCAATTGCTTTTTTTGCTTCCGATGGTACAATTAATCTGAGGTGCTTCAACTCTAAAAATAGATCATCCCTATTAATATCATAATGTGAGTCGTGATGTAGATACTCTTCAAGAGTGGCACAACAAACTTTCAACTCATCATCATGTAGACTTCTGAACTTCTCCAAATCAAACAAAAATCCAAAGATTTGTTCATATTTCACAAATTGTTCAGACCTACTATTGAGTGAAGAAAGAGCTTGATCTACTACAGTTATGAAGTAATGAATCCTAAATTCTTCTTCAGGTGATTGTGTTGTTTCTTCACTACCACTTTCATCAATTTTTTTCTTTCTATGAACGACACGCTTCTTTACGAAAACATGTTCAACTCCCAATTTCTCTGCAACTATTTTAGCTTCAGTCATAGCCACCATAAAATCAGTTTCTCTGTACTCTTCAAAAAGTTGCAATGAACCGTTGTTAAAACAAGATTAACAGTAATTAACCTGTTTTGCACTCCTTTGTGCTTCCCCTTCATATTAGAACCGTTGTCATAACCCTGTCCATTCAATTTTCAACTTAATTAAGCAACTATTCAACTTAATTAACATAATTAACATAAAATTAAGCAGCCCAATAACTCAATAATCTATTCAACTTTATTAACATAAAATTAAACTCAAGATGATTAAAAAACCTAACACAAAACTTAAAAACATTATCCCCCGCAAAACACACAACATGCTATTTTTAAAGATTTCAGACTTTTGATTACTAAAAGAATGAAAACGTAGGCGTAATTTAACTCCTAAAAATATTGGACATAGAACAATTGAACAAATGGTAGTTTCCATTCATTCAATTTCTCTGCTTATACTCTCAAAGAGTCTATTGTTCTTTTGCTTCAAGAGATCTTCTTTCCCCTGTACAAAAACAAAACCCAATATCTATGGGTAAACTCCTAAAACTCGCATAAACTCCCCCTTGGAAAAATTATACACCACCAAATCAAATTCTCAAATTTATGTGTATTTCTAGAGAAATGAAATTGAGTAGAGCATTTATCACAAGGAAACAGAACTACAGAAGCAGTGTATGAATTTGCCCTAGGAAAGATGCCGGCCCCGGTGCAAGAATGTTCAGTGGATCGAACTGGGCTTTGTGGGCAGCAAACTGGTCCCATTTCGACCCAAAATGATTAAAAATAGAGTTTTTTGAAATTTATTACCTTCGATTGGTTACAGATCCGGAGAGAAGAACCTCGAAAAGCATGTCGCCATCGATCTGAAGGCGCCGTTCGGGATGGGATCTGGAGGCGCCGTTCGGGATGGGATTCGGTCACCATTTGGGAATTGGGAGCAAAGAAGAAAGGCGTCGTTAGGATTTTGTTCGGGATTTTTGGGGAAAAAGAAGGATTGAAGGAACAGATGGATAGTGGGAGTGTGACTTCGGGTTTGGGTTTTGGGGAAAAGAAGGAAGTGGTTGAGTTTTGTTTTAAAAGAGAGTTTGGGTTATCGGGTTTCGGGTTGTAAATTGAATGTGGGTTTAAATTAAATGTGGGTTTCGGGTTTTATATCCATTTAAATGTGGATTTGTTCTAAATCACTCAAATTTAAAACCTCAATTTCAATCAAGCCTCCCAGAGTACCCTAAATAATTTTTAAATTTTTTTTTAAAGGATCAAATAATTATTTTGGGGCCTCCTAATAACATTTTTTTACGCACGAAATACGTGCCTATATTTACAAGGAAAGTTCAAAATTGGAGGCCCCTAAAATCGCAAAATCCGCGGGGCCCAAGGCGGCGGCCTCACCCGTCTATACAGTGGGGCCGGCCCTAAACTTAATCTTGATCTAGTGTTTTTTTTATTTGAAGGAAATATAGCGCAAGAGAAACATTGTTCCAGTCGTATGTGTAGCACCCCGAATTTCTAATATAATATCTTAGAAAATACGTGGCACAATTCCAAGCATCAACTTTAATGTAACAGTACACATAGCCTAAAAACACAGATAATTTTTATTTCAAACTTTTATTACAACAATCTTTACAACACAGCGAAATACAAAACATCTTGAATTACAAACTTTCTTTTTACAACACTTCTTTACAAATTTTACACAAAAGCTCTATTACAACAATTTATCTCAAGCGTCCAAACCCCAAGCTCTAAGCAACAACAACTTGTAAAACATGAGGCTAGAGATGATCCCTAACCCCCAAAACTAAAGGGATCAGCCAAAAAGGTGTGAGTGACATAAAAACAGAGCAACATAAGTAAATCATAAAACACTGAGTCATTAACAACAAGTATTAACAACACGAATGATGAATGAGAAATAACAAAAAAAGTAAAGCATGAAAACATCATGGAATGAAAACTACAAGTGAAGCTAGACTAAGTGTCAAGTGTAGGAAAAATAGGAAAACACAAGCATAAAACCAAGTCAAGAAAACACAAGCTCTATATGCTGACTCTCTAATGCGTACTTATCGGATTCTATGTGATATGGCTAAAAATAGGATTAAATCGAGACCGTTCACATCGGAGACGAATCTTAAAGCTCAGGGGTAAAACGGTAATTTCACCTACTGATGGGTCTGAAATGGGAACTGGGTCTTTATTCAAAGCCCAATAACCCATAAACGGATCCACTCCAACTGGGTATGGGTTCCGACCCGAGACAAACCCAGACTAGCAGGAGGAAATCAGGGTCTCTGATTTGACTAAATCAATGGTCCTGATCCGCAGTTATCCTCTCACCGGGAATTAGGGATCAGTTTCCTAAACTGATCATGAGGATTTTACTCCTAACAGAATCACAGGAAACCAGATCCCCAATCAAATCCCCATGGCGACTATAAATACCTCCGACCTACCACTGTTACAAGGTAATCAATCTTTTTCCAGTTTCACGCTCTTTCATAATCATTTCTGATTACTGACTTGAGCATCGGAGGGTGCGTCGCCGGGATCAACCCCGGTGTCTCGCACTTTTTGCAGGTGAACGGAGGGAGTCAGCAGCCCAATTTCGACGAACAGGCTTGGATTCGCTATTCAGATTTTTCCACGAACCCACAAATTCTATCTGTTGGCCCCCACACCAAATTTAGCGGCAACAGATTGGCGCCGTCTGTGGGAAACACCACGAATAGCAGCCTCCCCTCTTCCCGTTGGTCAGACCTTCCCCCGTCATACCTCCAAGGAAACTCAGATCCAGGGGGTCCAACCGTGGGCCTACCCCTCCTCAACCACAACAGGAGGTCCCCCTCCAACCCGTTCAGCAGCAGGGACAACTTCCTCCTCAGGCAGAGGACCCCCTGTGGCTGGACCAACTCCCTCCTCAGAATCTTCAACCCCCTCGGGGTCCAACCGGGCCTCAGAATGCCGGTGCGGGGGGCTCGCGTCCCAATCATCAGAAGCAACCTCTCCAACAGGACCGCATCCCAATACACAACCCCTCTTCCGACTCTATGGCGTCCTATAATCCCCGAGCTTCCGACCTTCGAAATACCATCCTAAATCGGCAGAAGGAAGAGGATCTTCGCCACCGTTTGGATGAAAGGCGGGCCCGAGAGGGAGCCTCCCGCCAACAACGTCCAAATGAGCGATCTCCTCATCGCCGAGACTACAGAAGGTTCCCTACTCGAAGAGGGCGGAGGGAGTCCCCTCAACGTCATCGGCGGAGAACTCATTCCCCAGTAAGCCGAGCCACACATAGGGACCGCCAAGCCGGAGAGGCACCAGTCACAAGGGCAGATCTTCAAGACTTCCAGGCGACAGTCTTACGAGCCCTCAATATCACCCCAAAGAACGACCAGAGGCCACCTACTCATGAGCCAACTAGGAGCCATCGCCTTCACACTCTCAGTCCTCGTCCATCTCCAAGCTACCATCGCCGCAGCCCCAGTCCACCCTCGTATAAAGATGAGTCCTGGGGCTCGGCAAGGTATGATCAAAGAGAAGACTCGGTCTACCGCCGTCTCCACGAGATGGAGAGGCGCCTCGGCCGAATTAACAGGGAAGAAGAGCAAAGGATGATAAACCTCTGCCCGAGCAGACCTCCATTCTCCCGCACCATCATGGAGGCCCCCATCCCAGAAAACTTCAAGCCACCTCAATTCGAGTCGTATACCGGGGAGTCAGACCCCGCGGATCACATAGAGAGTTTCAAAATTCTCGTGATGATCCACCATGCTTCAGACGCCCTCCTCTGCAAGGTCTTTCCGGCCATGTTGAAGGGGCCTGCAAGAGAATGGTACTCTCGACTCACCCCGGCCTCCATCTTTTCATTCGATCAGTTCGAAGGGCTCTTCCTTACTCATTTTGTGGGTAGTCGCCAGGCCGAGAAAACAAGTGTATCCCTGGTGACCCTCAACCAAGAAAAGGGTGAACGCCTAAGGGATTACGTTCGGCGCTTCACCGCCGAAGCCCGTTCCATTCCCTCCCTCAATCAATCAGTAGCCTCTGCCGCGTTCGAGCGCAACGTCACTAATGCCAACCTCAGAGCGTCCCCTGCCAAGAAGCCTCCTCGGGACTTCTCAGAACTCCTACTTAGGGCGGAGAAGTACATACGAGCGGAAGAGGCTCTCAACCCCCTACTCTTGAGGAGACATCTTCCGGGAACAAACGGAAGAGCACAAGCGAAGAGGGGTCCCAAAAATCTCAGAAGGACGGCAATGGCCAGCGCCGCCCGACTCGTCATTTTGAGAAGTTCACCCCCCTCATTGCTAATATATCAGAAGTTCTTATGGAGGTAGACAACGAAGGACTACTCCGCGCTCCCCCTAGAATGAATACCCCTGGCAAGAAGAGGAACAAGGATAAGTGGTGCCGCTTTCACAGGGACCACGGCCACGACACGGATGATTGTCGGGCTCTCAAGGAGGAGATCGAAGAACTCATACAGCGGGGGCACCTTACCGAGTTCGTCCAAAAAGATGGGGCCGAGCTTCCCCACTAAGGAGCCAACAAACGAACAGAAAGGCCCGTCGAGCTTCAAGACTCAGAACCTCCCGGATCTTCCCAAGAGGCCCTCACCTTATTGTAGAAGTAGGATCCTGATTTTCAATAAGGCCGATGCTTGTAACCCGGCCAATAGCATGTAATAATGGCTCGTCCTATTGAAGCGGCCACTTAGCTTATTTCAAGCTTCACATCTTTTCATTGAAAATTATTGCTTTTGCTTCTTTATCCCTCCGAGTCGCGACTCTCTTAAATGGTGGGTTCGGAGTCCAGCTTTTTCTACATGGCTGCTCCCGCAACTTACTAACCCTTAACAACGAGTTCGGAGTCCAACACTTGGCTCGATTCCTCTTCAAATAACCTGCTCTTCAGCGGGTTAGAAGTGGTTCGCCATTCGGAATTGCTCCCACAACCGTTGATGCACTCTAACGACGAGTTCGGAGTCCAACACTTGGCTCGATTCTGCTTCAAATAACTTGCTCTTTAGCGGGTTAGAAGTGGTTCGCCATTCGGAATTACTCCTACAACCGTTGAATTCCTCAAACGACGAGTTCGGAGTCCAACACTTGGCTCGATTCTGCTTCAAATAACTTGCTCTTCAGCGGGTTAGAAGTGGTTCGCCATTCGGAATTGCTCCCACAACCGTTGAATCCCTCAAACGACGAGTTCGGAGTCCAACACTTGGCTCGATTCTGCTTCAAATAACTTGCTCTTCAGCGAGTTAGAAGTGGTTCGCCATACGGAATTGCTCCCACAACCGTTGATTCTCTCACATAAGCAACGAGTTCGGAGCTCACAACTCTCTCCTAGAGTTGCTCCTCAAACTCATCTCACAAATGGCTCTCTTCCAGAGCCGAGCCTTTCACTCCGCTCGCCTCCAAAGCGAACCTCTTCTCAACGAGTTTGGAGCACAACTCTCTCATAGAGTTCCTCCTCACGCTCGTCTCACAAATAGCTCTCTTCCAGAGCCGAGCTCTTCACTCCGCTCGCCTCCGAAGCGGACCTCTTCTCAACGAGTTCGGAGCTCACAACTCTCTCCTAGAGTTGCTCCTCAAACTCATCTCACAAATGGCTCTCTTCTAGAGCCGAGCTCTTCGCTCCGCTCATCTCCAAGGCGGACCTCCTCTCAACGAGTTCGGAGCTCACAACTCTCTCCTAGAGTTGCTCCTCAAACTCATCTCACAAATGGCTCTCTTCCAGAGCCGAGCTCTTCACTCCGCTCGCCTCCGAAGCAGACCTCTTCTCAACGAGTTTGGAGCACAACTCCCTCATAGAGTCCCTCCTCACACTCGTCTCACCGAGCTCTTCACTCCGCTCGCCTCCGAAGCGGACCTCTTCTCAACGAGTTTGGAGCACAACTCTCTCATAGAGTTCCTCCTCACACTCGTCTCACAAATAGCTCTCTTCCAGAGCGAGTTCTTCACTCCGCTCGCCTCCGAAGCGGACCTCTTCTCAACGAGTTCGGAGCTCACAACTCTCTCCAAGAGTTGCTCCTCAAACTCATCTCACAAATGGCTCTCTTCCAGAGCCGAGCTCTTCCCTCCGCTCGGATGCCGAGCAAGTGCCGATCCGACCCCAACATCAAAGGGTCTGGTCGGCTAACCGAGCAAGTGCCCATCCGAGCCCCAAAACGGAGAAAAATCACTTTTCCCTCAACATTCGTGTAAGATCTCGATCGGACGGCCCAGATCTTGCCAGCGTCGCTAAACGACAAGATAGTGTTTTCTTGGGAACTGAGCCCGTCTCGAGATTCGAGCCATCATCCAACGGCCCAGATCTTGCCAGCGTCGCTAAACGACAAGATAGTGTTTTCTTGGGAACTGGGCCCGTCTAGAGATTCGTGCCAACATCCAACGGCTCAGATCGCGCCACGACCGCTCGGACAGCCGAACTCTTAGACCCCCGGTCGGCTGTCGAGCAAGTGCCCATCCGAGCCCCAGAACGGAGAAAATTCACTTTTCCCTCAACATTCGCGTAAGATTTCGATCAGACGGCTCAGATCATGCCAGCACCACTACACGACAAGATAGCATTTTC
Organism: Hemerocallis citrina; assembly: GCA_017893485.1. Taxonomy (NCBI): domain Eukaryota; kingdom Viridiplantae; phylum Streptophyta; class Magnoliopsida; order Asparagales; family Asphodelaceae; genus Hemerocallis; species Hemerocallis citrina. The sequence goes on from CM030358.1 coordinate 131,346,134, forward strand.
TTGGAAACTGTGCCCGCCTCGAGATCCGCGCTGAGATCCGACGGCTCAGATCGCTCCACGTCGCTCGGTATTCCGAGCCAAGCGACTAGCGAACCGAGCCGCTCGCGCCCCTTCTTCGCCCCTAGGGTCTTCCTAGCACATCTTACAAGGGTCTTCCTAGCACAGGGGGTCTTCCTAGCACATCTTACAAAGGTCTTCCTAGTACAAGGGTCTTCCTAGCACATCTTCTTCGCCCCTAGGAGTGGAGCTCCTCTTCCAAAATCCCCAAGACCAAAGCACTTATCAACTTCATGAAGACAAGAATGTTGCGGGGCTATTTTGACCATGAATGAGGGTGAATCTTCATCCCACTCCTAAAGAGAAGTTGTAGATCTTCGAATTAGCTTCGAAACGAGGGGTCGCACGCCCCGATCGAACCTCCGTAGCACCGGGAAAGTGGACCGCAATACAGCTACGCCGAATAGCTCGGAAATCCGAACCGAGCCACTCGCGCAAGGGAAAAATCCGAACCGAACCCGAGCAACTGTCAAAACCGAATCCGAGCAACTGTCGAATCCGAGCTCTTCCCTCCGCTCGGATGCCGAGCAAGTGTCGATCCGACCCCAACATCAAAGAGTCCGGTCGGCTAACCGAGCAAGTGCCCATCCGAGCCCCAAAACGAAGAAAAATCACTTTTCCCTCAACATTCGTGTAAGATCTCGATCGGAACGGCTCAGATCTTGCCAGCGTCGCTAAACGACAAGATAGTATTTTCTTGGGAACTGAGCCCGTATCGAGATTCGTGCCACCATCCAACGGCCCAGATCGAGCCACGTAGCTCGGATCTACCATCCGAGCTACTGTCCTACCGAGCTGCAAAATGGCCAAAAATTTGCCTCAAAATCTGTGCTCGGATTTGCAGAATAAGAAGCAGCGGGGAAGAAGAAAAGAAAAGAAAAAAAAAACAAAGGGCTATAGGGTCGGGTTCAGGATCCAAACCCGAACCCCATAAACCGCTCCTCCTACTTCTTCTTCTTCTCTTCCAATCTCCCGCCAAAACCAAAAAACAATACCCAAGCTATCTTCAAGCTTCGACGAAACCAAAGCCGCATGGACGAACTCCTTTCCTCTCGAGCTCCGCCATGGCCGATAACAATGCCGAACTCCGAGCTCCACCATCTCTATCGAACCCATCGAGCCGAGCTCACCTCCACCCGCCATCAGCTCGCTCCTCGAGCTCCGCCATGGCCGATCACGATGCCGAGCTCTGGGCTTCAGCATCTCCTTCAAGCTCCCTCGAGGGAGCGCTCGTCGCCGAACTCCTCCCCTCGAGAGCTCATCTTCAAACTCCATTCCGATGCCGAGCTCTCAATCCTTCACGAGCGCGAGTTCTCATTGACTCCGAGCTCCGAGTCCAATGACGAGCCCACTCACGGCCGCCATCAGCTCCCTCCTCGAGCTCCGCCGAGCACTGAGCTCCATGCCGAGCTCGGCCTCTCTGACCACCACGTCGCGAGTACCGACGTCCAAGCTCGAGCTCCTTCGTCGAAACTCCGAGCTCCTCTCACCTTCCATTCGTCGACGAACTCCCCTCTACCCGTCGAAGCCCACAAGCGAGCACCACTCCGCTCATCGAACTCCTTCATCGAAGCTCCTCGACGAACCCATTACTGACGAACTCCTCCCTACAGCGCCGAACTACCCCCCTCCGCTCGTCGCCTCTCGCCGAGCTCGCCGAGATCCAGTGGCGCACAGGAACGGAGTTGGAGTCGGGGTCGGAGGCAGGGCTGGGTCGGAGACGAGACGAAGAAGTAAACAGAAGGAAGCGGAAGAGAAAGAACAGCGCGCGGGGAGAAAAGAGAAAATAATAATAATATTTTTTTTGCCACGTGGCTTCACCACATTGGTCGGCTCCAAAACGGACGTTGGGCGAAGTCACCTCCCGGTCGGACTGCCGAGCAAGTCCCCATCCGAGCTCCAAAAACGGAGAAAAAAGCCGCCGAGCGACTACGACCGTTGGATCTTCCAGAAATTCGCGCTTCTGGTGATGGACGGTCCAGATCGCGCCACGTGCGCTAAACGACAAGATAACGATTTTTTGGGAAACGCGCCTCCTCGAGATTCGTGCCAGGATCCGACGGCACAGATCGCGCCACGTGTCAGGTAATATTTAATTTATTTATTTATTTATTTAATTGTATTAATTATTTAAAAATTCCGAAAAAATATTTAAAAAATCAAAAAAAATTAATTAAAAATTCTAAAAATAATTATTAATTCAGAAAAATTATTTTAAAATTCTGGAAAAATAATTATTAAATTAGAATAATTAATTAATATTTTCGATAATTAAATATTTAATTCGGAAAATGAATAAAAAATTCAAAAAAATGAGAAAAAATCCAGAAAAATCACCAAAAATCCAGAAAATTCTGAGAATATTTTTGGGCATTTTACAAGCCCAGAATAACACCGTTACACCCCAAGCAAGATCCAAAACTCCCTTAAGAACACCGATAAAATCCCGTACGCCATTAGAACAGTAAAACTACTCCTCAAAGACTGAAAAACTCAGTCTCTAGGAGTGGGGGGCTCGTGATATGGCTAAAAATAGGATTAAATCGAGACCGTTCACATCAGAGACGAATCTTAAAGCTCAGGGGTAAAACGGTAATTTCACCTACTGATGGGTCTGAAATGGGAACTGGGTCTTTATTCAAAGCCCAATAACCCATAAACGGATCCACTCCAACTGGGTACGGGTTCCGACCCGAGACAAACCCAGACCAGCAGGAGGAAATCAGGGTCTCTGATTTGACTAAATCAACAGTCCTGATCCGCAGTTATCCTCTCACCGGGAATTAGGGATCAGTTTCCTAAACTGATCATGAGGATTTTACTCCTAACAGAATCACAGGAAATCAGATCCCCAATCAAATCCCCATGGCAACTATAAATACCTCCGACCTACCACTGTTACAAGGTAATCAATCTTTTTCCAGTTTCACACTCTTTCATAATCATTTCTGATTACTGACTTGAGCGTCGGAGGGTGCGTCGCCGGGATCAACCCCGGTGTCTCGCACTTTTTGCAGGTAAATGGCGGGAGTCAACGGTCAAACTCCGGCGGAACAGGTTAGAGGTTTGCTATTCAGGTTTTCCAAGAACTCACAAATTCTATCTGTTTACCCCCACCAGATTTAGTGGTAACACTATGCATTCCAAAGTACATAGGTCCGGTGCAAGTCCTTAACGATCTCCACTTTATAGGGATAACCCCTCGTTATGCAACTAATCCTACTACGGTGATGGGAAACAAGATCCGGAATACTCCACGAATAGGTACCACAGCCCTCGACGCGCAAGCATCATGTAAGATAGCTCAAAAACAACCGGAGAATCATCTCCCAAACCCGTGTAACCCACGAATAGGCTTGCAAGGCCCTCAACGTGCGGATACACCAAGTACATTTCGTGAATAGGCCTGCCGACCCTCGACACGCGAATGCACCCTGCATGCTCCGTGAATAGGCCTACAGACCCTCGACACGCGAACACACAAATGTCCCCTCGAGACATAACAACAAACAGTCCTGGATCGCATCCGTTGGACTAACCAAACCATGAGCCTATACTTACGTTTCCCAAGTTCCATCACATCCCCACTAGTGCCTGTCCTTAAGTTGATTATTATTAATCCACCAAAAATCCTCATCTCTAGAGTTAGTGTATCCTGCCGGACTTAAATATTCAACAACAACTAAACCAAGACCCCCCAGGTCTAACTCAACAAATCTCAACTGCCAGTTCTCAGGACTCCCACTCAACTCCTAGAGATCTCAACAAGACCAAACTCACAATCCATCGTCAAAACGATCAAAGGGAGAAACCTCTCCAATCAACAAAACCCAAATCTTTATAAAATTCAAGAATCCAAATCTAACAATAAAATAGCTTGAAAACATTTGTTCTGTAGAAACAATAATATTTAGAATAGTAAGTTATAGATCCAAAAACATTTATAGAATAAATCATTTAAAAGAACATCAGAACAACTCACGAAAAATCTTCAAAACCAGTCGACTGCAAAGGGTCTTCAGTCGACTGTCCAGAGTGAAAAACTAACATCTTTAAGAAAATAAAATCTAAGTATAGCAGTCGACTGTAAAGGTATAGGTCGACTGTCCAGAGAGAAAATTACAATAACTTTAAAAATTAAGTCTAAGTGTACCAGTCGACTGTAAAAGGTATAGGTCGACTGTCCAGAGAGAAAATTACAATAACTTTGAAAATTAAGTCTAATGTACCAGTCGGCTGTAAAAGGTATAGGTCGACTGTCCAGACGTAATTTCCAGAAAAACTATTAAAAACAGCAGCCGGGTCGTGCCAGTCGACTGTAAAGGTCACACCAGTCGACTGTTGACCTACAGACTGCAGACTTTTGGTTGTGCACAATTCAACCGATACATAGTTTTACTTTACAAAAACGAATCCTATAAAAGTATATTTCTTATTCGATCAAATACAATTTGTAGAATATATAAGAGTTCACAAAACCAATCTAAACCACTTTGAATTGATAAAAATAGATTTTTGATGAATTCCTTCAAAATTGAAACATGAATATGTGCATATATCAAAATTAGAGTTTTTAGGAATCAGTCATTCATCAAAATAACTTGTCTTTATATTCCAAATCATATTAGTACCAAAATATTCAGAATTTAAACTTAGCATTTGAGAAATTCAAATTCGAATAACATCTTTCACAAAATCACAAATCCCCAATTTAATCATCATAACTCAAATCCTCAAAACATGGTCCTCTAAACCATTAATCATTCTCAAAGTTTCTCAACTCAATCTCAACTATTCTCTATAGTTGATTCATGAACAAAACAAATTTATCCTCAACATGGCCAAGTTATTTTCATCCAACTCACCAATAGTCCAAAAATCTCATCTTTAAATGCATAACATTTATCATACTCAATTCAATCAGTCATAATTCAAAAGAAAAAGTCTACTCACAATTTATATTAGGTTCTTCAACAAATCTAAAATCATCCACATGCAAATATCTAGGGTTCTTCTCAAAGATCTAATTTTTCATCCATCCATCCAACATACATATTCATACCAAACCCTAGCATGCTTTCTAATAGATGAAATTCAACATCCAAATCAATCTAAACATTCATATCATTCTCATACGACATACACAAATCAAAGAAAAACAAACAAAACAACAAAACAATTATATCACTCACCCCAAAATGAAGAAATCCAATCGAATAAGCAAAACCCTTCTTTGCGAAATCCAAGATCTTCTCTTTCAATCTCCAAGAAAAATAAAAAAAATAAAACTTGTGTTGTACAGCGAAAGACGGCTGCACTCCACTTTTATACAGGCCAAAAATGAAGAATTAGGGTTTTAAACACTTTTGCAAAATAATCCTTTCAAAATATAACTTTACATATATAACCCTTTCTTTATAAAATAGTTAAAATAAGTTAAATAAATTAAAAACAAATCAAATCCTTTTACTACTGAGTTGTCCAGCAATCCAGCACAACCCAGAAATAAATAAAATTCGGATTTGACTCAGGGTGACGATTTTGCACAAAAGCCCTTCTTTTTATAATATTTGCAAATACATCATAAAATATTCGTAAAAATTCAAAAAATTCAGAAATAATATCTAATAATACATATTATATTTTTCAATAAAAATATCTGACTTTTACTTTCCAGAAAAATATTTGCACAAGATCCAACATAAATTCCATATTTGCAAAAACACCATATTTGTTTAAATCTTTACCAAATAACTCTAAATAAAGTTTAAATATATTTTAATTTCAATGATGACCATGGAAAGCCCAAAAATCAGTAAAAACGGATTTTCATTATTTATTTCAGATCCAAACGACTTTTTACATAAAAGCCCTTCTCTTTCGAGGTATTTATAAAAATAGTTTTTTTATTCAGAAAAATCCCAAAATTTAGAATATACACGATTACAAGTAGGAGAACTTATTAAAAATATAAAATTGAATATTTACATCAACAATATTTGCAGGTGTTTTGCACGTGTAAAAAGATAAATTTCTGAAAATATTTATTAAATCTCCAAAAATCATTTTAATTCATTTTCTAATTTCAAAAATAGTATTTAAAAAAGTATGTAAGACAAACCTCTTCCATATTTTTGGAACCATATTCACTCGTATTGCATGTGTTCTTTGTTCTAATTATAAGACATTGAAATCCAGCGAACATTTAATGCAATCAATTTTCTGCATACTGGTAGAAAGAAAAACTGCATAAAATGGACATGCAAATAAACTAGTAGTCGTTAATCAAATACATGGTGGTGTTCCCCTTTCTCTTCATAGAATTTCTTTCGCAAAATGCTAGACATATATGAACTTTTACTCCAAATGTACATTATAAATGTATTGGAGCCGACTTTCTACTAAAAGACGAGATTAAAACTTTTTTTTATAGAAAGTGAACCCCAATGCATTTATAATGTACATTTGGAATAAAAACTCGTGTATGTATAGTCATCCTCATTTCTTTCACTGTCTGGAAGACAAATGAATTTATGATGCACACAGCAATCAAAACGCACAATAAATTTTGTCCTTACTGAAAATTCATATATGTTTACACATGTATGTAATAAAAGTTCACAAAGATAAATGCAGATATATCTGGTTTGGTTAGAGCCAGCCAAATACATCAATTTTCATTTGCCAATGATTAAATCTTGGCGTTGCAGTTCCGGAGCTTTTGCTCCAATAACTCATTCTCCTTCCTAATGGAATCAAGATCTGATTGGAGTTTATCGATGTCAAGGTTGTGTGATGAGAGGGCTGCTAGCTTTGCCTCTTGCTCAGCTGCTTCCCTTCGAGCTCTGTCAGTAGCCAGAATCTTGGTCGATATTTGTTCAAAGTTATCGTGGATGCTGGTGAGAAGCCTATATACCTGTCGCCCCATTGCATCTTTCTTGGCTTCCCTGAAGAAAAAAAATTGAGTTATAAAGCTATTTCAAGTGGTAAATCAATAAACTGACTTTGTTTAGGGCATGAAACATATTTGGAGTGAACAGAGATCTCCATCTTTAATAGGGCAATTGCAGATAACTACTCCGACCTAAGAACGAGAATAGCCATCTCTAAGACCAACATAAATCATATCATAACACCTCACATGAGAACAGTGTACAGAGTGTGCGTGACTGAGAAGGTTTACATGAGATGAGTTGCAAGAAGGAAAACGAGGAAGTAGTATTCAACATGAAGGGCAGAGATGCGGAGGGAGGACGGCTAAAAGAACAACTAAATGTGTATGGTTTAGTGTAAACGAACTACTAAAATCCAGCTAAGCTATCAAATTTGGTGACAAATATGCTGACCGGGAAAAAAAAAGTATCTCAGACAGGCCTGCTGGTAGATTTAATTGCTTTGACAAATTGTGAACAACGATAATTTACGGTTAGGGTTTGATGTACCACTGGTTTTAAGACCTGCTACAAAGTTATTTTAAATGAAATGGTTATTCTTTGAAGTTATAATCCATGACATATCTATATAATAAAACACAAAGAAAGCTATCAAGTGGCTCTCCTTCAATTCCCCCAAAAATCAAAGGCCCAGATCTAACCTCACAAAACATATTTTCCCCCCAAAAGTTTCCCCCAAAACTCAAATTCAAATCCCCCACCCAAAACAACTCCTATAATCATTTAATTATTTTTTTTCTCTCTTCCTTCCTCTTCTATTCAAAAAATTAAGAAAATAAAATTTTTAAATTTTTTTTAAAAATTAAAAATTAAAAAACTAAAAAAAATTAAATATTAAAAAACTTTTAAAATAATTCAAAAAATCAAAAAAATCATATAATATGTTTTTTGCTGGACCCCTAAAAGTTTCTCATATAATATGTTTGCTACTTCAATCAATTTGCTGGACTTCCAAAACTATTTTATATGATCAAACAAGGTGCACCGTTCCGAAGACGTGTCAACGGGCAAACCTAGTTGTTCCATATAAATGCATCTTGTGATAATTATGATTCCAAGAATTTGCAAACATACACAGAACCATGTATTCTTCAAACTTCTTTTACATATTTTCATTGACAATTTAATTAGATACTACTGACAATCTGACCATCATGGGGAAGGGTGATATATTACTTCTTAGAACAGAAAGAAGTCCAGTGACTTAATCAGATTCTTAACTGCCTGCCATTCATCCCCCCTTTTCTTCCATTCTTCTACCTTCACTTTAAGTTCCACCCATCAACCTAATCTTTTTTATTTTGATTTTTTAAATGATATTTAAACTACACTGCAAAAATCATGTCTAGGTTCTAAATAATTTCATTTCAGAACCTTTCAGTATGCACATTAATGACATATACAAGCTTCCCTTTCAGTACATTAGTAATTTGCACGTGCGATGCACACCTTCTTTTCCCACTCTTCACGAATTACCCCCAAGGACATCAATATTTATTTTGGACATCAATATTTATTTTATATGAATGACACTTTCATAGATAATTCTCGGAAATAAATTTGAAGTTCGAGGATATTATGGCAACTGGCGAATTAATTCGACATGGATGGTTAATATAACTTTCACTTTAAAATGTGTGGTTGAGATTAAATTAATTAAGTTGGTTTGTCTACAAATTACACAAACTCTTGAGTTATAGTAGTAGAGATAAGCGAGTATTTCTTACTTATCTAGAGAATTTTCTACTCACCAAGATCATAGTCTTGCCATCAAGCAATATTCTTAGACAGAAATAGTTGAATAATTTAGTCAAATCATAACTATCAGTCCGTTAACTGCTTAAAGTTCTTCCATAATATAAAATTCTTAACAGTTTAAAAGATCACGTCTCAATCAAATATCACAATAAGATGTCAGCCATCAGTTATCACAAGGTCATGTTCATAGGATCTATATGAAATGTTACAGAACTACGTGACATGGGAAGAAATATAAAACTCATCTTTTGTAGTGCAGAGAAAACCAAGTTTAAAGGCTAGGAGTAAGGCTGGATACCTGAATACAGCCTCATCAACCACCACATAAGTTCTATCCAGGCGTTCTCGTATAGAATTACTCTCTAACTGAAGTTCTCGAGTTTCTTTAAGAATTCGATCAATGTCAGCATCTTGCTTCCAACTATTCTTTGTAATCTCAGTTATACGCTCAATATAAGATTTTCTCAAAGGAATTTTTGGCAACTTCTGAAACTCCTCGAAAAGTCTGGAATGCTCCAACTCTCTGGTAGAAAGCAAGATATATACTTTTAAAGTTACGAACATGTAAACTATAGTGAAAAGATAATAACATGGTTCCCAGGTACCTAAAATTTGCTTACTTTAAAAATATGAAAAGGGACTTATTTTTATATCCCAAAGTAACACTCTTATATATATTAAAAAAAAAAGCCAAATTCATATCCACCCTTCCTCTGTTATTTTCCTGGCTCAATGAGTATGATCAGAAAGCATACGTGTAAAATTGAGATGAGTTGTTCCAAAATCCAAAAAAGCAATATCACTTGATGAACATTCAAAATGATTGAATTCTAATATTTAGAGATATATTATGTTATGTTACCCAGAAGGGAATGGCACTATTCTCATTATGATATATTCAAAAGCTCTTTTTTTAATGTAAGGGTTCAAACATTAGTTCAATAAATTAACAGAATATACTTTGATTCTATATGGAAGCATGCATCAAATAAGAGGATAATATAAAACTTAATGATCACAAATGCATAATAATTCACTGCTTAAGATATTTTTAAGCAATCATCACCATAGATTCTTTTCTTTTTTTGTTGGCATTCGACCATAGCCGCCCACATTGGGGACAGAGGAATTCTCCAACATCCCTAATTAACTCTGTCTACGGCCGGAACTGAACCTATGAACTCTCACTTAAGAGTGAGAAATTTTGCCGGCTAAATTCCGAAAGCTCGGCCATTCTTGGTTATTGTTAAATCACAAAAACGGTGACATATTCCTAGTTTCTCTAGGGAGTATCATGGTTTTTATCAAGCATTGGATACTCATAAACTATCTACAGAGAGCATACATGTAAATAAATTTTACCGTCTTTGAATTTCAAATAAGGTTTCCTCTATTTCTTGCTCAATTTCTTTCAATGGATCAACACACTGTGCTCCACAGTCAGCATTATGCGATGACAGCTCGGTAGCACCTTTGCTTTCTTCCAGTGTTTGTTTGAGAGAATTCCTGTGAAATACATAACTTCAAGATACATCTTCATATATTATTGACTAAACAATATATAATTATAAAAGTGATTAGTAATATTCTCCAGTAAAAAATTTTTAATTGCATTCTCATATATGATCTCCGTTTGTAATACTTGAAGTTGGAAAAAAACAAAATCTTCTCTAGGTTCTCATGCTCAACAAAAACTTTAATGATTAACATATCCTGCCAATAGCACCAAGAATCTGAGTGTACAGCACATGATTCGTTCGGAGGCATATCTTCACCAAGTTTTGCAATTACACTTGAACAGAAACTAAAATTGAAAGTTAATGATTAAAGCCAATCATGGACAACAGTTGACACTTGAAAGAAGAAAGTTGACAAAAAAGAGGAGGATAAATACCAAATAAAATGAAAATCAATGGTTCTTAAATACTTCTATAACAGGTTAGAGCTGAAACTTAAGGGTTTGATAAAATTTTGAAGTCTCAGAATAAGAAAAAGAAAAAACATTTAGATTACTGTAAATGTAATAACAACAACAGCAACAAAAAAGTTCAGATCGGTAACATTAGATCACTGTACATGTATGAAACATAAAATCAAAATTTTCTTTTTTATGAAAGCACCATTATAATTTTATAGCAATGATTGAAAGGCAAAGGTGTCCAACGTCTTAAATTCAGTTGAGTGATCTTCTATGATGCATTTGGACTTGCATATAGATCAGAAAATCATGACAATAATCTCTTAACTATTTTAAAATTCTAAAATACTGATTATCTCAGGTACTGTCTGATTGATGTGCTTCATAATCAATGAGAACTAAGATTCTATAAAATCTCAAATTTTCCAAATAAAAGACTTAACAAGATTAGGGGGAAAATCAAGAACCCCCAAACGTTTCCCATGTAAATCAAGATGCCCCCTAACATTTTTTCCCGCTCAGTAACCCCCTATTCCGTTAAGTTTTGAATATTAAAACCAAATTGAAAAATGTACATTTTGCCCATTTCTTTTATCTTTAAAACCTCCCTCTGCTGCTTTTTCCATCCTTCTCACTTCCTTTCAAACATGCAAACCCATTCTTCACCACAATTCACAATTCCCTTTTTCAAACTTCCAAACTTGCAAACGTCATTTTCAAACTTGCATCCAAACATAAAATATGAAAAGAAAGAAAGAAAATGAAATGCTTTTTTTCTAACCTCAAGCATCCCTGGTTCACAGATATCAACAAAGTGTAACTGCATTAAAATACAGTTTTAACTACTTAAACTTTTTCATATATATCATTGACCGCAGTCACACACTTATACTTAAACAGGTCCCCTTTCTGATTTATCCCATTTACAGAGTTACTGCAGCTGCAGATTCATTATTTCGATCACTTTCTTATACCTAAGTTCTAATCTCAGAGTTTATACTGTAAGCTGTGTTTCTGTTACACTTATGAGTGGTTGTTGGAGCTGTAACAGAGGACAAAGATCTTAAACCCCAAAGAATGACACCTTTCAAAAATTTACAAATTTTCAATTACAAAGAACGACTTAATTTGCATCAGCAGTGTTGATAACAGCCTATATAATGTGATGCCACTTAATGCCAATAGTGTAGAATGGTTTTGCTAGGTAGTTACTACATCATGCCAAACAAAGAACAGGAATTCACATCAGAAACAAATACAGAGATGATAAGATAAATTACCACACAACTGAAAGAGAAGAGAAAATACACAAGTACTCAGTTTTGCATGCCTTTGATGTTTTCTTTTATGATTCTCGAATCATATAGCAAGTGTTATCAATCAAACAGTAAGGACTGATCAAAACTTTATTAACCAAAATTGAATTAGGTATCCTACCATTGTGATTCTAGCTCCATGATTCTGTTCTTTCTAGAATCCACTTGTTCATTGAGTTCTTTGATTGAAAGTTCAGCAGAAAATTGATCACGAAAAGCCATGTCCAGAGCTACTTTCACAATCTCACTCTCAATTTCAAGTTTGTGAACTTCCAGGGCCTTTGAATGTTTTGCTTCCATCAACATCTTTTCTTGATTACGTAAGGTGACCACTACATATCTCAACTGTAAACAAAGAATGAGGAACAAACATACTATCAAGATTCTGGATCATACACAAATACCTCCACAACAAATTATGAAGGCCATTCTACTGGAAAGAATAAACTACACATGAATCAGAGACACCAAAAAATAACCAAAACACAGTGGTGCAACTACATAACAGACCATGATACACCAGTGAGCAAGAATGATATATGCTTAGCAGCCATACGGGCGACAATAAATTTATATATAAACGCAACCCTGCACTACTAGAAATATTCATGGTGCAATATATAATCACGACATGTTAGATGCTTCAATTATTTCAGTTTGGATGGCATTTTGCATGTTATAAAAATTATACTTAAAAAAAATGGTAGGTCATCAATTTATCTTTAACTGTCATATCCAACAAAGATTTTGCTACAGAATGGAATACACATATTGGCACAAGAATAATGCACTATGCTGCACACTGACAAGACAGTATCATAAAGCAGGGTTATGAAGCTAAATAAGTATATAAACCAATCACACAAGAATATCATTTGCAATTGAACAAGTATATGCAATCTACCGCTTTGGCATGTAGAGTTGTTTAGTAATGATTACCTTCGATAATTGTTCTCTTAGAGAACCCAACTTCAGTTCAGATTCGTCTAGAATTTCTCCTTCAGAGTGCATGTATACTTTAGGGTTACTAGATTCTTCTGTATGGCCTTCCACAACTTCGTCTTGTACACTGCCTTCGGAGATATCACCTTCAACTTCATCACAAACCAAATGAGGCTTGTTTGCACTATCATCAGTATCTTTTCCGCGTTCAGATGATTCAGATAGCTTCTCCACCATAAACCTCACCAAGTTAAATGACTCCTCGTCAGAAGGATACATGAACTGCCGGAATCAACACATTCTGCTTCTAAGAATGTAAGCGGAACAAATAATGGAAATTATAACCAGAATTTGAAGGACTGGTATATGTGTATATTCAAAAAGAGAACTAATTTACAATTAAATTAATTCTGCTAAAGTAATTCTGTAATTACAAATTTATTTATAGTTAGTGATGAATTATCCTGATGTACATGGTTATCTTTTTTTTTCTTTTTTTTTGGGTGGACAAATATGTGTCAAATAATAAAAGATAGACTAATAGCTAGTGAGTAGTGAATACTTAGCTATGTTGATGCAATCCAGAATGTCCATAATGTAGTATACATTATTAACTAGAGTAAGAGCTTAGAACAATCGGTGGGGAGACAGAATCATTCCCTATCACCTCAATGTTCCACCAGGAATTGATGTTAAATCTAAATCTCGTTACATAACTTACATTAGTTATGAATGAACTTGGGTGGCAAATTCAAGAAGAGATCTTGTTGTGCATGCTCATTGGTGCTAGTGCACAAGTTAATGAGGTTGAAGAGGTGTGCAAAGAATCTTTCATATCTTAAAGATCGAAACAGAGTATATGAAACGTTACTTTAGCAAAAACTACCAGGTTGTTACTGTTCACACTATCTAGAATCAACCATCATCATGAAGAAGAGATTTTAGGAGGATATTGCCTCTATAATCAAATTTCCATGCCGAAGTAAACAAGAATTTTTGGAAGTTTGTGTTATCCCAATATGCAACAAATTGAAGAAGCAGTTTTTGAAACAAAGCCATATGTCCATCCATGTAAGAAAACATCATTAAGAATGTTGAGTAGTTATGAAGGATACCGTACAAGTTAATTTACAAAGTAGATGACACTTGAGTATAACAGAGAAATACGATTCACAAGTTTCAGCACGAAAATTTGCAATAAATTTTTTGCCGTTATTATTCTAGATAATAGCTAAAAATTGTTGCCCTATTAGGTATGTTTCTAGTAATTTACACGTGCGATGCACGTTTTAATAATTTCAAAAAATAAAAATAAAAATAAAAACGTGGGGAAAATTTGAACCGGAAACTCCTTTACAGGGCCGGCCACAGTATGGAGGCGGGTAAGGCGGCCGCCTCGGGCCCCCGCAGAATTTGCGATTTTTGGGGCCCCCAATTTTGAACTTCCCTTATAAATATAGGCACGTATTTTGCGCGTAAAATATATATATATATATATATATGTTATTAGGGGCCCCATTTCGGAAGTTCGCCTAGGGCCCCCGGGAACTCAGGGCCGCCCCTGCTCCTTTATATAGTTATGTACGTGCGTTGTACATGTTGGTAGAATGACAAAATGACAAATGACACTAAGGCCTTCTCCCATCATAATATTAGAGATTAGAGCTGTTCAGAGTACAAAAAAGATTATTAGCGTTTCATCTAATTCCTATGCTATTTACAACACAACGAGAGGAGGGAGCATCATGTTGTCCTCTCACTGAATCTCTTACACATGTATTACACGTGCATTTCCATCTCTACTAGTCACACTAATTATAAGCATCATTGGTAATCGATGATAATCATAATGCATTGCGTGAATAAATGAGGATCTTAACGACTGATTACCAAGGAAAAAAACATATAGTACACGTGCTAAAAATTTTTTAAAAAAAATCATCAATTTTCCTGATTCTAAACTTGGTTATAACAAATTCAAAGTAATGAAATTAGTTACCTGATGGAAACTAAGATTCCCTCTGTACCCTTTCCCTTTGATAGTTTCCGCCATCTCGTCGCAAACCTTAAAGCGATCCGCCATCGCCGAAGGCAGAGAGCTCGGAAATCGAGGCGATGAGTCGCCACCATCACCGCCGTCGATCAGAATCAGAAACTGAGCGCAAATCGCGAAGAGAGAATCGAGGGTCAGATTTTTTATCGAAGAAGTAGTTGAAGGAAGCGAGATTCCGAAGGTTCGAAGGGAATTTACAAGGATTTCTTGAGCTTCGTCCATGGCGGATTTGGGGGAGAATTACGATTAGGGTTAGGGGTTTTT
This sequence comes from Hemerocallis citrina, assembly GCA_017893485.1. NCBI lineage: Eukaryota > Viridiplantae > Streptophyta > Magnoliopsida > Asparagales > Asphodelaceae > Hemerocallis > Hemerocallis citrina. The sequence goes on from CM030358.1 coordinate 131,361,395, forward strand.
TCGATTATTTGATGAGTATAGAGTGATAAATGATTTTACATGTAAGTATAACCTTTTTCGGACACTTATAATTAGACAAAGTCCAAATTTAATACATTCCAATTTTTCCAAAATAGCCCATAGATGTGGCCCAATATGCGCTCAAGCACGAATATGGGTTTGAAATATAGGCCCATAAGTGAATTGGGAGAACGATGTTGTTCTTTTTTTTTTTTCCGATCGTTAATGGTCAAAACTCTCCGCATTGCCATTAATAAGATTTTAAATAACCAACAAAAAAATGGAGTATGATGTTCATGTGTCCCAACAAGTGGGACATGATACTTATTCTCCGAGAAAAAAAAAGAACATGCTTCATACAAGAGAATTCCCCGCCCCAAAAAGGTTATAGTCTACATACATATATTAGGAAAAAAAATCAGTGCACAACAACACCAACCCATCCAAAAAGACTTCAAACCCGAGCATGAGGTTAGCAACTCCCCTCCTGCAGGTCACTCGCCATCTAGCATCCCCACCCTATTCTCATAATCCACTTCATATGTGGAAGTAGTAACATCTACATATATTTTCTTGATCTTCTTTGTAGCCTCCATACCTACTATTAGAGAACAAAATAAGATATTAGTTTTAATCATGTTTGATAGTTGTTGGTGCATGAGGTGTTTGTGAGTTGGTCTAATAATTATATTGTACCTTTCAGGTGGCTGCTACCCCAATCCCCTAAATGTCATTGTTGCACCTACAAACATTGGCATCCCTCCAAGCTCCCCAAACAGCTTGAACAAAGTCTGGTGAGGGACCGATAATACGTAATATGTGCAGCAAATCCTCCCATAGTGGTACAACATAGCGACACGTAATGAAGAAGTGGTCCACCGTTTCACTACCCATGTTACACATGACACAGTCTCTCGGCTTTTGCCACTTATGCCTTGCCAAGTTGTGCCTAGTGAGAACAACGTTCCGAATTGCCAGCCAATTAAATGCTCGAACCTTTAGCGAAACTTTAACCTTCCAAACTGGATCGTGCACCCGCACTCCCCCATCGTCGAGCCACTCATATGCCAATTTTACCTAGAACTTTCCATCTTTCCCCGCACCCCATACGATATTGTTAGTCAAATCCCGCCAAATCAGGGATTGGTTGCTAATTCTACCCATTTACCATAATGACTCCAACAAAAAAGATACATTTTGGGTTTACCTTCCACGACTGATTCCTGGACTATAAATACCCTCTTCATCCATCAGTTAAAGGTAACTCCTATTTTCTTTAATAAAAAACCCTTATCATTGTTCTGGTGACTTACTTAAGCGTCGGAAGGTCTTACGTCGGAATAACTTCCGGTGTAAGACTTTTTATAGGTTCCCGGGCGTTTTAAGCCTATTAGATCCAGATCCTGATCGACAGTCCAGATCATGGCTTTCTCCCTCAATAAAAGAACTCATACCTGATTGCTCCCACACCAAAATTAACAACAACAATATTGGCACTGTCTTTGGAAAAGCTATAGATCTGCTCAATTAAATCCTTCCACCAAAAACACCCTCAACCATGCCACCGAGAAAAAAACAGGTGGCAATTGCAGCCAGCCACAAGGGCGAACTTCCTCCGCCGTCACAGCCTCCTGCGTCAGCAGGCTCCAAACACCTTCATCCTGATCCCCATCCGGTCGACAACTGAGGGTCGGTCCACACATCAATCCCCTCAGTGCCTCCTGAGGGGTCAGACCTCTGCAGTGTCACAACATCCGGCTTGAAGGGACGAACTTTCGTCCGTGCTTAGACGATAAAGGCACCAGGGATTCCCATTCTGACCACCATAGGAGCCGGAGGATTCCTTCTCCCTGGTGACAGAGGTCCCGTCGGATGCCCTCACCATGGTGACAAAGACATTAAGGATCTCGACCCCTATATGTCGGCAAGCTCCTAGGAACAACTAAGAAGATGAGGTAACCATGACGCGGGCTAAGTTTCAAAACTTCACTGATCAAGTCTTTATAGCCCTCCAAGGTGCTCCGGAAAGAGACAGCTAGACAAGTGGTCCATGCCTTAAGATTGGGCAAGATGAAGAATCCTACGGGTCAGCCCGATATGAGGGACAAGAATATCTGGTGCATCGTCACCTCCGAGAGATGGAGAACCGCTTGATCATTTCCAACAGGAGGAGGGTCATCGAGGTGGGGGATATCGCCACATCCAATATCCCTTTACTAGAGCTATTTCCACGCCCCCATCACAGTAAACTTTAAGCCTCCCACCTTTCAGTGATATGATGGTGAAGCCGATCCCACGGATCACATCGAGAGTTTCAAAATCCTCACGATGACCAAGAGAGATTCCAACAAACTCCTCCGTAGCACTTTCTCAACTACCTTAAAGGTATCATCGCGAGAGTGGTACTCCCGTCTCCCTATAGGTCTGTCTCCTCCTTCGACTAGTTCGAAGAACTCTTCTTGACGCACTTCATTAGCATCCGCAAAACTGAGAAGATGAATGCTTCCCTGCTGGAGATGAAGCATAAGGTAGGGCCCCTCAAGGACTTCGTCAGATGTTTCAATGCCGAATCTAGGTTTATCCCCACCCTTGACCCAATGGTATCGGCTACCGAGGTCTAACACAAAGTCAGGAACACCTATCTCAAGGCATCACTTGACAAAAATCCCACTCGAGACTTCTCCCAACTATTGCAAAGGTGTCACAAGTATATCAGGGATGAGGAGGTTTTTCATCCCCAAAGATCAAGGTGATCCCTTATTCAGAAACAAAAGAAAAGGTGTAAATAAGGAGGGGTCCAAGAAATTCCAGAAAGATGGGTCCGGTCAGCGTCCTTCTCCTTCGGTCTCTCGCTTTGACAAATTCACTTCACTTAATAATATATTGACAGTCTTCATGGAAATCAAGGGATACATACTACTCTTCCCCTTCCTAAGATGAACCCAGCAAACAAGAGAAGGGATAAGAGCAGATGGTGCCAATTCTATAAGGACCCTGGCCATGACATAGCGGAATGTCAAGCCCTCAAAGATGAGATTAAAACTCTTATTTTTTGTGGTCACCTCGCCATGTACACCCAAAAGGATGAGGTTGAGCCCACAATGACTTGATGGGCCAATAAACATGCAGAGAAGGATCCTGAGGTCCAAGTTTTTGAACCTTTGGTCATTCTCCATTCTATCCATGGTGGCCATATGGGAGGGAAGTCTAAATCCTCCAGAAAGGCATTTTTTTAGAGAAATCAACTCAGTGCACAACGTCCCCCCCTCCTCCTCCCCCCCCCCCCCCCCCCCCCCCAAAAAAACAAAAAAACAAAAAACAAAAAAAGCTTTGGAATCCCAATAACCTTCTCGAACAGAGATCCGAAGGCATCCGGACCCTTCACTGTGATGCATTGGTGATCAACTTCTCCTTGGTTAACTATGAGATCCCCTGTATCCTAGTAAATAAGGACAGCTCAGTGAACATTCTTTTCCTAGAAGCTTTTGAGGACCTCAAGATATCCAAGGACCGTTTGAAACCCGCTGGGACCACCTTTCATAGGTTATCTGGGGTTCCATTCCAGGTCAGAGGGATTGTCCCCCTCGACGTGACAGCTGGCAAAGCACCCACTAACTGGTCTGAAGCCATGGAGTTCATGGTTGTGAACGTGAAGGCTGCCTAACATTTTTTGCCACCCCAGCCTAGCAATCCACAATGCCATGACCTCAGCATTTCACATGAAGATGAATTTTCTCATGCCATCTGGGGTAGGAGAAGTCTAGGGAACTCAAGCAGTGGCTTAGACATGTTACACGACTACAATGGGGGGCTATGTCCTCCCACTCGATGCTTGGTGCACCCCTAGGAGAATGCATCATGGGATTCAGTCCTTTCGCTCGAAGCCTTAAAGCTCCCTCAAGAAAGGAACTAGGTTGACTCGCAACCCATTGATGAACTAGAATAAATCCCCTTCTACATGAAGACCAGCCCAAATGTTTTTGGGTTAGCTAATCCCTCTCCCACCAAGTCAAATAGCAACTTGTTAGTTACATCAGAGATAGTCGAGACTTGTTCACTTGGACTGTCGCTGACATGCCTGGCATCTTGAAAGAGTGTGGACCCAAATGTCAAACCGGTATAACAGAGGCATCACAAGTTTGATCCCGACAAGAAAAGTTGGTTAAAGAAGAAGTGGACAAACTCCTAGTCGCTCGCTCTATTCAGGAAGTTAATTATCCCGAATGGATGGCCAACATCGTCATGGTGAAAAAGGCTAATGGTAAGTGAAGAATTTGTGTCACGTCCTGCTTCCCAAAAAATACAGAACACAAGCACGTGACAATGTCCCAGTGAATGACTTGCGTCATCCATAAGCTGTTTACTCATTCAACTCAACAATAATAACAATACAAAATAATTGTGCAGGCAATAATAATAATCACATGAACAATAATACTTGGAATAAGACAATATGAAGTAACCAAATATGATAATCCAACATCTGAAAACAAATAATAATATCTGGGTCATAAGCCCAATACAATAATAAATCCAAACACAACGATAATAAGTTACAATACAATAAGTTCAATGAAATAACAATCAACTAGAAAGCAATAAATCTTTAGAAAGCTTGTTCTCCAATTCTTGCAGGTAATTCTCCTTGATCACCTGTGAACACTTCATCTAAAAAAAAGGAGACAAATTATCCTTAGAGCAAGTCATGAAAAAAAAAGTAGAGAAAGCAAGGAAACAATGGAATAACGATATAAAAATGAATTTAATAATCAATAGGAATCAATAACATGGGACGATAGTAATAATCAGTATCAATGGGAATCGATGCAATAGTTATATACAATAATTCAATATTCGATGTCAATGTTCAATGGTCGATGTCAATAATACTTAGGCAATATTCAATATCAATAGAAACGATGATGTACAATATGCAATATCGATGTAATGTTAATCCTTAAGTCTATTAATTTTTAACCTAACTAATGCACGTATCACTGCATTCCATACTACAGGTTCGATGCATACAATCAATTTCATTTAGACTTAAGTGGAAGATTCTATAGATCATGTACATGACACGATAACATTAATTGCAACATTGGTGCACCTGGTCGGCACGATAACACTAAAATAATATACAATGAATTGGGATACTGTAGTCAATAATCCAACAATAAATCGATAACACTGGCCGACACACACTATTTTGGAAAACATGGCCCACACTTCCGAGTACAGTCATTATATCATCAACTACTCCAGTCAATCCCTTAAACCCCGGCTTGTTAATTATTTTATTGATGCAAATAATACATTATGCAATTTAGAGACATTTGATGGACGATAGTAACAATAGGAGAATAATAGGATAATAAATTGAATGAAACAAATAGAATGATGACAAGAACACATTAGGGTCATGCAATGCAACACATACACTTCAATTCATGCAATACAATGATATATATATATACTTATATTAAGAAAATCTGGAAAATAAATTTCTGGACAGCAATAGGTCACTGTACAAAAATCAGTTTTCCAGCTGCTACTGAAATAAAAAACTGAATCTGTCAGAATTTCTGGAAACTAGACTTCCCAATGATTTCAACGCATATTTAAAATAAAAAATCCGACAAAAGTAGCTAGATCAAACACATCATTCTTTACAGATTACATGTTCTGACTGAAAATCGATATCGTGTTGTCATGTCTTTAGAATCAGTGAAAACTCAATTATAAATTCATCAAAAATATTCATTAGACTCCTAAACATGTTAACTATCATTCTGGAAATTATCAAAGCATTATTCTAACATTAATTTAGCTTTTTAATAGTTTAAACATGAAAACATACATGAATTTGAAATTCTAGAAATAAAATGCAACAGTAGTAAAATCATCATAACTTTTGCAATACAACTCGGAATTTAAAGTCTTAGATGTTTTTGAAACTAGAGACATAGGGATACAACTCTTATTCAGAATGTTATTTATTATGATGTTAAATACTGGGTCGAAAACGTCTCACAAATTCCGGACAGACAACAAATATACAAATTTTCAATATATTTCATGAAATAAAGCGATCTAACATGATGGGTTCCACTTGAATTAGTTAATAAATCTTATAATCTACATGGTAGGTATAATAGCATGGTAAACATCATTAAGAATACGCACATACATTAATTTAACAACAACAAAACATCAGTCGATCATTCAAGCACACAACCTAGTATTCAATTCTACGGTAAATTATTTGTGTGTTGTTTGTATGAATAAACCCTACTCTCAATACTACATGAATGCACGAAAGATTCAATTTTTGGAGTCAACAAGGACACGAAGTCAAGGATATTTAGGTTAGCTCGCGTAAACCCTTAAAATACTCAACAAAAGAGGAATGATAGTATATAATATGATGAAAACTTGAATTTGATATAATATTCCATTCAAGAGGAAAGTGACTTGCCTTATGAACGATTAATTCGAATATCAAAGAATAACAGGATGAGAATCCCGGAGCAACGAACCCACGAAGAAACACATACGATGCACGAACTCACGAACACACACGTGCACACAACGTGTACAAGACACACCAAAGCAACAACAGCAAACAGCGACAAGGGCAAGGAGTAAGGCAGCACGGGTGGCGCCCTGCTGGCGGTGGCTAACGACAGGCGGACGACGACTGGAGCGTCGACTGGTGCTGACAACCGGGAAGATAAGCAGAGGGCGGGGGTGTGTTCGGGCAGAGCAGGGCGCAGTCGAGCGGCGACCTGATGAGGGCTCGACGACAGGGAGGGTCGGGGGTTGGTTCGCTGGAGAGGAAGATGGGTTTGGGCAGGAAGGTTGGGGTGCAGCCGAAAGTCGAGGAGAGAGAAATCAAGGGGAGAGAGAGACAGCTAGGATTAGGATTGTATTTTTAGGGTTTGCATTAGGGTAGTATTTATAGGATGCAACTAGGTTGTTGGGTTAATGGGATAGGATCCAATAATAATGGGTTTGGGTCTAAAGATAATTGCAATTGGGTTTTGGGTTAAAAAATAGATGGATTCGAAGGAAATATGGATCAATAAAAAAATACAATTTAACAAAATAAAATTTACAAGATAGATAGCCAAATAAAAAGAAAAAGAATATCCCATGAACAAAATTTAATTGAGATGGTCAAGGAAAAACATTTAGATTATTTTATTCAAAAGCAAATAAAATATTACAATGAAAGGAAAAAGGAAAAGAACGAAAAACGGTAGTTACAATTTGCATCGACTTCATTGACTTGAATAAAGCATGTAAGAATGACAATTTTCCTCTTCCTAGCATTGATGACTTACTTGATGTCACGTCTGGACATGAGCTACTATGCTTCATGGATGCTTTATCGTAGGAACAACCTGATCTGAATGTTCCCTCCTGACATCTTGAAGACATCATTCGTCACCGACCAATGTCTCTACTGTTATCGGGTCCTGCCATTCAGGCTAAAAAACGCGAGAGCCGCTTACCAGCCACTTTCAAAGATCAGATAGGTCGAAACATGGAAGTTTACATGGACGATATGCTTGTAAAAAGATTTAAAAGGGATGGTCATGTGGTAGGGCTGGCCCCCACCTTGAGGCAGGTGAGGCGACCACCTCAGCCCCCAGATTTTTTGCAATTTTAGGGGCTCCCAAATTTTGATTCCCCTTGTAAATATAGATACGTATTTTGCTCGTAAAAAAATTATTGTTATTAGGGTCCCCCAAATATAATTATTTGGGCCTTTCGCCTCGAGCCCCCGGGAACTCAGGGCCTGCCCTTCATGCCTCCAAGGAACCTTTAGTGTCTTACAAAAGCACAACATGAAGCTGAACCCCTCGAAGTGCGCCTTTGGGGTCTCCTCGAAGATTTTTTTGGGATTCATGGTTAGCGAGAGGAGGATTAAGGTCAATCTAGAGAAAATTCGGGCCATACTCGACATTTCTCCCCCCTCCAACATTAAGGAGGTCCAGAAACTCACAAGACGTCTTTGTGCCATCAGTCGGATCCTCTCAAAGTCTAGAGAGAAGTGTATTCCTTTCTTTAAGGCCTTCTGAGGTTCAAAGGGCTTTGAATGGGGGGAAATAGAAAAAGAGGCCTTCGAATAGCTTAAGGTGTATCTAACCAACCCGCCACTTCAAATTAAGCCAGAGCCAGGAGAAGTACTCTACCTTTATTTCACGCCCCGCTTCCCAAAAATACGGAACACAAGCACGTGACATTGGCCCGGTGAATGACTTGCATCATCCATAAGCTGTTATTGTTCAACTCAACAATATAAACAAGAAAGCGATACAACCACGCAAGCATATAAGAATAATCACATGAATCACAACACGAATTGAAACATGAAATAACAATAGATAACCAAATCTGGAAATAAAGTAACAATTCTGGGTCAAATGCCCACAAAACAATAAAATAACAATATTTAATGTTTTAGGCCTCTATAACATAAACAATAAATAAATAAATAAGCACGATGCAATCAATTCCTTTACCAGTGTTGTTCTCCCAATTCATCAGGCAATTCTCCTTGATTACCTGTAAGCTGTTCATCTAAAAAAAGAGAATAATATGTCCTTAGAGCAAGTCATGGACAATAAGTAGAGGAAAGCAGCGAATAATGGCAATAACGATATAACAATGAATTCAATGAAACAATAGGATCGATAGCAATGAATAGTGGCAAAACGATAACGATATAATATGTAATAACGATGATCAATAACGATAACAATAACGGTAAACAATAACGATAATAATGTTCAATAACGATGACAATATGCAATGACGATGCGATGACAATCTTAAGTCTATTATTCAGTTTAGTCCTAACTAATGCACGTACTACTGCGTCCCATTCCGTAGGTTCGATGCATACAAACACTTTCGTTTAGTCCTAAGTGGTGTACTCTATAAATCATGTATTCGACAACGATAATCATTATTCACTAATCACGATTCACTCTTTGATGTACGATACGATAATTTGTCCACGATACAATACACGATAGATTGGATTACTACCGTAAACCACAATCAATCGATAAAACACTAGCCGATAACACTATTTAGGGAAACATGAGCCCCTCCTCCGAGTATAGTCTCTACACTGTCCACTACTTAAATCACCCTTAAAGCCCAGCTTGATTAATAATTCTTTATTCAATCAATATGCAATAACGGTTGGCAATATCACGATACCAATAGGGAACCATAGGGACAATAATATCAATGGGGAAACGATAAGACGATCAATAGGGAACACTGGAACGATGATAATGCAACACTGAGATCATGCAATGCAATTCATATAATTCAATGCATCAAATACAACAACATAGATTCGATTATATTATCAAAATATGGAAACTCAATTTTGGACAGCAATAGGTTAATGTACCAAATCAGATTTTCCGCTGCTACAGGATAGAAAATGTGGATCCGTCAGAAGTTTCAGAAAGTAGACTCCTGCCCGGTTCAAACGAATATCTAAAGTCAAAGTTCTGATAACAGTAGCTAGGTTAATTACAGGGTTCTTTACAGATTACTGATTCCGGCTGGTTATCAATGTCAATTAGTTATAGTTATAAAATCAACAAGTATTCACTTTAAAAATCAGTAAAAATAATTATCATGACCCTAAGCATGTTAACTATCAATTTGGAATTTATCATGGCAATACTTGATCATTAGTTCATCTATTTAATCAGTTTAACATGGTGTAGTTATGAATCAGGAAATTCTGGAAATAAAATGCAGAATTAGTAAAATCATCATATCTCATGCAGTATAAGTTGGAGTTCAATAAATTTTAGTGTTCTTGAAACTAGAAACATAGGGCTATATTTCATATTCACAAACTTTCATGGTTCAGTGTCAATAGATGGATCGAAAAGATCATACAAATTTCAGACAGACAGTGAAAATCCTGGATTAACATATTTCATGGTATAAAAGTGATATAGGGTTATAGTTATCAATTCAATTAGTCGATTATATGAGGTTAACATGGTAAGCATGATGACAAGAAGATCATAGCGAAGAAATACAACCATGCATCAATCTAATGTTAAACAATACGTCAAATCAATGGTTCAACCAATAGCAACCTAAGATACAACTCCACAATAGTTTATCGATGGGATGACATGCATGAATAATTTCTGATGTCAAAAGATCTACATGAAATGCATGAAAGACACAATCTTTAGAATCAAATATCGGCATGAAGTCAAAAATAAGGGGACTAGCTCGTGTAAATCATCTACATTCTCAACGAGGAACAAGACAATAATAATATACGATGAATATGATAAGATATACCTGCGATAATTTTAATAAAGATTCTTGAACATAGACACAATGAACGATTCAAGAAAGAGACGGTGACTTGCCTTTATAACGACGTTAGATTCGATTATGCAACAGTAACGGGATTGGGATCCCAGGGTGACGAAACACGAATCCGCAATAGCACATGCGCTCTACGTGCAAAGAGACATGTAGCAACACAATGAGGGGGGAATCACCAACAACAACCAACAAGACCAAACACGACAACAGCAAGAGTGATTAAACGGCAAGGGGGAGGCTGCGGCTCGACGGCGGCTGACGGCGACTGGCTTCGACGTTGGCGGTGGCTAGGGCGAGGGGTGCTCGGATGGTAGATTGCATGGGGATTGTCGATAGTGCTGGGGTGTGCATTCGACAGAGGAGCAGTTGATCGGAGGAGAATGGAGGACTGGCGGCTCGACTGGCGGTAAACAGCAGGGGTGTGGTGAGGTGTTGTCGGTGGTCGAGGAGGAGGGAGCGCGATGGGGTTGGTTTGTGGGGAAGCGGCAGGTCGAGGATGAGGACTGGGGTGGAGTTGGCAATGGCGGGGCGACTGAGGGCGGTAGGATGGCGGTGGCTCGAGCGAGTTCGGGAAAACACAGAGGAAATAGGAGAGGTTCGGGAGGTGACGGCTGTAGGTTTAGAGAGTGATTAGGGTTGGGATTAGGGTTAATTAAGAGTGTGTATATATAGAATTAAGTTGGCTTAATGGGTTGGGTTTAGGATCCAATAGAAATGGGTTTTTAGGGTTCAAATCTAAGTTAACAATTGGGCTTGGAATAAAATCAATTAAAAGGTTAATAATATTAATGGCCCAAAGATGAATATGAACAAAGATAAATATACTCATGGACTAGGGGATAATCACGAATCAAATGAATAGATAATTATCAAGCCAAAATAGTGGTAGAATTAAAAGAGAAAGAAAAATTCATGGGATTCAAATTTCAAATTAAGAAATTAGATTCGGACAACTTCTTGAAATCAAAAGATAGTTCATGAATAATATTAGAACTAATATTATTCGATACAATAAATTAGGCAAAATGAAATGTTATAGAATTATAAAGAGATTACAAAGGAGATCAATAAAAAGGGAAAAATAAAAAATGAGAGTTACACTTTACTTGGCCACTTCGGATTAGACCCTCAGTGTTGTCTTGATAAGGGAGGAAGATAAGGTCCAGAAGCCAATCTACTATGTCAAAAAGGTACTCCGTGGTGCAAAACTCCAATATTCCAAAATGGAGAATATGGCATACGCTCTGATAGCAGACACCCGGAAGCTCTGCCCATAATTCCAGGCATACTCTATCTTGTTCCTTACTGACCAACCCCTCAAGCAGGTACTTTAAAAGCCAAAGTCCTATTCCGACTCATGAAATGTTCCATCGAAATAATTCAACACAATCAGTCGAGGATGGGCATCGAGGCCCAAGCCTTTGCTGAATTCATCGTCGAAAGCATTATTCTGTATCCCCCTGTGGTGAGTGAAGATTCTCCATCTTAGAGTGTCTATGTCGATTGCTCCTCCTGCATCGAAAGGAGCATGGTGAGTGTCATCTTGCTCAGCCCAGATGAGTTCACCCTTCAATACTATTTTCGTCTTAATTTTCGAGCATCCAACAATGATGATGAATATGAGGCGTTGATTGCCAACCCCATTTAGCTCGGAAAGTCATTGTGTTCAGTGACTCCCAGTTGATGGTAAATCAAATCCGATGAGAATATGAGCCCAGTGATAACTGCATGATCAAGTAATCTTCTTACATTAAGAAACTCATGGCTGCAATCCAAAAGGAGGAGGTCACTCGCATCCCCTAATAGGAGAATGGACAGGTAAATGCCATCTCTAAGTTAGCTTCCTCTTCATGTGAAGGGCTCGACGACACCGTGCTTATTAAAGTCTTACTCAAGACGAACATCAAAAAATAAGTTATAAGACTCATGGTCGTCGCTCATTAAACACCTGGAGACAACTGGATGAAACTCTTGTTAGACTTCCTCTACAAGGGAATCCTCCCAACAGATTTGAAAGAAGTAAGAAAGATCAGGATAAGGGCAGAAAGGAACACACTTGTTGAAGGGGTACTGTATAAGCGCTCCTACACTGATAGACAGCATACCTTATTTGCAAAGTCTAATCCCCGAGGAGCCCAATATGCCCTTAAATAAGTGAATGAAGGAGTCGGTGGTGGCCACAGGGGCTCAAGGTCCATATAGTGGAAAGTCCTTAATCATGGATACTATTGGCCCTCACTGCTCCATGATGCTCTAAAGTATGTTCACTGGTGTGCCCCCTACCATTAGTTTTCCTCGATAAAATAGGGACCCCAGGTCGACCTTTGCTCCATGTCAAGCATGATCCCCTTTGCCATGTGAAGGATAGATCTACTTGGACCATTCCCCCCTAAAACTGGACAGAGAAACTTCTTAGTTGTGGCTATTGACTACCTCATAAAATGGATCGGAGCAGGACCACTGGCCTCCATAACTAAATGGAAGATAGATCCATTCTTCTGGAAAAATGTTGTCTGTAGTTTTGCAATACCACAGATCTTCATCCGCGACAATGGAATCTAATTTTCTACCAATAATTTCCATACTTTCTTTTCTGATATGGGAATCGAACAGTTCTTCTCTTCCATTTCGCATCCTCGGACCAATGGTCAGCTAAGAATGCTAACAAGCAGATTCTTGATGGACTTAAGAAAATGCTAGATGAAGCATCATAGGGGATATGGGTAGAAGAATTCCAAAGCGTTCTTTGGTCCTACAGGACCACTAAACGGACCCCGACGAGAGATTTGTCGCTCAACCATACATATGGGCTTGAACCTCTAATCCATGTACAGGTTGGACTACCTTCTCCACTTGTCCTCTCTTTCAACGAAGCATATAATTCAGATGATCTCTGAGGCATCCTCGACCTCGTTAAAGAAATCTGTGAGAAATCTTTCGTGCAGTGACAAATCTATCAACAAATGGTGGAAACCTTCTACAACAATAAGGTTTGACCGACAAATCTAAAAGAAGGTGACCTCGTCTTGCAAAAGCTCGAGATCTCTGACCCAATTAAGAAGGAAAAGTTTGCTTCTAACTAAGAAGGACCATACAAGGTTTTCAAAGTCCTCTAAGGAGCTTATAGACTTGAAGACCAAGGGAGCAAGGAGACATCGAGGACCTGGAACGCAGAGCATCTGATGAAGTTCAACAAGAGTGCTTAATGCCTTCCACTATATTTGTAATAAGACTGATGTATGTAATGGTCAATGCATGCAATAAAATCTAGCCTTCAAGGCAGCTATTTAGATTGGTGCTTTCAATAAAATTCAGCATCCCCATCGTAAATTTTCTGAATGACTTTCTAAATCAAAACAACGAGTTTGGAGCTCGGCTAATCGCTCGAGCTACTCCAACAACTTGTTAACTTAAAATAACGAGTTCAGAACTCAGCCCATTACTCGAGCTACTCCAATAACTAGCTAACTTAAATCAACGAGTTTAGAGCGCAGCTCGTCCCTCAAGCTACTCTAGCAACTCACTAACTCAAAACAACAAGTTCGGAGCTTAGCTTGTCGCTCAAGCTCCTCCAACAACTCGCTAATTCAAAACAATGAATTTGGAGCTCTGCTCGTAGCTCGAGTTACTCCAACAACTCGCTAACTTAAAACAGCTAGTTTGGAGCTCAGATCATCCTTCCAGCTACTACAACAACTTGCTAACTTAAAACAACGAGTTCAGAGCTCAGCCTATCACTCGAGCTTCTCCAACAACCCGCTAACCTAAGACAATGAATTTAGAGCTCAGCTCATCACTCTAATTACCCAAAAACATTCTAACTCAAAACAATGAAGCACAACACCGAGAAAGTGAGGAACAAGACAAAAAAAGAAACGGGCAATCTTTATTTCATATCAAAATTCTATTACATGTTTGAGATTGAAGTACATTAGACACTCGAGGTCAATGTACAAACTTTCTCCACCCAAATCACCTACGACCATGGGGAAGAGGTATATTTCGATTAAGCAATACGGTTCGTTCATGATGCTTCATCACCAAAGAAGTCTCCTCTCGAATGCCCAAACTGTTCGATAAATGTCCTAGCCCAACTGACTGAGTCTGGATCTCGTGATTGGGTTGTGTAACGTCCTCTCGGAAGAAGCTATGCTAGACGTACCAGTTAATCCACTTTAGGCATCCCCTAGATTCTTTGATGCTGCTTGGGGGCCTGAGGTCAGCTTACGGAACTTCCTCCCTTGATCAGCATTTCGAAGGTGAGCGGTACTTAGCATTCATAGTCTTCCAAGTTCCATCTTCAACTTGTAAATCTCCAAGTCCTTCTTAATGAGCATACTGTTAAGTCTAGTGTCGTCGACCTTAATTTTCTCCCACTTCGCATGAGTGCGAGCCGAGCAACCAGGATGAGTCTCCTTCAAGTAGGAGAGTTCCAAGTCCTTGTCGAGTAGTACATCCTTTAGACGACCAATCTTAATCCTCTCCTTATTAACTTGCTACAAAGTTGAGCAATCTCAGTGCCCCGAGGATCTCCTCCAGTATATGAGACTGTCCATCAACAGAAACAGTGGAGCTACTACAGCACTAGTGAATTCCAAAAATACGTAACTTCGATTTTTAAGAAGTTTCAGGAGATTTAACCAAACACATCAAATCTTTGTATTCATGGAAAAAAAAAACCTTAAGAGTTTGACAGAAAACTCCTCATTACTTTGAATTAAGATTCACAGGCGGTGGCCAATTCGTGATCCAGTGAGTTATAAAAACCAAAAAAGGGAAATGAAGATGGAGGAACAAGATCAAGGATCCACTTCGGTTGCTGCCGCCAAAAGAGTGGAAGTCTCAACCACTCCTTTCTCATTTTCTTCTACATCCTTCTCCAGAGCCTCATCTTCGACCATATTGGTCTCCTTCTCCATTTCATCCCCTTCACCATCATCTCCATCTACAGCCTTCTTCGAAGCCTTCTCCTCAACCCCCTCGTCCTCATCCTCACCCCTTCCTCTTCGTCGAACTCCTCCCCAGCTGTTGCTCCCCAGGCTAAAGGTAGAAGCAACACCCCTTCATATTGAAGCCTGGGATACGCTCGGTCATTTTCTTAAGGGTCTTCGCGTATGACTTCTCCATCACCTCTAGTAGGTGGCCATTCACCTCCACTTCCACCTTGGAAACAACGAACTCTTTATCCTTGGCCAAAGCCTTCACCACCTTCGCCAGCTCCCTTTTGTGCTTGGCCTTAAGGCATTTCATCATCGAGATGAGCTGCCTCCCGACTTTTTACCTCCTCGATATCCTTGACATCCTTCTTCTTCCCCTTCTCGGCCTGAGTAGCCTTATCCTGTAACACCCTAGATTTTAAAACAATATTATTGAGATTAATAAATGAATTAATGTGATTTTTGGTGATTTAATAAATATTTTTCTGAAATTTATCTTTTTGCACGTGCAAAATACATGCAAATATGTTCTTGGGAAACTCAAAGTCGGAAATTATTTTGGGAAAGCCTAATATTTTTTTTTATTTGAAGGATAGAATCTAACGATTCCAGCCCGATATATCAAAAACCTAATATTTATTAGTAGGTATTATTTGTAAATTTTCTGTATTCTTTTTATATTTATTTATCATATTTGCAAATATTACAAAAAAGGGCTTTTGTGCAAAATTACCACTTGGAGTAAAATTTCAGATTTTCGGATTTCTGGGCTGAGCATGATGGCCGGACAGCTCAAAAAATAAAGGGGTTTATTTATATTCTAATAGATTTGGTCTATTTTGCTAATTTATTAAAGGATGTCTATATATGTAAAGAAATAATGTGTTAAGGGATGCATCCATATAACCCTAAAAACCCAGATTTCGGCCTATATTATTGCTGCTACAGCCGCCCCTCTTCTACATAAAAACAAAGGTTTTCTTTATTATTAATTTCTTAGAGTTTCGAAGCGAAGATTTTGGATTTTTGTGAAAGGGGGAGAGTTTTCTTATTCTTTATTACTTTCGTTGAATCTTCAATAGGTGAGTGACATATGTTGATTTCTTGTTGTTCTATGCATGTTATATGTGATGATCTGTCTAGTAGAATGCATGTTAGATGATTGTATAATGATATAATGAATATATTGATGGATGGATAATTAAAAGTGGAACTTTTATGAATGATGTGAATAAAATCTCAATATGGATGACTCAAAAATGTTAAGAACCTAGTAGAACTCATGGGTATGATGTTTTCTTTCATATTTCTTACTGATTTGATTGTATATAATGAGATTATATGATGTGAGATGCATAAAATTGAATGAAGATGGATTTTTACTGTGTATATATGTATACATGCTATTTGATGTTTAGATGAAGAAAAACTTGACTAATACATGTTGTAGATACTAATATTCAAGGGTAAGTTGATCTAACTAGATTGTATGTGTATGACAAGTTGCAAAGAGGGTTTTGAAATCAAAAGTTCAAGTCTTTATGTGTGATGTGGAATTTTGATTTCAGGTTTGAAGAAGTGCAGGTCGAAAATTGATTTCTGACTTTTGTGAAGTTTCCAATGGATTTTGAATTTACATTGATCTAATTAGTTATATATGTGTTTAATCAAGTTGCAAGAAGAGTATGAGACCCAAAAAGTTCAAGTTTTGAAGTATTGGATTAGGGTTGAATTTCGGGTCTGATGTTAATCAGCCGAAAAGTGATTTTTTGAGATTTTTGGTGAAGTTTTGATTTGTATTGACACTGAGATTGAATTAAACAATATACCACTTATATACAATGATTTCTTGATGCCTTGAATGATGCATATACACATATATACACCTACATACATATTTTTCCTGATTCAAAGAGTTTTTCTCGAAAAATTGCCCTTTCATGATTTTATTGAGAGTTTGATTTGATTTATAAACTCCAGTATGTTGAATAAGTAGTGTTTGATCATCTCAGAATTACTATTTTACAAATTCATGCTTTTAAAGATTTATAACTACGTATTAGTCGTAAAGTACACAATTTTAAAAGCTGGCTGTGCATCAACTTTCGGTCGACCGTCCTTTTTTTGAATTAGGATGTCGGTCAACCGTCATTTTGGGATTTGGATTTTTTTTGGCATGTGTGGTCGACTGTCTCAAATTTGTACTGAGATGTCGGTCGACCGACACCTACTGATCATGCTGTTTTGTTGAGTTTCTTACTATTTTCTTGAACGATTATTTCTTCGTGCTTATGGATTATTGATCTACTGTTTTAGATGAAGTTTTTGCTATAGATTACTATATTTACAGAGAGTTATATTTTTATTATAATAATAGAGTTTAACTTGTATTTCTATGACTTTAAGAAGCGAAATAAATACGGATTTCAAGATGTTAATGTTTTGTGATCTTTCTATAACTTCAAAATATGAATCTCAGTTATTTAATGAATTTAATGTCAGATTCAGTTCTGGAAATTTGTGAGTATTTGGCTGGATTTGGATTTGTTTGATTTTAAAGAAGTTTTCTTAATATGAGCGAACTTATAAATGGAATTATGGGTTTTAATGAAAGATTTGTGTTGATATTTGAGTTGTAAGTCTCTAGAGGCTGAGTGGGACCCTAATTACCGGCAGTTGAGATTCTATGGTTTGGCCAGTTGGGACCTTGTTGTTGATCAGTTGAGTTAAGTCCTGTAGGGTACACCAACTCTAAAAGATCTGTAATTAATTAATTAAACTTAAGAAGATAAGGACAAGCACTAGATGATGATATGATGAAATGAGTGCAAACATGAGTTATGGACCTTAGTATGGTCTGCGGTGTGAGATAATCTCCGAAATTATCGAGGCATGAGTGAAATAGTCTTCGGAATTACCTACGGTGTGAGATTGATCATCAGAATTATCGGAGTCGAGGCGACGCTCATGGGGTATTCGTGTGATGAGGCGTCATAGCTTGTGGTGTGGGGGATTCTTGAAAATTCCCAGGTGTGAGTGAAATAGTCTCCAGAATTATCTGTGGATAGAGATTGACCTCCGGAATTATCGGGGCATGGGCTAGATACTTACGGTTTATCTAAATCTCGCAGTAGTCATCGTAGTTGGATTAGCTGCATAATGATGGATTAAACCCTATAAAGTAGAGAACGATAAGGGTATGCACCGGACCTATGTGTTGTGGGACGCATAGAATCCGACAGGTATACATTAGAGAGTCATCATACTGGATTTGTATTTTCTTGACTGGTATTATGTATGATGTTTTCTGTTTTCCTACACTTGACACTTAGCCTAGTTTCACTTAATGTCTGATGCTTTATTTTATTGTCATTTCATATTCTATTGTTACTACTGTGGGAATATGTTGATTATGAATTTATTCTTTATGCTTCATTTAAACTGTATTTTCTTTTAATGTCACTCACACCGTTATGGCTGACCCCTGTAGTTTTAGGGGTTAGGGTTATCTCTAGCCTCATGTTTTACAGGTAGGTATCGTTAGCTTGTGATTGGATGCATGTGGTAGAATGATAATATGGCTTTTGCAAATTGTAAAAGAATGTGTTGTAAAAGAAAAAAAATGTAATTCAAGGTGTTTAGTTTTTCGCTGTGCTATGTAAAGAATTGATGTAATAAAAGTTGAAAAATTTTCTGTGTGTTGCTATATTTACTATTACATTGAGGTAGATGCTGAAAATTGTGCCACGTATTTTTGAATTTTTTTTATTAAAAATTTGGGGCGCTACAGAGTTTGGTATTAGAGCATGCTTCAATAATAATGATAAACATGGTATAAGAATAGACCTAGGTGGACATTAGAGCGTGAGTACCTAGGTGTGGACATTAGAGTGTGAGTATCACATGGAATTAAAACAAGATGAAATAGTTTGTGGTATGACTGAGATTTTTCCATAAGGTATTAATGTGAATATGAATCATGTTGTGATGCTCTAATTTTCCCCTCATTTTGTAGTATTCAGTATAATGGTAGGACGCAGGACTAGGAATGGTGGGAATGACAGCGAGGCTGAAGGTTCCATTGGGGGAAGATTCGACTTGGAGAATGAGATTGCCATGGTGTATCAGATCTTGAACACATTCATGGCAACCAACATGACTCCGAATCAGAATCAAGGGGCTGGACTAGTGCTTGTTAATGCTGATCCAATTAAGTAGGTTGAGTCCTTCAAGCGGATGAAGCTGCCTGTTTTTGAAGGGTAGTCTGATCCAAATGAGGCTGATGATTGGATTAGACAGATGGAAGTGGTCTTCGAGGTTTTGAAAACCCCAGCAGCCAATAAGTTGAAGTTGGATACAATGCAGTTAGGGAATAATGCTGGCGTCTGGTGGCAGTCAGTGAAGAGGAATTTTGGGAATGAACAGGTTACTTGGGAGGCTTTCCTTGGAGAGTTCAGAGATCATTTCTTTCCTCTGGATGTTCAGGAGAAGAAGGCAACAAAATTCTTGAATCTACAGCAAGACAGCATGTCAGTGCGCGAATATGAGACTAAGTTCGCCCAGCTGTCAAGGTATACACCAGAACTGATAGTTGATGTAGCGAAGAAGGCCAAGAAATTCGAGCAAGGCTTGAGGCCGAATTTGAGGTCGCGGATGATACCGTTGGGCATCAGAATGTTTGATAAGCTGTTCAGGAGAGCAGCAATGATGGAAGAAGATATGGAACAGTTCCCGAAGAAGCAGGAGACCTGGAACAGGAACAAGAGGCCAGCGACAATCCAGAGTAGGAGGAAGTTTCCAGCGAAGCAGGGCAAGTTCAGTAAGCCAGAGCAGAAGGCACCCACAACTCAAGGGATGACTTGTTGCTATTGTAAGGAGGCAGGTCACTTCAGGTCAGCAGGTCCTACAATGGCGAAGCAGACTTGTTTCTAGTGTGGGCGAGAGGGGCATACTAAGCTATTTTACCCGCAACTTAAGAAGGATGGTACGGATGGGAGCAAATTTTAGAGGCAGGGGCGAGTGTTCGCATTAACTGAGGAGGATGCGGGTAACTCAGAAGATATGATCCAGGGTATGCAAGAATTTTAAATTCATTTATTTGATGTATTGAATAAAATGTTGTTTAAGAATAAATTGTAGATTTGAGTATCATTCTTCATGTAACATGATTTGTCTTGGTTAATGGAATAAAAGCAAAAGTTTTGTTTGATACTGGTTCTTTGCATACATTTGTGTTACCCAATTTTGCTAAAGTTTTATGTGTGGAACCTAAGGTATTTCCATGCAGAGTCTTATCAATGGCAACACCATCAGGAGAGAAATTGATTGCTGATCGATATTACCAGGGCTGTGATATAGAGATTGGTGGGAGATTATTTGGCATTGATCTCATCGAACTGCAAGTCTTGGGTATGGATGTGATCGTGGGCATTGATTGGATGGCAATATATGATGCCACAATTGAATGCAAGAAGAAAAAGGTATTGGTAAAGGCTCCAGGAGGTCCCGCGGTGACTTTTCAGGGAAAGAAGAAGAACCCGAAAGTGGCTGCAATGGTATCTAAGTTGATGTTTCCGGATGAAGTCAGAAGCATTCTAGTTATCAGGGATTTTCCTACGGTATTCTTGGAAGATCTACCGGGGTTATCGCCGCAGCGAGATGTTGAGTTTTGTATTAATGTTAAGCCGAAAAGTGCTCTGATTTCTAAGGCTCCGTACAGGATGGCACCTGTAGAACAGGATGAAGTTAAGAAGCAGATTGAGAAATTGCTGAGTAAGGGGTTTATCAGGCCAAGTACTTCATCGTGGGGTACGCCAGTGTTGTTAGAGAAGAAGAAGGAGGGTTCAATGAGGATGTGCAATGACTACCGGGAATTGAACAGGGTTACTATTCGGAACAAGTATCCGCTTCCATAGATTGATGACCTGTTTGATAGGCTTCGGGGAGCAGCTGTATTTTCGAAGATTGATCTGCGGTCAGGTTACCATCAGGTCCGAGTTAAGGAGGAAGATGTGAGCATGACAGCTTTCAGGACTCGTCATGGGCTCTATGAGTTTTTGGTGATGCCATTCGGAGTGACGAATGCGCCGGCAGTGTTTATAGACATGATGAACCAAATTTTGCGGCCATTTTTTGATTCCTTCGTGGTGGTATTCATTGATGATATTCTTGTATATTTGAAGTAGGAGGAAGAGCACTCTAAACACTTGGCAGAGGTATTGAAGAAGTTACATGAGCATAACTTGTATGTCAAGCTGTCGAAGTATGAGTTTTGGAAGTTCGAGGTAGCTTTCATTGGTCATATCCTTTCTAAGGAGGGAGTGGCCACCGATCCTCAAAAGGTTGAAGCAGTGAAGAATTGACCCAGGCCGACAACAGTGAAGGAGGTCAGAGTTTCTTGGGATTGGCTTGGTATTACAGGAGATTCATTCAGGGCTATGTACAGATCACAGTTCCTTTGACAGGGTTGACTAGGAAGATTGTGGCATTCACTTGGATTGATAAGTGTGAGGTGAGTTTCCTTGAGCTAAAGGAGAGGTTGACGACTGTGCCTATCTTAACTTTGTCGCAAGCTGGGAAGGACTATGATATTTACAGTGATGCGTCACTCAGAAGATTGGGGTGCATCTTGATGCAGGAAGGGAAGGTTATTACATATGGTTCGAGATAGTTGTGTCCGCTCAAGAAGAACTATCCGACGCACTATCTGGAATTGGCAGCTATCATCTTTGCCTTGGAGCAGTGGAAGCATTATGTATATGGAAAGAAGGTCAACATGTTCACCGACCACAAGAGCCTGAAGTACATTTATCTGCAGAGGGATCTAAATCTTCGACAGAGAAGGTGGTTAGAAGTGTTGGAAGACATTTGTCCTGAGATAAAGTATCATCCAGGCAAGGCGAATGTGGTGGCCGATGGACTTAGTCGGAAGAGCAGTCTATTGAGTTTGATCACTACTCAGAAAGAGTTGGTAGCAAAGTTGGATCAAGCAGGTATTGAGGTTGTACTACAGGGTGTGGGAGCATCTTTGGCTCAGTTGAGGTTGCAACCTTCTTTGAGAGAGAAGATTATGGTGGGTCAGAAATTAGATGCAGGGGTTCAGAGGATGTTGCAGCAGGTTTCCAAAGGCAAGTTATCAAAGTTCCGTGTCCAAGACGGGGTTCTGTGGATGGGTGAGAGATTGTGTGTACCAGAGAATGCAGATTTGAGGGAGAGTATCTTGCAGGAGGCACACAGTACCTTGTTTTCAGTGCATCTTGGAGGCACAAAGATGTACAAGGACATCAAACAACACTTTTGGTGGTCTGGCATGAAGAGAGATGTGGTATACTTTGTGGCAAGGTATCTGACTTGCCAAAAGATCAAAGCGGAGAATCAGAGGCCTGGAGGTTGGTTACAGCCATTGCCTATTCCGGAATGGAAGTGGGAGAATATCAGCATGGATTTCATCACTGGTTTGCCGAGGAGTCCGAAGGGCAACGACTCAATTTGGGTTATTGTTGATTGTTTGACCAAGTCAGCTCACTTTTTGTCTATGAAGATTACTTGGTCGTTGGAGAAACTGGCAGAGCTATACGTTGACTTGATTGTGAGACTTCATGGGGTTCCTGTGTCGATGGTTTCCGACAGGGATGCAAGGTTCACATTGTGGTTTTGGAAGGATTTGCAAGCAGCCTTGGGTACCAGAACCGATTTCAGTACTGCCTTTCATCCACAAACCGATGGTCAGACTGAAAGGGTGAATCGGGTATTGGAGGATATGCTGAGGGCTTGTGTTATGGATTTTTGTGGCAGTTGGGAAAGGTACTTGACATTGGTTGAGTTTACCTATAACAATAGTTACCATGCAAGTATCAGTATGGCTCCGTATGAAGCTTTGTACAAGAGGAAGTGCAGGACACCCATTTCTTGGTACGAGGTTGGTGAGAGGCAGATGTTTGGGTCTGAGATTGTGCAGTAGACATCGAAGAAGATTGGGCTGATTCGTAAGAGGTTGGTCGAGGCTCAGAGTCGGCAGAAGAGTTATGTAGATACTCGACGAAGGGACTTCGAGTTTGAGGTTAGGGATGCAGTTTTTCTTAAGGTGTCTCCGACTAAAGGAGTGATCGGGTTTGGGAAGGGAGGCAAGTTGGCGTCAAGGTACATTGGGCCATACAAGATTTTGAAGCGGATTGGTAAGACATCATATAAGTTGGAGCTACTGGAGGAATTGGCGCAAGTGCATGATGTGTTCCATGTATCAATGTCACGCCCTGCTTCCCAAAAAGAATATGGAATACGGATACGCGACTCAACCCAGCGAATGATTCGCATCATCCATAAGCTGTTCGGGAATCTTTACAACCTCTCACAATATAATCAGAGTCGGAAGCAAAAAAGTCAACCACACACATGCAAAATTGAATTAATAAACCAACAGAATTTACTTGAAACATAACACATTAAGCTCAAATAAATCAGAATCTGGACAAGACAAAATTCTGGGTCACATCGCCCAAAATACAAAGTAATCATCCAAGTAATCAAAATACATTATTCAGAGTAACGATAATAGCAATACTAATAAACAAGAAATCTAGCACTAATATCTTATTTCGCCAATGCCGTCGGACAGCTGACCATCCTGATCTGCAATTAATAATTGCAGGAATAGAAAAGAGAAAATAAGTACCCGTTAATGCAAGTTACGGATCACTTATAATGTAGGATACAAGTACATGGAAAAGGAAAATAAATAGCATGGAATAATGCATCAACAATAATGTCTATCATGAATCAGTAAAACAAAGTCAACTAGCATGGAATACTAACAGTAAAAATGAATGTGTCAAGTATAGTGTCATATGACAATTAACAGTGTCCAGTAACAGTAAGCTCAGTATATCAGTGTAACAGTATAACGATATTAGTCCAACAGTATCAGTCTAACAGTATCAGTCTAACAGTATCATTCTTATGTTCTTACAGTCTTGTGTGTATTAGTAGCTAGGTAGCACTTCATGCACCCCAAAACATAACACATGGTTGCTACAACAAACTGTTTCGCTTTTAGATTTCATAGTGGACCATAATGGGGCAGTGTACTCAAGTATCAGTAACAGTAGCAGTAGCAGTAAAGATAACAGTAACAGTAGCAGTAAAAGTCTTAGTAACAGTAACAGTAACAGTAACAGTTAGGAGCACTAGTTCCCTTCCAAGTACACGTTTCCATATTTTCCACTACTAGATCTTCCCTTAAGAAACCCCGGCTTGATCACTTTTATTATGGTTATTAACAGACATGATAGTCCATGAAATAGTGTCAAATTAACATGTTACAATCAGTATTAGGTTCAACAAAAAAAAATAAACATGCATAGATGATATACGGTCACATAAATGAGCAAAACAGTGTATGTTCATATTCAGGACAGTAAGACAGTACAGTACTAAAACAGTGATTCCCGTTACTACTGAAATTCAAATCTGAATCCTTCAAAGAATCTGGAAAATAAACTTTCACACAAATCCAGCGATTATATATAAGTCATATAGTATTTCACAAAATCATATGCAGAAAATACGTTCAGTTAGAAATCAGTAAATCGTATCCATTGATAGGAAAGCAGTATCAAAACTTCTCAAACAAATCTAGGAAACATCTGGGGTATTCCTCTATATGTGTAGTATCAGAATGTAAAGTTTCATAATATTCCAGTAAAATTAGTTCAGTCAACAAAAATCAGAAAACATCAAGAAACGATAGTTTGGCAAATCTGGAATTCCCAACACGGCTGTACGAGAACTGTGATATCTCGCAAACTGTGAATCGAAATCCAAATCCGTCAAATGGAGAAGAAAATAGACAAAATAAGCTAACTTTCATATTTCATAAATATTTTCCATACAGTAAAAGGAAATAGGGTGAAAATACAATTCTTTACAGAACAGCGAGTAAAATATAGCAAGTATAGCTTTCATAAACAAACATGAAATTGCGTATAAAACTCATCCATAAAATCCACCAAAATTCTGGTTATCCCTAGATAGGTATAGAAATACTGTGCAAGGTTCCAGATCAAAATAATATAATTAGGGCTAGTATCAAAATAGTTTAATCATCAAAATCATCAAGAACGAAATCTGAAAATAGAATACACCTCTGTAGTAAAATAGCCATAACTCACTCATACGAAAACGAAATCGATCAAGGTCAGAGAGTTTGGAAAGAAGATAGATTTCACTACAATTCATGTCGAATACAAAAATTAATAATTCTGACCTTAATAGGGTCTAAAATACAAATCAAAACTGTTCATCGATAAATACAGATTTTCTCTTGAAAACAAAACCAACATAAACCACACGAAACTCGTTCCACTCACAATCAAATATGGTATAGAGTCTACTAAGTGTCCAAACATCATGAAATAGAGTATATAACACATTCACAACCATCATATTACAAGGATCTCATCAATACATAATTTCACCTAATCATCTCACATATATGAATAGATCAAGAACGGTCAAACCTAATTGTTTTCATGTCGATTTTTGTGTTGCGAGGTAACTATGGTCAAATAGCACAATAGAGACAAAACTCATCAAAAATAACACACACACAAGTTGTCTCTAGAACTCAACTGCACTATAAGCGGTATTTTTGACTTGTATCATACGAAGGAATTGGAGTACAAGTTACTTGTCTTAACCGAAGACAAAAACGAAGAACACCAAGAATAACGGGAACGGATCCCGACAACGAACAAAACCCACAATAAGAATCCAAGAACCAAAGCAAACACGAACCGAAACCAATGATCCACACGTGCAAACTCGAGCACGTGCAACCAAGAGAGAGAGGGGGAACGTCGGGGGTAGCGGCGGCTAGCGTTGTGACGCTGGTTGCTGCTGCTCCTGCTGACGATCGGCGAAGGCGACGTGCGGATATGGGACAGGAGAGAGGTGGAGAGGTGAAGTGCTCGATGTATGGGGTTGCGGCTTGGGGAGTTGGTCGAGTTCGATGGCGATCGGGAGTAGGGGATGTGCAGGTCGGATGGGGTGTCGGGATGCAGTCGGAGGGCTGGTTGGGTTGGGGTTGACGGCACAAACAGGGGGAGGTCGGGGGATAACTTAGGGTTAGGATTTAGTAGAGAGAGAGGGAGATTTATATAGGGTTTTAGTTTAGGGTTTGGGTATGTGGGTATTTGGGTTAATGGGTAGTTAGGAGTAGTAGTGGGATTAGTCCCATAGGATTTGATTAGGATAAAACTTGTATAGGATTTAAAATAGGATGTAGGTTAATTTGGCTTTGGTAATCAATTAGGGGTCAAAGGCAATAGGAATGGGAATAGGGTAACCAACCAAACACCATGAACACCCAAGAGCAAAATAAAGAGAACAAGAATCCAATAAAGAGAAAAGAATAACAATTGATGAAGAACGAAGCAAAAGACAAACAAATCAACAGAAGGAGCTCAAAATGAAACAAAAATGAATATATATATTGAAACAAATCCAATATACGGTCCAAGAATAACAAAAAGAGTACAAATATCTAAGAAGAGAAAAATACACAAAAATACAAAAAACGAAAAACAGGGGTTACAATCGATGTTGAGGAAGTACATGCCAGATCAAAGTCATCAGTTGGCGGAGGTGCCCGAAGGGCTACAACTGAACTTGAGTTATAAGGAGCAGCCTTTAGAGATTGTTGATCTTCAAGAGAAGGTGTTGAGGAAGAAGGTGATACCGATGGTCAAGGTATTGTAGAGGAACCAGCTATTTGAGGAAGCTACTTGGGAGCCGGAGAATCGCATGCAGAAGGATTTTCCTGATCTCTTTGTATGATTTTATTCCTTGGGTTGAATTGTATTCTCTTTTTTAATTGCATTCTTTAAACTGTATTTCCATTTATATGATTGCTTTTTCCTTTTGCTTATATTGTTTGGTCCTTATTAGCAGTAGTTCTGATGACAGAACTATTCTAAGGAGGGAGTGATGTAACACCCTAGATTTTTAAATAATGTTTTTGAGATTAATAAATGAATTAAAGTGATTTTTGATGATTTAATAAATATTTTTCTGAAATTTATCTTTTTGCACGTGCAAAACACGTGCAAATATTTTCTTGGAAGACTCTAAGTCAGAAATTATTTTGGGAAAACCTAATATTTATTAGTAGGTATTATTTGTGAATTTTCTGGACTTTTTATATATTTATTGGCCATATTTGTAAATATTACAAAAAGAGGAGCTTCTGTGCAAAATTACCACTTGGAGTAAAATTTCAGATTTTTGGATTTCTGGGCTGAGCATGATGGCTGGCCAACTCAGAAGTAAAGGGGTTTATTTCTGTTCTAATAGATTTGATCTATTTTGCTAATTTATTAAAGGAGGTCTATCTATGTAAATGAATAATTTGTTAAGGGTTGCTTCCATATAATTGGTAAAACCCTAAAAACCCAGATTTTGGCCTATATTATGGCTGCTACAGCCATCCCCCTTCAACACAAAAACAAAGGGTTTTTTTTTATTATTAATTTTTTGGAGTTTCGAAGCGAGGATCTTGAATTTTTGCGAAAGGAGGAGCGTTTTGTTATTCTTTATTACTTTTGTTGAATCTTCAATAAGGTGAGTGACATATGTTGATTTCTTGGGATTCTATATATGTTAGATATGATGATTTGTCTAGTAGAATGCATGTTAGATGATTGTATGACGATATAATAAATATATTGATGGATGATTAATTAAAAGTGGAACTTTTATGAATTATGTGAATAAAATCTCTATATGGATGACTCAAGAATGTTAAGAATCTAGTAAAACTCATGGGTATGATTTTTTCTTTCATATTTCTTAATGATTTGATTGTATATAATGAGATTATATGATGTGAGATGCATAAAATTGAATGAAGATGGATTTTTACTGTGTATATATGTATACATGCTATTTAATGTTTGGATAAAGAAAAACTTGACTAATACATGTTGTAGATACTAATATTCAAGGGTAAGTTGATCTAACTAGATTGTATGTGTGTATGAAAAGTTGCAAAGAGGGTTTTGAAATCAAAGTTCAAGTCTTTATGTGTGAAGTGGAATTTTGATTTTGGGTCTGAAGAAGTGCAAACCGAAAATTGATTTCTGAGTTTTGTGAAGTTTCCAATGGATTTTGAATTTACATTGATCTAATTAGTTGTATATGTGTTTAATCAAGTTGCAAGAAGAGTTTGAGACCCAAAAAGATCAAGTTTTTAAGTATTGGATTAGGGTTGAATTTCGGGTCTAATGTTAATCAGCCGAAAAGTGATTTTTTGAGATTTTTGGTGAAGTTTTGATTGAAATTTGATATGTATTGACACTGAGATTGAATTAAGCAATACACCACTCATATACAATGATTTCTTGATGCCTTGACTGATGCATATACACATATATACACCTACATACATATTTTTCCTGATTCAAAGAGTTTTTGTCGAAAAATTGCTCTTTCATGATTTTATTGAGAGTTTGATTTGATTTATAAACTCCAGTATGTTGAATAAGTTGTATTTGATTATCTCAGAATTTCTATTTTACAAATTCATGCTTTTGAAGATTATAAACTACGTATCAATCGTAAAGTGCACAATTTTTAAAGCTGGCTGTGTATCAGCTGTCGGTCGACCGTCATTTTGGGATTTTGGATTTTTTGGCTTGTGTGGTCGACTGTCTCAAATTTGTACTGAGATGTCAGTCAACCGACACCTGCTAATCTTGCTGTTTTGTTGAGTTTCTTGCTATTTTCTTGAACGATTATTTCTTCGTGCTTATGGATTATTGATCTACTGTTTTAGATGAAGTTTTTGCTACAGATTACTATATTTTACAAAGAGTTATACTTTTATTATGATAGAGTTTAACTTGTATTTCTATGACTTTAAGAAGCAAAATATATACAGATTTCAAGATGTTAATGTTTTGTGATCTTTCTATAACTTCAAAATATGAATCTCAGTTATTTAATGAATTTAATGTCAGATTCAGTTCTGGAAATTTGTGCGTATTCGGATGAATTTGGATTTGTTTGATTTTAAAGAAGTTTTCTTAATATGAGTGAATTGATAAATGGAATTATGGGTTTTAATGAAAGATTTGTGTTGATATTTGAGTTGTAAGTCTCTAGAGGTTGAGTGGGACCCTAGTTACCGGCAGTTGAGATTCTGTGGTTTGGCCAGTTGGGGCCTTGTTGTTGATCAGTTGAGTTAAGTCCTGTAGGGTACACCAACTCTAGGAGATCTGTAATTAATTAATTAAACTTAAGAAGATAAGGACAAGCACTAGATGATGATATGATGAAATGAGTGCAAACATGAGTTATGGACCTCAGTATGGTCTGCGGTGTGAGATAATCTCCGGAATTATCGAGGTGTGAGTGAAATAATCTCCAGAATTACCTGCAGTGTGGGATTGATCACCAGAATTATCGGGGTCGAGACGACGCTCATGGGGTATTCGTGTGATGAGGCGTCATAGCTTGGGGTGTGGGGTATTCTCGAAAATTTTCAGGTGTGAGTAAAATAGTCTCCGGAATTATCTGTAGATAGAGATTGACCTCCGGAATTATCGGGGCATGGGCTAGATACTTAAGGTTTATCTAAATCTCGCAGTAGTCATCGCAGTAGGATTAGCTACATAATGGATTAAACCCTATAAAGTGAAGAACGATAAGGGCATGCACCGGACCTATGTGTTGTGGGACGCATAGAATCCGACAAGTATGCATTAGAGAGTCATCATACTGCATTTGTATTTTCGAGACTGGTATTATGTATGATGTTTTCTATTTTCCTACACTTGACACTTAGCCTAGTTTCACTTAATGTCTGATGCTTTATTTTATTGTCATTTCATATTTTATTGTTACTACTGTGAGAATGTATTGATTATGAATTTATTCTTTATACTTCATTTAAATTGTATTTTCTTTTAATGTCACTCACACTGTTATGGTTGACCCCTGTAGTTTTAGGGGTTAGAGTTATCTCTAGCCTCATATTTTACAGGTAGGTATCGTTAGCTTGTGATTGGATGCATGTGGTAGAATGATAATATGGCTTTTGCAAATTGTAAAAGAATGTGTTGTAAAAGAAAGAAAATGTAATTCAAGGTGTTTAGTTTTCCACTGTGCTATGTAAAGAATTGATGTAATAAAACTTGAAAATTTTTCTGTGTGTATGTTTACTATTACATTGAGGTAGATGCTGGAAATTGTGTCACGTATTTCTGAATTTATTTATTGGAAATTCGGGGTGCTACATGTCCTTCAGGAGCTTTTCCTTGGCGTTGATGTCCTCGATCAAGTTGCATACATGGCAAGAGATCTATAAGGAAAATGGCTTCATGACTTAGATGCACAAGAAGTGATATATAAAAAAAGTACTGCAAGGAAGACAACGTACCGACACGCTAGCTGGAAAGATTTCGAGGAAGGAAGCATTGGTCGTGACATCGGCCAAAGTCTCTGCAGAGTGGGGAGATTTTTTACTATGTCAAGGAAATTCGCCGAGTCACCGAGGAGGACATCGCGCCCCTTGACTATCAAGTCTGGTGCGTAAATCTTCTTCTCTTCCACGGAGAAGACTAAATCGGCCTCAATGGTCGAAGGAAGGAGGTTACCAGTAAAGATCAAACATAAAAAAGAGTTCCCTGTGGCTAAGCTCACCACCTCCTTCGTTTGCGACTCTAAGACTTCCACCGATTTGGGGGTTGAAGAGCGCCTAGCAACCTTCGAGGACCCCACCTTGGTCGAAATCCTCTTGCTCTTCTTGTAATCAGACATCTTTTTCTGCAAATTAGGGCGAGTAGCGATGAGGCTATCTAATTCCATGCCTTCTTCCATTGCAAAAGGGACAAACAAAGATATGAACATAAGATGAAATTTAAAAAAAAAAGCTAAGTGATTGGACCTCCTCTGTCACTTATTGCCAACTCAACTCCACGCAACCGACGAGGCTATCACTCAACTTCTTCTCCTCCATACTCACATCCGGGTTAGATTTCACCCTTTTGGTAACCTCCCCCTTCCACCTTGTAAAGAACTCCCATGGCTTAGGACTTCGAATGATAAAGTACTTGCTTTTACACTCCTTAATCAAGTCGGGATTCTTTATAATTCCCCTCTCCGAACAAAGGGAAAGATAATACCTATTGTATGTTTCTTTCTGTCGATGAAGCTTGCAGTGCCTCCAAATCTTCGAGCTCCAGTTTAGCGCCAACTTTGTGACACTGCAAGATGATGCTGGTCAAATGCCTCTATAAGTTGAGCATATATTGCACCGGGCTGAGCTTGTACCAATTTAGGACTTCCTTCATGAAGGAATGCATGGGCAAAGTAGCCCAGAATGAAAAGAGTCCTAAGGGAAGACACAAAACACCTCAGCAAGCACTGAAAATGCTCTGACCCTGGGTCTTAGTAGGAGTAACTCGTACTCGGTCAGAATTCGGAAGGCAGATCTGATTGTCAAGAGGTTTTCCTTTGTGAGGATCGTCTTAATGTGGTCAGCCTCGGACGTAGGGTAGTCCTCTAGTTCGGGATACCGCAAACCAAATCTCACCAGATCGGCCACTTCTTTGGGATATTGGCGAACGAATAAGGGGGTGTACGGAGGATGAGTTCGGTCGAAGAAGTTCCCTGCTATCTCCCTGGTCACCTCCTTCACCTCAATAATGATGGATGACCCGACTACCGCTTTTCCTTTCTCTTTCCTTGAGAGGCTGGCTTGACGAATGGAGAGTACCTCGTCCTCATCAAGATTCGAGGAAGAGCCAGAGTGACCCGATTGAACCCTAGATATGGACCTATTTAATTTATAATAAATTAATTACATGGCTGTCGACAGTGAATTTACGATGGAAAAGTGATGGAAATCTCACCAAAATCTAGAGAGATAGCAAAGATGAGGGAGAAGCTATGATGGAAAATCAAAAGAAAGGTGAAGAATGATAGGGGGATGGGATTTTTATAGAGAAAGAATCTCAAAAGACTCCTAGAAAATTGCATTGATGAAATGGCGCAATCTCAGTTGCGCATATTTTTCTTAATCAAACGGATGAAATGAAGAGTCGTGAAAACAAAATGTCTAAAAGTGACGTGGCAAGAATTGAAAAGTCGCCTCCATTGTAGACGAGTTCAATGCTTGGATTGTTGTCCGAGCAGCTCGCGAACTTGCTCCAAGAATTACCAACCTGGTGCTCAATTCCTCATCTCAGCAACACCAAGTGACTCATCGTAAAGCTGGCTAGTTTGATGCTCAGATTGTCATTCAAGCAGCTTGCGAACTCTTCTCCAATCTAAATGAGCTCAGTGCTCAGATTTTCGTCTGAGAATCTTGCAAACTCGCTCCAATAATTAACCAGGGTACTCGGTCGATCATCCGAGCAAAACCAAGCAACTCCCCACAAAGCTGGCCAGTTCGGTGCTCGGATTGTCATCCGAGCAGCTCGCAAACTTGCTCCAAGAATCAACCAGCTCGGTGCTTGGACTGTCATCTTAGCAATACAAGGAGGATTTCGCACAGTTCAAATCTTGGTGCCAATATTGTCATCCGAGGTGCTCGAGCTTCAGGATTAGATATGATCCTCAGATTCCTCAAGATTCGCGCTCTTCTGATTTTTTATTAATTCTTAAAATTAATTAAAAAAATCCAGAAATTTGATATTGTTTCTTTAAATAATAATAATAATAATAATAATAATAATAATAATAATAATAATAATAATAATTGGGGGCGCTGCCCCAAAACCCCCTCCTAAAAACTCTGCGAAGAGTGTGATACCTAATATTCCCCAAAGGTCGGCGTTCTTCAATCTTTAGGAGTGGGTGGCTTATAATACGGGTAAAATGCATCATATAATTGCAACTTGCATTCCAAAGCTGTTAGGGGTAATACATTAAATTTACAGTAAGAACAGGACTACTAGAAGAATATGGGCCTCATATAGGCCCATTAACTTAGCTAGATGTATAATTAAGGTTTGCTTGCTGCCCAAGAAGAAGAGAATTTCCAGCCAATCACAACTGTCAGTCAAATCCCTCCAAATCAGGGTTTGTTTGTTAATTCTATCCCTTTACCATAATACTCCAGCCAATCAATGAAAGATACATTTCTGTCTATCATCCATAACTGACTCTTGGCCTATAAATACCCTCCCCCTCCATCAGTCAAAGATGACTCATATTTTTTCCACTAAAAAATCCTAATCATTGTTTTGGTGACTGACTTGAGTCAGAGGGTCTTATGCTGGAATAACTTTCGGTGTGAGACTTTTTGCAGGTTCTCAGATGTTTTTATCCATTCAGATTCATATCCCATTGATGGTCCACATCGCGGCTTTTTCCCTCAATCAAAGAACTCATATCTGATTGCTCTCACACCAAAATTAGCAGCAACAATCTCCTTAATGAGAATGATTTCTTTTTTATTTATTTTTAGTTTTGTTTTAACAAAGAGAGTCGAGACGGACAAATATTGCTAGAGGTCAAGATGGAGAAATAATGAAAATCAACTCAAGCACTCAAGATCGGCTGAAGGCTCGGACCCGTTGATGGCTGAAGCATTGGCATTTCAAACGGATATTGTTCTGAGCTTTCACTTCCTGAACTATCACACTAAGGTATCTAAAGATTCGATGAATGTGGTCGAATGGGTGAATGACCCAAGTCAAGAGTCCTCGTGGAGAATCACGCATATTATCTCAAATTGCAGCATTTTGATCAAGATCTTCCGAATCGCGAATTCATTTATGGAAGACGTTCTGTTGTTAATATGGCTGCTAATAATATTATTAAGATATGTCTGAGTTGTAATTTATATGGTTCTTGGGATGTAGTTTCTGTACCCACTCTAATATGAAACTTTATCTGGGATGGGAGCTTCTATCAAATAAAATTCTTTTTAGTAAATTGTTTTTTCATTAGATACAACAAAATAAGATTAGTGAAAATAAAATTTTTCCGGCAAAATATATCCAATGGAAAAAGTTTAAAGTATTCTAACACCGTATATCAATGCAAACGCACTTTTTGCTGTTTGTTGGCCTTGTGGTAACCAGACAAAGACCTGTGGCTATGAGCAAAAGTAGCAAAACAGGCAAAACTTCAAATGTCTTAATTAAATTCATGAATTGCACCTAAGAAAGCAACTTTATAGTGACAACATTAATATCAAGAGTGAGTGCCTTTCATTTCATGTGAATGAAAATCTGAGGAGAGCTATAATTGGACAATTATTCTCTCTTTATTGGAGGGAACACCTTAACTTAAGGGATTAACGAGGAATAAGGCTATTAGCATATTTAGAGCTCTTTCTATCTTTTTCTCTGAGTTTTGGATCACCTCTCCCTTGGCTCTACTGACTGTTTTCAAATCCTCAAAAATAACAGGTACTTTTCAAAATTATTTTTATGTACTCTTTTATTTGCCTAGTTTGTTTAGTTTGTTTTATAATCAATATTACAATATCTTCCTTGTTGTCAATATACGAGAAATACAAACATGCAAGAATTAAATCATTTGCATGTTATAATTTGAATTGTGTTTTAATTGACAATGTTATTTGCATGTGTATGATTCAATTAGCATTTGTGAAATATGAATTCAGAATGTAGAACTTTCTTTATTAGGTTTATTAGCAATTACATCACCCGAGAAAATAAAATTTTTAGCCAAAATTACGAGAAACATTTGAATAAATGAAGAATATTTTCAGAGTTGTAAAAGACATTATATAAGAAATAGTTCTTTGTAAAAGAACTTCTTAAAGATTTCAGTACTTATCGAGGAATAAACAAATTTAGCCCGAAACAAGATCATTTTCTTTCTACTTTCTTACAGTTCCTGAAAAAAATGCTTATTATTTAGCAAGCATCTTCGTCTATAATGGTCTAAAATTGGTGTGATTTCCATACAGGAAGCTGAATAGATAATCAATGTGAGTACAGAGGGAAAACAATATTGCAATTTAAATCTCTGTCAGATAGGTTTTCATATGTTGAATTTGTCAGCTTGTATGATATGTTGCTAAATTTTCTTTTTAAAAAATGTTTAGATTTTTATTTTGTTTTAGAATTTCATTTATTTAGTGACTAAAATTTTGATGTTTTTCACCATAGGAGATCGAAGAGAGAATGGAAAGTGCGAAAACAGAGCCCACCTCTCCACCCAAGAAGTCAGCTCCAACCTCACTTCAAACTAACACCAAAGAGTTGACCCCCAGAGTCAGCTGCCTCTGCTCTCCGACGACCCATGCTGGCTCCTTCCGGTGTCGTCACCATAGAAACAGGTCTTCTTTCGGGTCTGCTCCCAGCCTTCTGGAGCTAACCAACAATAGTCATTCTGAGATTCCAAGTCCTCAGAAGACAAACTTATGATTTATATATACTTAAATCAC
This sequence comes from Hemerocallis citrina, assembly GCA_017893485.1. NCBI lineage: Eukaryota > Viridiplantae > Streptophyta > Magnoliopsida > Asparagales > Asphodelaceae > Hemerocallis > Hemerocallis citrina. The sequence goes on from CM030358.1 coordinate 131,397,143, forward strand.
AGTTGTGGATGTCTTTTTGTGAATTGTCTACTTGAAAAGCTACATGTAAGGAATTCTTGTGAAGAAATGTAATTTATTGGTGTTCCTTTTTCAAAAATGGGGCACATAAAAACAAATTGTAACAACTGATTTTGAATAAAATTCTTTTTTTGCGTAGGATCATACATATCCTCTATAGATAAAAATGTTCTCATAATGTCCATAATTTTCTTCTGCTGTATGATAATGATTTATGTCGAGACTCAGTTTCTACTGTTTTTTGTTTCTACTATGGTGTCTGTTAGGAATTTGGCGCAACAGAGTTGGAGCTTTAGGAGTGACAAGCAACAACCGATCCAATGAGCAATCAAACAAAAAATCAAACCAAGCACACAAAACACTCAATCTTGTCATAGTTTGGGCAAACCCTAATTTGAGAGAAAATAGGGAAGATATTATTAAAGTAGAGAAGATTACAAGAGTTACAAACTTTCTCACCAAGAACCTATGTATCTCTCAGTCTCAGGCCTTACTAAAAGTTAATCTAAAATTTACAATGGTAAATGGAGAACTTTCGGTGAAGTACGTCTCTCTCTCAATGGAGAATATTGCAATATATAGAGATCTAGAGAAATCCTAGGTTGTAGTCTTGATACAATAATCGTTCGATATATCACGAAGAAAGAGCCACAGGATAGAAGCCGTACGATCTAACTTGAAGTAGAAGATTGGCCCGAAAATTCCCCTAGAATCAGCCCAATAAGCTGCTGCTCTCCGTCAGCTGTCGACTGCGCCCCAAGGGCAATAGACCACAATCAAAACTCTCAAAACAAAGAGCTAGGATGGTCGACTGCTACAACCATCAATTCCTTTGACTGGTGCTACTACTTCTTCTTCCATGGACGCTTCGACCTCCTTCGCATCACCATCTTCTCTTGACATTGTGCAAGACATACACCCAATGATCTCCATCTTGGATTGCATACTCGTGCTATCAACATTGTGTGACTGATCGTCTCTCGACTCTTTCACTCTTCACAAGTAAACGAACTCGCTTTAGTGGTTCACCCAACAAGTTGGATCTATCTTCCATCTTATTTTACCAATCAATATGTCCTCTCAAGGGTACACCCTAGTAGGCGTTAACATGGAGGGTCACCCTCCACATGAACTCCACCTACCCCGATGCACTCTCTACCTCTCGACGATATTTGAATGTCGTGGTCTCGTTTCAATAATTCTAGTGGTGACAAACTAGATGACGCTTTAAGAACACGACTGATCATCTCTAGACTCTTTCACTCTCCACCTGCAAATGAACTCGATTTAGTAGTTTTTCTCAGCTAGTTGAATCTATCATCCACCTAATTTCATCAATCAGTATACCCACTCAAGGGCACACCCTAGTATGCGTTAACATGGATGAGCCACCCTCCACACTAACTCCACCTGCCTCGAGGCACTCTCCACATCTTGACGATATTCGAACCTCATGGTCTCTCTTTAATGATTCTAGTGGTGATAGACTAGACGATGTTTTAGGAACACCTGGCTAAGAAACACTTGCTCAAGATTTTATGTTCCCACAAAGCTTGTAGAGGTTGTGTTGTCCTGGCCCAACACCCCTCTTTCCTTTCATCCTCTTACAATGACCTTCCCAAGTAAACAGAACTCTACCTCGAGCTGTGTACATGAAGCCGCGTGCTTCCAGAGTTCCGAAGGATATCAGATTCCGTTTCAACAGAAGAATATGCATGACTTCCGGGCATGTCAAACTCAAATGTTCCTTCACCAACTACATCACAAACATCACCAGTACCCATTCTCACACAACAGCCTATTGTTGAATTATAAGTAAAAAACTTTTCCCTCTCGTAGTAAATGTGAGTAGAACTACCCGAATCAAGAAACCAACCATAATCCATATCAAAAGAATTTGAAATAGGAAGACAACCGAATTCACCTAACTCCATATCAATATTGGCGCTCTTCTGATTTAGCAACTTGCGACAATCCTTCTTGCAATGCTCAGTCCCCTTGCAATGGTGGTAACGAATCCTACCTTTATGGACACTTTCTTATCCAACTGAAGTACAATTCACCCCGATGCAACTCGTAGAAGTAAATGTCGATCTCTGAGTCTCCCTCCTAAGTCCATCATCCTCCAAGTCCTTGATCACCTTTGCTACCGAAAACTTCTCCTTGGTAGACTCTATGTCTAGCATGGTAGTTATTAGATGCTTGTATGGATCTGATAGTGAATTTATCAAGTTGAAAACTATAAGATCATCTACATTCATCGTCTTCAATTCAAGTGACTCCGAATTGGATTCCCTTATATGATAAGAGTGGTACCTTCCTGCATTGAGTAACTGAACAATTTTATCTTCCAATGCATCATTTATTATAATGACGATTCTGCGTAGTCAGTTATGAGTTTTACTCACAGACTCGCCGCGCTTCTACACCTGACTTCGTTCGTCGATAACATCCAAATTCAATCCCAAGGCTTCTACATAAATTTTCAACTGATTCTCCTACTTTATGTTGACTAGTTTCTCATGCTTGATCTTCGTAAAACTCTGATCTGTTATCTTCACCAAGAAACTCGTCAACCGAAGCTCTAATACCAGTTGTTAGGAAATTGGCGCAACATAGTTGGAGTTTTAGGTGCGAGAAGCAACAGTTGAACAAATGAACAATCAAACAAGAGATCAAACCAAGCACACGAAACACACAATCTTGTCCCAGTTTGGGTGAACCCTAATCCGGGGGGAAATAAGGGATATATTATTCAAGTAGAGAAGATTAAAAGAGCTACAACCTCTCTCACCAAGAAACTACGCATCTCTCAGGCCTGACTATAAGATAATTTGATGTTTACAATGGAGAACTCTCAGTGAAGTACTTCTCTCTCTCAGTGGAGACTATTACAATATATAGAGATCTAGAGAAATCCTAGGTTGTAGTCTTAATACAATAACCGTTCGATACATTTTGAAAAATGAGCCACAGGATAGGAGAAGTACGTTCTAACTTAGAGTAGAAGATGAGACCGAAAGATTCCCTCAGTATCAGCCTAATAAGATGGTGCTCGTTGTCGGTCAATAACAACTCTCAAAACAGAGAGCTACCGTCAATTCCTTTGACTCCTGCTACTACTACTTCTTCCATCGACGCTTCGACCTCCTTAGCTTCACCGTTTTCTCTTCACATCAAATCCAAGTATGCAAGACATACACCCAACAGTGTCAATATTTGAAAGGCACCTAGCTAATTATATTTCGTAATGTTTTTTTCTTTTATGTTATTGGATGGAGTCTCTATCCTTATATCAAAAAGATTAAATAAAAAAAAAGGTTCAAAATATTTTTTTTTTGGGGTTTTCTCACATGTGTCACTAACAAATATTTGAATTCCATATACCTCACTCACAAATACCTAATTTCATATAACTCACTTACAATATGAAATCAATCCCAAATAACCACTTTTGTTACCAAAATTTAATTCCATATAACTCACTCAAAAGTACTTATATGGAATTAAATATTTGTGAGTGAGGTATATGAAATTAAAATATTTGGTAGTGACCCATATGGGAAAACCCCTTTCTTTTTAGGGTAATGCTACACCTACCACCAAATCTACTACTTTTCTCTTTACTACCTTAGGTGGTACATTATTAGTGAAGGTTATTATAGAGTAGGTGGTAGAAACATCAAATAGTAGTGTGCCACCTAAGATAGTAAAGAGAAAAAGTTGTAGATTTGGTAGTAGGTGTAGCATTACCCTTCTTTTTATTGTCAGCCTGTCCTTAATGTATATTAGGAGCAAAAAATAAACAAGTTTATAGACTGAATGCTTAGAGAAAAGAGTATTGTGACTAGAATTAGAGTATTGATATAAATTCATAATCCTTAGATCTGATAGCAAGAGGTGACTGATTGAGTGGCAGCTTTGTTAAGAGCATCCACAGTCGTTTGCTATTTATCCATTTTATGCATATTTTAGTAAACGAAGCGCTGCAGTCGTTTGGTATTTATACATATTTTGACGATTCCGCTATAGTAGAGTGCTATATATGAGAGCGGATATAAGAATATGCATATTATACATGGCGTAAAATTAATTATTTATTTGAAGGGATGAAACTCGAAGTTCCGTCCGAGGGAAAATTTCAGTTTTAATAATAAAAAAATCTTGTCTTCATCTGATTTGATTTTTCAAACCATCAAACCCTCCCCCCCCCCCTTCGTCCCCCAGGACCAGCTACCCTCGTTCCCATCTCACCCCCATCCCTTCACTAAAGTTGTGTATCTCATCTTCCCCTTAACACCCATATCCACTTTTCCCCTTTTCCCCTTTTCCACATATTTACTCGTTCCCGCTTCCCCCATAGGCGCCCTCCTCTGTCTTCATCTGTTAGCCTTCCTTTCTCTTCGGCCTCCTTCGGCTGCTTCACTAAAGATTTGGGTCGAATTTGGGTTCCGTCCCCCCTACTCCGGTTCAGTGTTCTTCCGCTTTCGTTTGGGCTTCTTCGGTACGGTCTGCTCATCGAGGGAGACGGTCTTTGTTTCGGGGAAGGTGATCGCTCGGGAGTTCGATTCTGTGTCTTTGCGGTTCGGGCTCTTCCCTTCCGGTGCCAGCGCCCCTTCTCCTTGCTTCCCAAGGAGTGTAGATCCGGTTCCTCTGGTTTGCCCTCTTTTTCTACTTGTGTTTCGTTTTAGCATCTACCGCTGTAAGCCTTCTTCTCTTTTTGCTTTCCGGTTGCACTTAGGATTATTTGGTGCTTTTTAGTTAGGGTTTTTTTTAAAATTGCTTTCTCTTTAGTTAATCTCTTTCTTTTTGCAGTTTTGCTTGTTGTTTTGTTTGCTTTGTTGGTAATTTCTTTGCTTTTTCTTGGTTGGTTCTTCGAGTTTGTTCTTTGAGTTCTTCCTTCTTCTCTATTCTCTCAGCATCTCTCTCTCCGTTTATTTTCGTAATTTTCCTTTTTTATCCCTATTAATCTCTACAGTTCTTGTTATTTCCCTCTGTTCCATTCCCTTTCATGGGCTTGGACCTTACAACGGGCCCTTCTTGGGTCAAAATAGTAAAGAAAAAAAAATCCCCTATGACTTTTAGTGAGGCCCAGCCCACAAGCTAGAACATTCTACAGCCTTCTGCTGTACTTTCTTCCCGACTTCTTTGCACTTCCGCCTCTTCAGCTTCAAAGACCTCTCCCTCTTTACCACTGCTTCCTCTGTGCTACTTTCGTTGTCTCCAATTAGGTCATCTCAAGGCGCTTTGCATGTCGAAAATGAAGTGTCTGTTCTGTTTCAAATTTGGCCACTTACGTAATAAGTGCTTTGCTCTTCAACAATTACTAGGCCTTTCTGTGGGTGTGCCCATCTCTGACCAAGTTTTGGCAGCTTTGGATTTCCCTTCTCTCCAAGCCAAGCTTACTGATCTTCAGGCCAATAAGGCTAAGAGGATCAAATTATCCACCGAGCTGTCCCTTCTTCCAACTCCACCGGTTACTCAACTTCTCGCTGCAAACGCCCACTCTCTCTATACTGCTCAACCTCCTCCAGTTGCTCCTTCCCCCTTCAGTGATAAGTCCCCGATCACTCTTGTCTATGTTCCTTCTCCTGAAGTCACAGCTAAGATGTCCAAAATGAACTATTACGGAGCTATCTCTCTTCTGGGTGGTTCCATCTTCAACTACTTATTGGATTCTTTTCTTTCAACACTTGCAATGTTTCCAATTGGACGTGGGCGGTGAATGCATGTTCAAACGGGGATGTCGTCATCATCTGTCCCAGCTCTAAAATCCTTGAGGACTTGGTTGCTATCAAATCCTTTTCCATCGGCACCATTAGTCTTTCGGTCCGCAAATGGATTCATAAACTCTCATCTCCTCTGAATTTGCTTTCCTTACCCACCAAAGTGACTATTTTGGGATTACCTCCATTCTGTGATTCTTCTCGTCTGGTTGCTGATATGTCTAAATGTATTGGAGACTTGACCTGCACCTCTTCGAATTCCTTGCTGGCCTCTGGCTGCCTTCGGGTAGAAGCAGGATTCTTATGCCCCTCAAAGTCTGATAGAGTTATGGCTTACTCTCTTAGAGTTGAACAATCTGTGTTCTCTATCACCGTCAATTATCATGACTCTCCTTTCACTAGTTCTGGGCCGACTCTTAGTCTCCCCTCAACTGCTGAGTCCTCTAAGGCCGTTGGTTCTCATCCAAAACCTTTCACTGTCGTCGTCTCCTTTCACCCCTGGAGAAACACTTCCAAGCCAAGGGGCAGTCACAAGACGCCGTTCAAAAATAACTTCTCTTACCCCCGTAGGAGCGCTGCCTCCTAATTTAGTTTGGATTAATCATGCTATTGCTTCGCAGTCCATCGTTGAAGCTAATCCACTTTCCTCTACGCATTCTTTGGAGGATCTGCCTGCCCCCCAAACTGCTCATACTCCTCATCCTATTGTGCCCTCAGACACTGCATCTGCTGCTGTGCTGACCTCTATTTCTAAGGAGGTTTTGTCAGTTGATCCACATCCCAATTGGCCGGCATGGAATGTTAATCCGAACTTCAATTCTGATTGGGATAAATTCAAGCTTACCGTGCAAAGTTCTACCACTAAGAACTCCAAGGCTGGTTGTTCTCCTCTGAAGCCCTCTGCCTCCCTCCCTTTTGCGAATGATGCATGGGTTGAGTCTGATGATCTTCTCAATGAAGAAGAGAATGATCTGGCTACTTCTAACCCCTCTCTCAAGGTACTCATCCCTGTTAGTACGACAGTTTTCAGTTTTTATTCTTTGTCTCTTTTTAATTTAAAGTCTCGTTTGGTTTTAAGCTTGGACACGAGTTCTTTTATTCTTTCCTGTTTTGCTCTTTCTAGCTCCCCTTTAGCTATGAATTTTCTTTTTAATTGCATAAGCCGCACAGATCTATGTACTTATGCTGAGGGTGTTTTCAAAGCACCGCTCCTCCAACGGACCTTTCTCTCCTACCTACCTCTCAGATGTTTATTGCAACACCTCCCTCAGGTCACAATTTTACTTCTCAGCTGACTTATTCTTCTCCCTCTCCTCTCCCCCCCCCCCCTCCTCCCGGCCTTTACCACTCCCGACCACCCAGGGCTAGTGGCTTCCTCTAACTGCTCTCCTGTTCAGCCATCCACTTTGTCTTCTACGGCCTCTCACAAGAGGTTTAAATCCTCCTTGTCCTTTATTCGTTCCAGTGCATGGATTCGTGCCAAAAAAGATAAGCTCTTATTTTCCGCTCCTCAGGTTTCCTTAGCTTGGCAGATGCGGAACTTAGATATCCCACCCTTTTCATCTAAAAAAAGGATCAATCCACCATTGGATCCGTTTATCAGGTTCACTTTGACTCTCTGTCTAACATGGATATTCTTCAGCTTGCCTCTGTCATTGGCTTTGTTTTTGAATCGACACAATTATCGGACATTGCTTCCATCCGTCTCCTTGAAATTTTGAGAGCTAAAGAGTCAAACCGTTGTCATGATTAGTATCTCATGGAATACTCGTGATCTTAGGAGTTTGTCTAAACAACAATCTTTATACCATCTTATTTTTTCTTCTCGTTGTGATATGATCTCTAATCAAGAATCAAAACTAGATTCCACCTCCCCTTTGATTCTACGTTCCATCGGCGGATCCCTTGTCTCTAAATGGATCCCGCTGGATGCTATTGGCACTTACGGGGGAATTCTTTTCGGATTTAAGGAATCTAGCTTCTTTCTTTTGTCGGTACGCCGACTTAATTTTCCCCTCATTGTTGGGCTGCATTGGACCGATCTTAATTGTAATCTAACTGTGGTATCGATTTACGGTCCATCTACGGCTGATCAGCGTGACCAATTCTGGAATGAAATTAACTCCCTGCAAAGCAGTCTTTCAGGCTATTGGATTTTTTGCAGGGATTTTAATGTTACTAGATTTTCCACCGAAAGAGTGGGAAATCCTTCTTCCCTTGCTGACTCTCAATGCTTCAACGATTGCATTACCTTTCTTAATCTTAGCGAAATTCCTACGAATGGTAGATCTTTCACTTGATCTAATATGCGGATTGCACCATCTATGGCCAAGCTAGACCGCTTTCTTGTCTCTCAGGATTGGATTTCCCAATTTCACAATTCGTTCGTCTGCGCCCTGCCAAATCCCAGTTCGGATCATGTTCCTATCGCCCTGCACTCTAACTATAACTTCTCTAAACCGTTCAAATTCCGCTTTGAGAAATTCTGGTTGCAGTACCAAATTTTTGTCAACCTCATTATTAGCTACCTTTTTGTGGTTACGGGCTCCCACAGCCTCAGTCGGATCCTTCTCAAACTTCATGCTGTCAAACACGGTTGTAAAATTTGGCATAAGGAGAAATTTGCTATTGTTCACGCTCTCAAGAATTTTCTCTTGTCTTCGATTAATTCGATAGACCTTCTTGAAGAAAGCGGTCCCATTTCTAATTCTTTACGTCTTCGGCGTTTCTCGTGCAAACAATAGTTTGCCGACCTTCTCAATCTGGACCACATCAAATGGGCTCATAGGGCTAAGTTCCGTTGGCTCACGAAAGGCGATTGTAACACTTCCTTTGTCCACAATTTTGCTTCACATCGTCAGAGATGCAATCGAATTTCTTCCCTTGTAGTCAATGGTATTGAGCTCAGTTCCACTTCTGAGTTTCATGCTACCTTTCTAACCTTTTACAGCAATCTCTTGGGGACCCCTAAGTCTAGCTCTATCCATCTAGATTGGGCCAAGATATATGGTAACGAATCTCATGATCTTACTAGTCTTGAAGCTCCTTTCACCGTGGATGGGATTAAATCGGCTATCTTTTCGTTGAGGAGCGATTCCGCTCCTGGCCCTGATGGGTTTCCATCTTTCTTTTTCCAAAAATTTTGGGATTACCTCAAAGAAGATTTTATTAAAATGTTCGCCGATCTTCATCAAGGACTGTTTTTCTTTGATCGTATTAATTACGCCCATATTGTTCTTATTTCCAAAATTTTGGGTGCGAATTCTGTTTCTGCTTTTCGTCCCATTAGCCTTCTTAACACTACTTTTAAGAGTATCATGAAATTCCTAGCCAGTCATCTCAGTCAAGTCATCTCTCTCCTTATTGATTCCGCTCAGTCTGATTTTATTAAAAATCAATTTATTCTTGATAGCATTGTTTGTGCTCAAGAAATTATTTCCGATTGTCATAGATCCAATTCAGAAGGTATTCTCTTAAAATTGGATTTTGAAAAAGTGTATGACAATGTTTGTTGGGATTGTCTCTTTGATATTCTCCTCCATAGAGGCTTCGGTTGGAAATGGATCGCTTAGATCAAGTCCAGTCTTTTCACTGACACCTTCTCTATTCTCATTAATGGTGTAGAGGGGAACAAATTCCAATGTAAGTGCGGTCTTCGTTAGGGAGATCCTCTCTCTTCCCTCTTATTCGCCTTGGTTGCTGATGTTTTCAGTAAACTGCTCCGTAATGCTTGGGACGCTAATGTTATAGAAGGCTTGGGAGGCTCTCAAAACTTCCGTGACGTTCTTAATTTACAATATACTGATGACACATTTATTTTTGCTAAGCCTAATGGGAGTACTCTCCGAAACCTTAAACTGCTTCTCTATTTATTCGAAAAAGCGTCTGGTTTATCGATTAATTTCAATAAATCGTCCGTTCTTTGGCTTGGCGGGTCTATTAATCGCCAAGATGAGATTGCTCAACTTTTTAATTGTGCTTCCTCTTCTTTCCCTGTTATGTATCTTGTCATTCCTTTGAGATTAGGTAAATTACACAAATCAAATTGGGTGCCAATGATCAATAAAGTGGCTTCCAGACTCAATGTTTGGTCTGGTAGACAACTCTCTCGAGGGGGTCGTTTAATTTTGATTAATTCGGTTCTATCAACGATTCCTTTATTTATGATGTCCTTCTTCTACCTCCCCTCTTGGGTGATCAAGAGGATTGATCAGATCAGAAGGAATTTCTTCTGGGCTGGCACTGACACTTCTCTGTAACTAGAAGATAGTGTGCTCTGCTAAGTCGGACGGTGGTTTGGGGGTGCTTGACCTCTGAAACCAAAACTTAGCTCTTCTGGGTAAGTGGTTATGGAGAATTTTAAAAGACGACCATTTATCCTGGGCCTGTCTGATTCTTCATAAATGTCATTCTCGTCATAGGATTTGGGAATTATTCCCAAAGCTTTCCCAGGCTACCTCTTCTTTCTGGAAGGGCATTTGGAAGGTTGTGGAACCTTTCCAGTGTGGCCTTTTCAAATTGTTTGCTACCAGCTCAAAGACGAGGTTCTGGTCCGACTTATGGATCGGTAATTACAAGATTGCCTCAGTCTTTCCAGACCTTTTCCGGCTCGCTCTTAATCCACTTGCCATTGTAGCAGAATACCACACTGCTCTCAATCCCAACTGCGAGTGGCATATCCCGTTCAATACTTCCCTTCCTCCTTCGTTGGTGGCCAAATACATTCAACTTCTCTCTAGTTTAAGCGATTACTTCTGGCAACCCATTGAAAATGTGAGTTGGCGTTGGACTAATTCTGGTTCTTATTTGGTCAAATCTTTCTATAATTTTCTTAACTTCGGAGGTGTTAAGTCACCTTTTGCTAAGTTTGTTTGGAGTAGTTGTGCTCCTTTGAAAGTTAAAATTCTTACCTGGCTCTCTATTAACAACAAATTATTAACTATTGATAGACTCAACAAGATGAATTTGGCCATTGGGCAATCCTGTTCTTTTTGTCTTACTCATTTTGACGATGCAGAACATCTTTTCTTACGTTGTGTTTTTTTCGTCCTTTATGGAAGGTTTGTTTGGATGCTTGGGTTGTCAATTCCATCCCCAACTCATTCCAGTCTTGGTGGACTAGTTGGTGGTCCCACTTTGTCCATACCTCGTTTAGTAAATCATGGGACCTTTTGATGATGACGCTTATATGGATCATTTGGAAAGAAAGAAATAATCTAATTTTCTCTCACACTGCTCGCCCTATTGGTAGTCTAATTGATGACCTGGCCTTCTTTACCAAGTTCTGGGCGACCGCTTTATCTCATGATAAAGCATTGCTTTGCACCTTTACCGTCTAGATGTTGCTGCATTTAGAGTGCGTCTTACTAATTTTTTTCCTCCATAATTTTTCATTTATCTCTATTGATTTTTTTACCTATGGTTTTTTCTTTTTTCTGGTGCAGATGTGATGTGTATGGCTGCTGCTTTTCTGTCTTGCTCCACCTTTTGAAGGCCTAGCTTGTTTTCTTCGTCCTGGCTTCAGCTTTGTTGTTTTGTTGCTATGCTGTGCACTTATGGTTCTATACCTATAAATAGCTTTTGATTTTCCTGTTATGTTTAAAGCTTGTGCTTCAAAGTGGTTACTAGCAATTGCGGGTATTGTTGAGCCCTTTTCACTTTAGTTTTTTATTCTGTATTACTGTTCTTCTCTCCTACCTTTTTGTTGCATTTCCTTTAACTATTTTTTCGTTCTTTTTTGGGCTGAGGGCATGACCTGATCGGTACCGTTAGTCGCCACCTGGCTAGTTTTTACCTTGTTGATGTATCTGTTTGCTTTAGCGGCTTCTAGTGCTTTGGTTTCTTTTATGATGTTTCTGTTTAGCTGCTCTTTTTGTAGCCGTTCCTGCGTTTGAGCTATTATTATGCCGGCTGGGTGGAGCTTTAGTTGTCATTGGCCGCTGCTCTTATCAGACCCAATCGTTGCGTTCGGGTTATTGAGCCTGCGCAAGTGCTTCTTACTGCTCTTTTCTGGCCTCACTTATTGGGTCGTTTTCTCCGACGCTTGGGGAGTGTCTGTTGCGCTATTGTGGACCTTGCTTACTGCATCCTGCCTGCCTTCGATTTCTTTACTTTTTGCAACTTGTCGCTCAGATGGATTTTAGTGTAGTGCAATGTTTTCTATTGCAACTTTTGTTTTTTGATGTTGTGAATATCTACGTTTGTTTCTCCCAGTTTTATTTCGTGTAAAACTTGACTTTGTTTGTACATATTCTATTTTTTAATATATTTGGGCTAGAGTCATTCGACTCTATCCCTGTTATCAAAAATAAAATAAAATAAATAAATAAAATCTTTTTAAACGAATTTTTTAGTGTGAAAAGAAAAAATTATTTGGCCCTTGGACGGACCGGGGGGAAAGGGGGGGTTGTTTTTTTAGACTAAAAGTTCTTTTCAATTAATTAAACGCTAAAATGTTATATGTAAAATATGCATTTGATCATTTTTTACCAATCCCGACTGTAGATGTACTTACTGGATGTACTTGTCGCTAGGCTACTGTTTGCTAGGTTTTCAGTTGATCCGTGTCATGTTGGAAACTATGAAGATAGCGAATAGGCCAGATCGTCAGCTAGTTGACATACTATTATGAAAGGAACTCGTGTAATAGAAAAAGTAAGCTCGACCACTGACTGCTCTTTACACAGATTTTACTAATAGTAGCTTAATATTTGACAGAGAGGCTGAATTTTCTTTTATTTTTTACAAAAGGTGAAAACCAGTTTTAACTGTCTTACAAAAATTATTTTCAAAATTGGGAAGAGGGGAGTAATGAGAGTGAGCTATTGCTAATTTATTCATTTACTTTGTTTGATTGCTCTTGCTTTGAATGCTTTCCACAAAATAGGTTAGTGAATAGTGATCCTGTCGAGTGCCAACTCATAACTCATCATATTCTTAAGGACCACAAGTTTTGGAACAAAACCATTGAGAAATTTCTAGAAGTATCATATCGATTTTGGATGCATTGCAGCATAATCTAATTTATATCTCTCTAATCTCTAATATCTAATATTATAATGGGAGAAGACCTTAGTGTTATTTGTAAATATTTTGTCAATCTACCAACCCGTGTAACACATGTGCATAATTATTATAAAGAAGGTTTTAGGTTCAAATCAATACTACCTCTAAATTTTTTATTTTAAAAACCTATATTTATTAAAACGTGCATCGCACGTGTAAACTACTAGTATATATAAAAAAAAAGATCAACATGGCGAATAAATGGACAGGTTAAAAATTACCACCGTTAACAAATAAATGTTGAAGATTTCAAGCCTCATAGACGGCAATTAATGTTTAGGATTTGTATGTGATGGTAAACAGTTTGAAGCATATCAAAGACATCAATTTGGTCCTACTGAAGAAGAAGCTCCTACTTCCTCCGATTTCTTGTGGTGAAATTCAGATATGTTTCGTTCTGATACTTATGATGTTCTTCTGTTTGGTTTTCCACATAAATCTTGTCCTCTGTTTTAATTGCAACTCATTTGGCGAGCGGAATTTTAAATTTGAAACAAAAAAAAGTTTTAGAGAAATAAATTCGTACTCAATGGTCCAACTTTCAACTGAATGAATATTCATAACTTCATAAAACATGGAGAACACTTTGTTAACAAATCAAATACTTTGCAAATTAATTTGACTTCTGGACAATCCATGAATTATTCACAATTTTTTTCTTTTTTTTTTTAAAGAGGAAATAATGTGACTATGAAACAATATCTCTACTACTATAATAGGAAAAGGCCTTAGTCCATAACCCAACCCGTGCAACGCACGTTTTGATAATTTTTTTTTCTTCCCCTTTTCATTCCCCCTTTCCCCACGTGCAAAGCACGTGTACGAAACAACATAGAGATTAAAGAAGAAAACAATACGACTTGCTCTGGTCTAGTCTATCTCCAAATTGACGTTAACACGGGGATTTGTATAAAGAAGAGATAATTTAAGTGGCAAAGTAATCAGACAAATTAATTAAGCATGACATCAGTTCATCATCAATAATTAATCACTGCCATTGCCTTCAAAACTATAAACTAACTTCAAATTAATTTTCTGCAAATTTTCTGTTGTTGCTTTGTAGAAAATAAAGACAATAAATGGAAGCTTTGGCGTACACAAAACTGCAACAAGAAATTGACATATTCTGAATCAAATGCAACCACACACCCAATTCTAATAATCAGATAAAATCAAACTCCCTCGCAATCCTTTCTGAACAAATCTTTATTTTTTCCATCGACAAATCAAAACTATTAAATATAGAATTTCGCAACCAGGTTTCGACTTTATTGAAATAAAGTGAACCCAAATTACACACAAAGTGTAATTTTCTATACACTACTTTTACACCCAACACAGAGAGAGAGAGAGAGGGGAAAAAAAAGAAATCGAAAAGAGGGACATCAATACGACCATCACCACACCAAGAATCCAAACTCAGTGGAGGACGCCTTCCCTCTAATAAAAAAAAAAAAAGAGAAGAAAAAGAAAATCACACCCACTTGCGCACCAACCCACCCACCAATCATTCAATCGCTCATCAATAATTCACAACCCACCGATCCCTCATCATCTAACAAGTGGGTCCTACTCCTACACAAGGGACACGTGGCATGACGGTACTCGACCATCCACCTCTCTAAACACCCGTGGTGGAACACGTGACCGCACGTGAGCCGGTTCACCACCGACTCCTGTTCGAACCGCCCCAAGCACACCCTACAGTCCAGGTGAAAGTTCTTCCTCCTACCGAAACGGACCGGCTTGAACCGGGCTCGGAAGCGGTCGGAGAGGGCGAGATCAGGAACGGGTTCGGACGCTGGGTGGTCGGATCTGATGAGGGCGCGAATCCCGAGGACGGCGAGGACGGAGGAGATGAGCTGTTTGAGGATCTCGATGGAGACGGCGGTGTTGGCGACGAGGAGGATGAGTACGCCCTCGGAGGGGGTCGGCATGCTCGATAATCCCATGGTGACGTCAGGTGATGTCAGACCTAGGGTTTCAGATCTTGAATTGGTTTTATTATTATTATTATTATTTTTTAGGGAGGTTTGAGAGTTATTATTAGTGAAGATGAGAAATGCGGGGGGAGAAGAAGAGAATGGACGGGGGCGCTTTTATAGGGGATGGGAGTTGTGGGGGTGGGGTTAGTTGAACCATGGTTAGGTTTTGTGGGGTCCACTAGGGTTTGATTAGTTTATGGGGATTGATAATTGTGGGGTTGATTAAGAAATGGGAGTACTATAAAATTTTGGAGAGATGGATAATGAATTGTGTGTGGTTGTGATGGAAGATGAGTAGGTTTTACTTTCTGACATGTTTAACGTACATATTTTATTGCTGTTTGTGTTTTTCATCTGGTCCATTTGGGTTTCTTTTCTGAAGAGCAGTCGGCACTCATGAGTGCTCGGCCCAGTATTAGAGTGCTCCCTTCCGAGCAGTCACTCAGTGTCAGGATTTTTCCTTCTCTTGAGGCGAAAGCCAGAGATTTCCTAGTTTCTTCTCTCCCCTTTCCTTTTAAGTCTGTCGATTGTTCTCCTCCACCTCCGGGAGAGTCTCATGAGGTTTCTTTATCTCCCTCTGCTGCTACTCCTCCCGGGGTACCCTCCGCCCATCTTTCTCCTTACCAGGTTCTGGATGCCCCTTTATCTAGAGACAAGTCTTCTTTTCGGAAGCCTCTACGGTTCATTAGATCTAGTGCCCGCCTTAAGGCCAAAAGTATTAATCGCTCCGGTTCGACTACTTCACCTACTCCTTCTAGCACCATTAGTGGACTCCAGCAGCAGTGCAAACCCCCTCTCGCTTCACTAACTTCTCTCGACCAATTAGGGTCCGTTTACTCCCCCATTTTTGATTCGCTCTCCAATTCTGAAATTGCTACTACGGCGCAGAAACTGGGCTTTCTATTAGACCCCTCTGACTCTCCCCGTATCCTTTCCCTTAGGAGGAAGGAATTTTCTAGAGTCTTGGAGCATCGGTTTCTTAATGATTAGCGTTTCTTGGAATATCCGCGGCCTGAACTGCCCTTCTAAGCAAAGGGCAGTTTTTGACCTAATTACTTCTTCCCATTGTGATCTGATTTCTATCCAAGAAACCAAACTAGAATCCCCCTCCCATGTCATATTGCATTCCTTAGGCGGATCCACTATCTCTAAATGGATCTCTCTGGACGCGAGTGGGTCCAGGGGAGAGATCCTTTTTGGATTCAAGGAAGCTTTTTTCTCGCTAATAGCTGTTCAACGTTTGACCTTTTTTCTAATTGTTCAGCTCCAATGGACTACTCTTAATTGCCCTCTTACCGTGATTTCTGTGTATGAGCCCGTCTTCTGCTAAGGGGCGTACATTATTCTAGAACGAATTTCTTTCGTTACAGCAGTTCTGTAGCAGTCTCTGTTTCCTTTGTGGGGATTTTAACGTCACTCGTTTTTCGAACGAAAGATCGAACATGGCCTCAACGATCTCCCAATCCTGCCTCTTCAATGATTGCATTCGTGACCTCCAATTATCAGATTTACCTATATCCGGAAGGTCTTTCACCTGGTCCAACCAACGCGACCTTCCAACTCTTGCGAAACTTGACCGCTTCCTAGTCTCGCATAATTGGATTGCGCGTTTTCACCAGTCTTTTGTTCAGGCTCTCCCCAATCCCTCTTCTGATCATACTCCGATCGCGCTCTATTCCAACTTCAACTTTAAGTATCATCACAAATTCCGTTTTGAAAAACTATGGTTAGAGGACCAACTTTTTGTCAATTTATTCTCGGAATGCCTTGCTGCAGTCTCCGGTTCATCCGGGCTGGGCAACATCCTCCTTAAGCTTCATGCCATCAAGCATGGTTGCAAAACCTGGCGTTCTGAGAGACAGGCTAATACCAATTTCCTTAAAAACTTTATTTTGCAATCCATCGAGTCCTTCGACAAAATGGAGGAGCTTGGTCCCTTATCCGAATCTTTTCGGTCGGAAAGAAGATCTTGTAAGCAAGATTATGCGGACCTCCTCCATCTAGACCATATTAAATGGGCTCAAAGAGCCCGGGTTAATTGGATGAAGGAGGGCGATGCGAATACTGCTTTTTTTCATAACTTCGCCTCCTATAGGCAACGTTGCAATCGAATTTCTTCTCTAACTGTTGAGGGTGTGGACCTCACTTCAGATGAGGCTATTCATCGAGAATTCCTTTCTTTCTATAAAAATTTGATCGGTTCGCCGAAACACCGCTCTATTGAGATTGACTGGGCTCACCTTTATGGGCCCCAAGCTCACGATCTATCCTCGCTCGAAGCTCCATTCACTCTTGAAGAGATTAAATCAGCGGTTTTCGCGTTAAAAAGTGATTCCGCTCCAGGGCCCGATGGGTTCCCTGCTTTCTTCTTCCAAAAATTTTGGGATTTGCTTAAATCCAATCTTTTCCAAATGTTTCAAGACCTTCACCAGGGTTGCTTATCTTTTGACAGGATTAATTATGCACACATTGTTCTCATTCCCAAGATTGCGGGAGCTCACCTGGTCTCTGAGTTCAGACCTATTAGCCTCATCAACACCTCCTTCAAAATCATCATGAAAGTCCTTTCTTCCCGTTTGAGTTCGATCATCTCTCCTTTGATCGACTCAGCCCAATCGGGTTTCATTAAAGATCGTTTCATTCTCGACAGTGTCGCTTCGGCTCAGGAAATCATTTCCCATTGTCATAGATCTCATATGGAGGGTATTCTTCTCAAGCTTGATTTTCAAAAAGCCTACGATAATGTGAATTGGGATTTCCTCCTGGATATCATGTCTTATCGAGGTTTTGGTCCCAAATGGATCGCTTGGATTAAATCCAGCTTATTAGCTGGCACCTCTTCTATTTTCCTCAACGGTACGGAAGGTCACAAGTTCAAGATTAGATGTGGCCTCCGTCAAGGAGATCCTCTTTCATCACTACTATTTTCTCTGGTAGTCGATGTCTCTAGCAAGCTCCTACGGAATGCTTGGAATTTGCATATGATTGAAGGCCTCGGCAGTTCATCTTTTTTTGAAGGTGTGCTCAACCTTCAATTCGCAGATGACACGATCATCTTTACCAAACCAACCCCCCAATCTCTTCGTAATCTCAAACTTCTTCTTTATTGTTTTGAAATGGCTTCCGGCTTATCAATCAACTTCCAAAAATCATCTGTCCTCTGGTTGGGCGGCTCTCCCAACCGTCAAGTGGAGGTCTCTAATTTCTTTAATTGTCCCATTGCATCCTTTCCTATCCTTTATTTAGGCGTTCCCCTTCGCTGGGGCAAGCTGCATAGATCTGACTGGTTCCCTCTTATCGATAAAGTTGAGGCGAGGCTTAATGTTTGGTCGGGCAAATCTCTGTCTAGAGGTGGTAGATTGATCCTTATTAACTCGGTGATTTCTGCCATGTCTCTTTATCTTATGTCCTTTTATTTTTTCCCCTCCTGGGTAATCAAAAGGATCGATCAAATCAGGAGTAATTTTTTTTGGACTGGAACGTCCTCTTTTAAACCAGGATCTCACCTTTGCCAGTGGAAATTGGTTTGTACCTCCAAAGAGGAAGGAGGTCTAGGGGTCTTGGATCTTCGTAATCATAACATCGCTTTACTTGGTAAATGGTTGTGGAAACTCCATAATTTCGATCATTTATCATGGATTCGATGTATTAAAAATTATCGGTCTATTTCTACTAAGTGGTGGGAGTTTCCCGAGTTTGTTAATCGCCACGCCTCTTCCTTCTGGAAGGGAGTCTGGAAAGCATCTCCCGCTTTTCGCTGTGGTATTTTTCGTACTTGCCACGACGGTTCTAGAGCTAAGTTTTGGACTGACCTATGGGTTGGCAATTCCACTTTAGCGACTGCTTTTCCTTCTCTCTTTCGGTTGGCGGCCTTCCCATCAGCTTCTATAGAAGACTCTTTTGCCTTGGTTGGCAATACTCGCAATTGGTGTATACCATTTACGATCGATCTTCCTCAATCTCTGTCTCAGATCTTTAATGATCTCATTTCTTCCATCAATAACTATGATTGGAGGCCTTCGGAGGGCATAGCTTGGCGTTGGTCGTCAACTGGCACTTTTTCAGTTAAATCCTTTTATTGTTTCCTTAACTCGAGGGGAGTTCAATCGCCACATACTAAATTCTTCTGGGACTCTTGGGCTCCCCTTAAGGTGAAGATTACTTCATGGCTGGCTTTTAATAACAAGTTGCTCATTGTGGATGTCCTTAATAGAAGGAATTTAGCCTGGGGACAGCGTTGCTCCCTGTGTGCTCAGCACTCGGAGGATGTTGATCATCTATTTGTTCTATGCCCGGTCATCATTCCATTGTGGAAGATTTGCTCTCTCGCGTGGGGTACGGGTCCCTTACCCTCCGTATTAGCCTCTATTTGGATTTCTAAGCCTTCGAATTCCTCTTTTCGAAGTGCTTGGATATTATCAGTTCATACCCTCATTTGGATCGTTTGGAAGGAGAGGAATACTAGAGTATTCCAGCACCGCGTTTCGTCTACATCTGCGATAATAGATGAATTTTTATTGCTTTTTAATCTTTGGGCTTTGGGTTTGAAACCCAAAGACAACGCTTCTTGTGCTTTCCAAAGATTACTTGAAGCTGTTCATTGTCTTCGCACTCTTCATGCTTTATAAACTTCCTTTATACCGCCTGTGTGCTTACCCTTTATCTTCTTCTCCTTCTGATGTTTGCAGGTGTAATCTTCTCCCTAGGGGAGATTCTGACTTGGTTTTGTGGTCTCTGCTTACTCTTTCCGATTGGTGATTACTTTTGGTCTCTGGTTTTGTTTTTTGACCAATTTTGGTTTAGGTTGGGGTTTTGTGATGCTGAGGACTTCTCCACCTATGGGCTGGTTTCCCCACTGTTGTTTCTTTTCTTGATGCTATGGGCATCGTTATTTTGTAGACCTTGTTTGTATTAATCCCTTTTATCTAGTCTGTGGTTGTTTTCTTGGGTTGTGATTTAGTCTGGATGTTCTCTTTACGGATTATTTTCTCTCTAGCTGCGATGGGTGTCTTGCAGCCTCTTGTGGCTGTGTTTGTGATGCTTTTTGGCCTTGCCATATCCTCTCTATGCTCTTGTCTTGTTTTCTCTGGTTACTTACGAGATGCTGTTGCTGTTTAGCAGTTTATTTCCATTATTTTCTGCGGAGAGTTGTTCTAGCCTGTGGATTGCTTTATCCTTTACTTCGCCTATCTCATTTCGTGACTGGCGGAGTATTTTTAGTTATGTTTACGTTGAGGTGCTTCTTTTGTGCTTCATCAGATTATATGGGAGGGTAGCATTTGATGCTGCTTCCTCTTGATGTATTGGGGGGCTTACTGGTTCAGCCAACACTTGTTTTGGCACTTGTGCAATATTGTGTTTGCCCTTCATGTCTCCAGGTTGATACTGTCCGAATTGGTTCTTTTCAGCTGTTCTCAGTCTCAGTCTGCTCCCCGCCGGCTCTTCTCTGCTTGTGGTGGTCTTCAGCATCTGATGACGAGAATGTTCGTTTGCTTTGCATCCTCGTGCCCTCGAGCTCCCGTTTCTTTTGTTTGTGTTCCTGTTCGGAGGTTGTGTCTCGTTGCGGCCGGTTTGGGTAGCCCCTGCTTCGGAGCGACTCCTTTTTTTACTCTTTATTGCTTATTGATGTTATCTGTATTCCTTTTCTCTGTTATTAGGTCCCATTTTACGGCTTGTAAAATTTACATTTTGTTTTGATTTAATATATTTTTGATCTGATGGCTGGGGTTGTAAGACCCTATCCGATTCATCAAAAAAAAAAAAGACATGTTTAACGTACATCTTTCTCCATCTTCTCTTTCAAGTCGGTATTAAGAGCATGGACACTCAGATTACTAAAATGGCAACAAAAACAAAAAGCAAATGAGCAATGCACTTGTTTGATATTTTGCCAGAAAAAAAAAGGAAACATTAACTTCTCATATTTGGAAAATATTTGAGAATTATCAAAAGTATAAGGGTCAGAACATATTATTTCGTTCCTTAATTTTTTAATAGCATCGGACGATTTTTTATTATTTTTTTTACAGAAAAGTATCGAACATAACATCATAGTTTAGTTCCCATTTGAGAAAGATGTCACTTTCAAATTTAGGTAGTGTTCTTTTTTTCCTCTTAAAAGTGATTTACCTCTTGTAAGAGGTGGTCCCCCTCTTACAAGAGTTTTTTTAATGTTCTTTTTTTACCTCTTATAAGAGATTTCTTTCAAAATTGCTTCTAAACCTAAATGGCTTCTACTAGCCTCTTTCAAAATCTTAAAAGTCTTCTATAACTTAAAATGACTACACTACCCCTAAATTAATGATACCCGGATTTGGCTCTAATCTTTATTTCTGAATCCGAAGTTGGCTCTAATCTTTATTTCTGAATTATAAACAGGTTAACAGCATTGATAAGAAGATCACGAAGCTGCAAGATGAATTACTAGACCGACGTGGACAATGAGCAGTGAGCACAGAAGCACAGATTGAGAAGCTTACGGCCGAAAGAATCCGAATATGCCAAGGCCATTAACCTGCGCAAATATTAACAAAAGAAGAACGTGGCTTATAAAAGCATAGGCTCATGTATTGTAAAGAGATCGGAAATGTACATATCCCACCAAAATATATCCCGAATTTTTTACACATCTTGTACATAAATGGATCAGTATACATTTAAATTGTATGAATACAAGGTTTGTACAATGATATAGGAATACAATTAAAAACATCTGGAGAATGTACATTACATGCACAAACCGAACCCTCTCTGTATTTAGCTCAAAGAAAACATTAATTGTGGTATCGTAACATACAGATACAGAGATTCTGGATACTTAGTGCAGATCTAGACCCGATTTTCTTCGAGCTCCTTACGATCAGACATTCCGGTTACAAAGTTTTCGGGAACCGACATCAAAGGAACATGAGGAAGCTTTAGACCAGACCATGCCATGATATGAAGCCGGATATCCTCTCTCCGATCAATTGTGGTTAAGATCCTCTCTTTAATTTCCTCGTGACCACAACAATGAATCAACCCGTCAGAAGAGACTAAAGAAGGGGGATACTATTTGCAAACAACAGCAACATCATTAAAAAGATAACATTTCATTGGATTATATAAATAGAGAAATTATATAATAAGGGCAAAAATGTCTAAAAGTAGAAAAAAGGCTCTTGTAAGAGGTGAAAAAAGAACATAAATCTCTTATAAGAGGTACTTATAAGAGGTTCTTTTTATATAAAAGAACACCTCAAAAAGAGGCTCTTATTGTAAATCTCTTATAAGAGGCAAAAAAAAGAACAGTCCCTTAATTTATAGCTTTAATCATAGTTTATAACTAATTAATCATAATTTAGTTCCCATTTAATACTAATTAAATTACTAATAACTAACTAATTAAATTACTAGTAATTTTTAATTGTGACGGGACAATATTCGTTCAAAATTTTTTTAAAAAATATTATATTATAACTATCTACGAGTGCAGCGAATTGCTATTCTGCTATTTACCATTTTACAATTTTACCATTTTGCTATAAAATAGTAATGACAAGTATGGATGCTCTAATACATTACACATTAGACAGACTGTCGTTTTCTAAAAAATTGATATAAGAGGAACTTGACCCTCCGCATTTTTGCTTACTAAGAAAGAAGCTTATTAGTGGATAATAGTGCAGCAATTTGAGTAAGTTTTTATTGAGAAACTAGATTTTCCCGTCGGCATGCGCCTACGATATGTCTTTGGAACAATAAAACATATGAAAGTCTTGTAAACAGTAAATAACAATTATGTAGCTCAAATTTGAATAGTAAAACAATAATTAGTTATAAATAAAAGTCCATGTTTCCATTAGTATGTGTTGAAAAATAATTATAAAAGGGGTGTAAAATCCAACTTCTTAAAACTTTGAATGTGAACAATGATGAAATTTATCTGTTGATGAGATTTTTGCTATTTTCAATATAACATGAGTAATAAAAAATTTGAAAATTTACAAACCTGAAATATGAAAATATAAATTTTTGAATAAATAGAGACTGAGATATAAATAAATAAAGTGGTTGTTTTGGGTGATTTGAATTTGAGTTTTGCGAGAAAACTTTGGGCAAAAAAATATATTTTGTAAAGTTAAATCTGGATTATTGATTTCAACCATATTGAATGAAAATCATTTGATAACTTTCTTTGTGTTTTATTATATAGACTTTAGATGGAACTTTCTTTGTGTTTTATTATATAGACTTTAGATGGGTGGGGCATTTAGATTATCTGAGTTTATGTGAAAGGAAAGGTGGACGTAATTATAAAGGTTTTATTACCGAGTGTTCAGTACTAAGAAAAAGGAGTACATATCAAAGTCTAACTAATTGTGTTGAAAAGTGCATTAAATGAAACTAATTAATAAAAATTTATTATACTCACTCATTAAAAAATGTAAGATGTTTTAGAGCATCTATTAAAGTTAAATTTCGGGTATTTGGCAAATAGTAAATAGTAAAAATAGTTTTGGTCTGTAGTCGTTGTTGGCCAAAATTTGACTTTTTTGATATCCAAATAGGACGGATGATAAATAATTTTTCGTCCGACTTTAATAAAAACCTAAAAAAAAAAACTTTTAAAATGGTTTAAATCATCTGAGATAGTGATGTTTCAACACAATTTTTTTTTCTTTCAAAAAGCATCCTTTGATCCTAGGACGGGAGATAATGTGTCGTTAGTATAGACAAAAATTCAGGATTCGGGAATAACTCGTCAATATTTAATATTCGGAATTCGGCAAAAATTTGGTAAATTCGGAAAGAACTCGGCAAAAATTCGTGAGGAAAGAAATAGAAAATTAATGCATCTCACTACACATCACCTAAGTAAATATATATTTAAATCCATAAATATGAAAATAGTAACAAATTCAGCGATTAATTCGCAAATTATTCGTGAATAATTCGCGCTTTCGTGAATATTTCCTGAAATGCGTGATTTAAACGGAAATTGGTGAATAAATCGCGAATTGATTCGGCTGAATTCTTCGTTAATAATTTGCCAAATTCGTGAATTATTCGCGAACTTTGTTACTATGGTCGTTTGAGAAGTTTTTGTTTTTTTTAAATGAAATGGACCCGACCATTTTAAAAATAAAAAATAAAAAAATTAATTGATGGGGAATAATCCCTCGTTCGATGAGTATGCGTGAAAATCTTTCGTCCGATCAAATGGAAGAAGGATTATCTTTCGTTTGCTATATTTTGGCAATTGCCATTTCATCTGCCAAATATAGCCGACTACTGTAGCAGCGAAAACCAAATTTTGAGAAATTGGCCAGCGACTACAGCGGCCATTTTGCCAAAATTTAAAAATTGTGACAAAATGACCAACAACTACAGATGCTCTTAGCTCCTCTTTTCAGCTCCTCCTTTCCCAAAATATAAGTCTTTTTTTTTCAACAGAATATCTTTATGCTCGCAATATTTCATTAATTATTTTGTAACAATACAACCAATTTTACCTTTTAGAGCATAGTAAGTTAATTACTATGTTCAATTAAAAAAGATAAATCAAATAAGAATGCATTTTCATAAGTATATTATTAATAATTAATAAATTAATTAAGGGGTTCCATTAAGAGGGATATTTATGTTTCTTTTTTTCCTTTCTTTCTTTCTTCTTTTTTGATAAACAAGATACAAACACACTACTTACAAACGAACATAATCGACGCATCCATCATGAGTTAACTAAAACAAAAAATTCAAATGGAAATACACAATCAAAATACAAACTACGTCTTTCAAATATACATCTATAAGCACCAAATTGGCAGGCTGATTCAGAGGGGTGGCATTCGGGTCGACCGGACCGGGTCGGGTCGGACCCGTGCGAGTTACAGCCAATTTAGGGCGATTCGGGTCGGTTCGCAGGGTTAACCGGGCCTGGCTGGGTCGAGTTCGAAATTCAAAATTCTGACCGGGTCGACCCGCGCACCCATTCGGGTTGAACTCGTTTTGGGTCAGGCCGAGTCACGGGTTGGCCCGGTTATTTATTATTATTATTATCCTTTTTTTTTTTACAACTTCACTTAAAAAAAAATACAACAAGTATAAGTGTATATGAGTGAAAAAATGTATATATTATTCATTTCAACTACTATAAATTTTTTACAGGTTTTTTACATACAAATACAAGTAATATAAACTCATAAAGAACATACAATATTTCTTGATTTACAATTTTATATTTACATGTTTGAGCGGGTAATCAGAATATAGAGTTAGATTGAAAAGAGGGCATTGGATTACTGTCTTGCACCTCTTCTTAACATAAACCTAGGAACTCATTGCCCTAAATTTTCTAATCTTGTTGTTGGACCTTAGGCAAATTGCTTCCAGTTGTTGATGTAGATGCCGAATTTCTTTGAGTCATGTCTTTAGCCTTCATCCACTCTTCAGTGCACATTAGCATCTCCAACAAATCTGGCTTCAAGTGATTTCTGTAATTAGTTAGAACTCTGTCACTTATAGAAAAAGTACTTTCTGAAGCAACTGTGGAGACAAGATGAGTTAGTAGATCTCTGGCTATATGTGAAAGAATAGGAAAAAGATTTTCATGTTCTTTCCACCATTGTAGCACTTTAATCATAGTACTAGAACTCTCACTATCTTGTTGATTATACTAATTTAATTTATTAGGTGCATTAATCCTATGTTTTTTTTTGATTGAATACGAGTAAGTAAATTAGTAGTGGCATCTGTTGGAAAAAGTTTTTGTAGATTTTCTGGGCCGGATCCTGGTGGGCTCCGGCCACCGGCGTGTCACGGGACGACTTCTTTTTCTCAAGTCAGGCCGTGCGCCACCTAGCTTACTCCTTAGATCGAGGGCTAAGTCAGGCAAATTGAGGGTTAAGAAGGCAGAGGATTGAAGAGAAGTGAGTAAAGTAAGATGGAAGAGAATTTATTCTTCAAAGAGAACTTTACAAGAGTAGCTTGGATTGCTTTTCTTGGATTTCCTTGGATTGTCTTGGATGGTTGGAGCAAATGGGGCTCCTCCCTATTTATAGTGCTAGGATGATCCTTCTCCTCCCCAAGGGAAGGTTCTAGAGTACAAAGTTCTACTATGTACAAGAGTTTACTAGAATACTCTATAACTATGTACATTGTTCCACAAAGGTTCTAGTTCACACTAGAACGTGCCACATTGTCCTAGAGAACTCTAGGACGTTCTTGATCCTTCCGGGGCATTCCGTAGTGTTCCGGACTCCTCTTGAACAATCTGGATGCCTCTAGAACTTGTCCGTGACACCCTCCCCCACCTAAGCTCTTGACGTCCTCGTCAAGCCTTAGACTTGAATTCTTCAATCTTGTCGCGGAACTGCCATAGATCTTGTTCTCGCTCCCAACTAGACTCGCTTTCGGGTTGATCCTTCCACCGCACATAGTACTCGGTCCAGTTAGGCGTGCCCCTCTTGCGAACAACTCGATCGGCTAGGATCTCATCGACTTCCTTATCATATGAAACCACATTTGCTGGTGGGGCTCGATGAGATTCGTTCCTCCTTGGGTCCTCCTCGTCCCTACTATAAGGTTTGAGAAGGCTAACATGGAAGACTGGGTGGATCTTCAGGTGCGACGGCAAAGCTACCTTGTAGGATCTCGTGCCAACTTTTTCCACTACCTGGTACGGTCCCTCATATCTTCGTGTCAAGCCTTTGTGGACTTGGCGCGTAGACTTGAACATCTTTTGGGGTAACTTCACCATCACATTGTCACCGACAATGAATTCCCTTGGCTGCCTTTTCACATCGGCCCATTTCTTCATCCGTTTGGCCGCCTTGGTCAAGTAGCTTCGGGCAATTTCTATCTCCTCATTCCACCCTTTGGCAAACTTGTAGGCTGACGGGCTTGAACCAGTGTACCCCTTTGCTAGTTCTTGCGGTGTCATCGGTTGTTGTCCAGTTACTAGTTCAAAGGGACTCCTTCCCGTAGCCTCACTCTTCTGCAGGTTGTATGAAAACTGGGCCACGTCGAGCAACTCCTTTAACTGCTTTCTCAATTCTTCCAACTCGGGCAGAGCCATCCGGTAAGGTCCTATGGCTGGGGGTCTTGCACCCTGTTCAAGCTCAATCGCGTGATCCACTTCCCGTCTCGGAGGTAACTTCTTCGGTAACTCCAGTGGCATCACATCCTTGAACTCTGCCAACACTTCCTTCACTCCGGTTGACACACCCTTCTTTGTTGGAACATCTGCCTCCTTCAAGACAGCTAGATAAGTGGTCTCCCCCTTCTTGAGACCTCTTTTGAGTTGCATGGCAGATAAGCTCCTTGACTCCATCTTCCCCCTCTCCAAGGGCACTATGTGGATAGTAGATCCATTTGCAATACGCATGGTTGAGTCTTTCTCAAACGATAAGGGACGTACCTTGTCCATAAACTCCATGCCCAAAACCATGCGGTGGTCATCCATAGGAACAACCGTCAAGTCAATAGTGCCTTCCCATCCTCTAAGCTGGATAGATACTCCACGAGCTACTCCAAGGATGGGTTGAGATGATGAGTTGACAGCCTTCACCCAACCCAACTCCTTGGCGTACTTGATTGCCAACCTAGTAGCCTCTTCTTCAGCAATGAAGTTATGAGATGCACCTGTGTCCACTAATGCCTTGGTGGATCCTCCATTCACCTTGGCCTCCACGAACATGAGACCACCGACCTTAGTCTCATTTTTCTTGGACACCTTCACCGTCTCATCCTTGGCCTTAAGAGTGTTAAGAAGACGCATGGAACCAACGTGCATTCCCTCCTCTGCTTGACAAGCCATAGCATTAAGGGCCTTCCGTTTCGGGCAGTCTCGAATATAGTGCGGCTCGCTACACAAGTAACATTCCGGCTCCTTCTTCTTGCTTCCTCCCTCATTGGGCTTGTCCCTTTTGAACGGCTTGTCATACTTCCTATCTTGTCTCACAAACTTGTGTGGCTTGTCTTCCACACTCTCCTTCTTGTTGCCGCCGCCGAAGTCTTTCTTGAACTCCACAAGGTCCTCCGCCATGGCTATAGCTTCGTCTACGTCTTTGACGTTCCTCCTCTTGAGTTCTAAGTTAGCCCAAGATTGTATTCCGTCCAAGAAGTAGAAAAGCTTATCTTCCTCATTCAGATCCGGTAACTCCAGCATCAAGGATGTGAATTCGGCAACATACTCCTTGATACTCCCGGTATGCCTCAGCCCACGTAGCTTTTTCATAGCTACATCTTTGGCATTTTGGGGATAAAATTGCCTCTTGAGTAGTTGTTTGAACTCGTCCCAAGTATTTACCGTGGATAGCCCCTTGGCTATGTCACCATGCTTCCTTCTCCACCATAATGCTGCATTTTCTTTCAAGTAAAGGACGGCAGTATCCACTTTGGATTGATCGTCCTTAATTCCTACAGCATTGAAGTAGCATTCTAGGGACCAACAGAATTCGTCGAGTTCTTTGGGATCACGCTTACCTCCATACTTCAAGGGTTTCGGCGCCTTAGTGCGTGGCATCTCCCTTGCAATAGTCCCACCTGCTATTGCTGCCTTGCACAACTTCACCTCCTCTCCTTGGGTGTTGAACGCCTCTTGAAGCTGCGCTATCTCTGCCTTGAACTCGGCCTTTAGAGTGTTGAGGACACCAAGGATCTCCTCCCTTAGGCCACCAACATCCTCTCTGACACCATCCATAGTGTCGTCCATGGTATCCATCCTTTCAATGGACTCCCCCATGGAAATCTCCACCTTAGCCAATCTCGCCTCGAAGCTGGCCAAGACATCCATCGATTGCTCCCTCGCATTCTTGCTCTTGTTCTTCTTGGCATTTGTTTCCGCTCTTCCCCTATCACCAACCACCTCCACATTGGTGGTGACATCACTCACGTTTCCCTCGCGTCCAGCCATAATCTCTGCCAAACGAAACCTTGGCTCTGATACCACGTGTCACGGGACGACTTCTTTTTCTCAAGTCAGGCCGTGCGCCACCTAGCTTACTCCTTAGATCGAGGGCTAAGTCAGGCAAATTGAGGGTTAAGAAGGCAGAGGATTGAAGAGAAGTGAGTAAAGTAAGATGGAAGAGAATTTATTCTTCAAAGAGAACTTTACAAGAGTAGCTTGGATTGCTTTTCTTGGATTTCCTTGGATTGTCTTGGATGGTTGGAGCAAATGGGGCTCCTCCCTATTTATAGTGCTAGGATGATCCTTCTCCTCCCCAAGGGAAGGTTCTAGAGTACAAAGTTCTACTATGTACAAGAGTTTACTAGAATACTCTATAACTATGTACATTGTTCCACAAAGGTTCTAGTTCACACTAGAACGTGCCACATTGTCCTAGAGAACTCTAGGACGTTCTTGATCCTTCCGGGGCATTCCGTAGTGTTCCGGACTCCTCTTGAACAATCTGGATGCCTCTAGAACTTGTCCGTGACAGGCGGCCCCGAAAATTGATTGGATCATGTTCCTCTCGTCGAGTACTATTCCGTGATGTACTAATGTGCCAAAAACGAATTCCGTATGAATGAAAAATGTTGGTCCAAAGTTGGGTAGTCGAAGTGTACTAACTTGGATATTGGGAGAAAATGGATAGTTCCATATCGGAAATGGGGAAAGTTTTTTCTAGTATATATATACTAAAAAAAATGGACTAAAGGGCGTGGCACGGGAGTTACCACTAACGTGTAGTGGAGAGAGGACTTAGCCAAAATGACAAACACACGCGCGCGCCCGGCTCGGCCCGGCTCCGGCTCCGGCTCCAGCCCCGGTCGCGGCCCGGCTCGGCTCGACTCGGTTTGGTTTGGTCTGGCTGGCTTGGCTCTGGCCTATATATATATTTTTTTGCCCCAGTCAAATTTTTTTCCCCCAGTATACTGTTGAGGCATTTTAACTTCAGTAACAGGTACCATTACTCTGTAACAGCAAAGTAATGGCTCATCAGTTATATCTTTGAACCACTACTCTGCTGTTACAGAGTAATAGACCATTACTCTGCTGTTACAGAGTAATGGACCCTTCAGTTGCTCTCAATCTACTATAAAACCAGTCCATTTTGTCTGCCAGAGGGTGCAGTTCTGAAAAAACCAGTCTGAATCTTCTTCTGCTTCTTCCTCTCTGAGTTAGTACTGAGAATACAACACAACTCCAGTTCGATCAGATCTCTGAAGTTAGGGTGCTGCTCTTCAGGAAAAGGTAATACAGTTGTATCTTCGGAGGCATTTTGTCAACCACCGTCACACTACGGGGCGAAAATTGCTTTAAGGACAGAAATATTCAAATCTCAACTCTGTATTGTATTGTGTGGTTTGTTATTTTATTTTCTGTAATTGTAACTCTTCACAATTATTGTTAGCATTTCTGTTTTATGAAATTCTTGTTCTAACAGCATCTTCTAATATACTCTTACCCTTACCTCTAAAAATAGAAGAAGAAGAAGAAGTAACTATACTAGTTGTACCTAGCACTGTCACATTTACCCAATACCCGAACCCGACCTTGACCCGGCATTGAACCGGAACCAAC
This sequence comes from Hemerocallis citrina, assembly GCA_017893485.1. Taxonomy (NCBI): domain Eukaryota; kingdom Viridiplantae; phylum Streptophyta; class Magnoliopsida; order Asparagales; family Asphodelaceae; genus Hemerocallis; species Hemerocallis citrina. Next base: position 131,427,445 of record CM030358.1, read on the forward strand.
CCGATCTATACGAGTCTGGGCTCGGGTCCTAAAATAAGACCCGATGCACTTCTGGGTCCGGGTCCGGGTCCGGGTCCGGGTCCGGGTCCGAGTCCACTAAAAATAGAACCGACCCGGACCCGGACCCGTTAAAAAATACCCCAAAAAATATGAAATTTGAATAACAGAGTTATAGGGATATACATGTAAATAGTAATTGTTGAACATATATGTGTAAATATGATATTTATTTATGTACTTAAGTGCAAAAATTGTTGAAACTGTAGAGTATTGGGTGCAAAAATACTTAGGTGCAAATATTTATTCCCCGCTACTGGACCCGACGGGTACATTTTTTTAATTAGGACCCGGACCCAAACCCGGAGCCAATACTCGCAAGTCCGGGTCCGGATCGTTGACCTGTGAGGTACCGGGTAGTGGAGGACCCGACCCGATAGGACCCGATAGCAGCTCTAGTTGTACCATTATATGCAAAAGTTCTATCATAATAATCATACATGTTATTCAATGTCGATTAAAAGCTAGCTAAAAATTCATTACAGTTAATTTCAGAATCATCTCCAAGTAAGTAAAAAAACATTTCAATCAAACTTTTCGTACCCGCTAATTTGATTCGAGGATCCTTAACAATAGCAATACAATACAACATAGGAGGATGATTAAAATACTTCAAAAAAAAATTTATAAATGGGATCAACAATATGGTTAATGTATTTGTCCGAAATCATTTCTTGAAAAGTTTGCATCATAGTAATAATTGAAATAAAAATACTACTAGAAGTAGAATCATAAGATGTAGAAAACTTCACAATTGCGGTTTTAAAAGGTTCCAAAATTTGTAATAAAGATTCGGAAAAATATCATGATTGGGGAGTCATTTGAAAATTTTTCATCATTATTGCAAGGCAAAAATCGTTTATAATATCTTTGTATTGAGTAACAATATTTAGTAAATCGAAAGTAGAGTTTCTTCAGTGTTTAACATCTTTAAGAAATTTTCTAAAATGTATTCTCCTAACTTTACACCATCCTTTAAATTCTTGAAGCATAGAACCACTTAAAGCAATAAAATGTACACAATTTCTAATTGCAATTATATATGAATCGACTACTTTCAATACATCTTGTACACATAAATTTAAAATATGACACACACACATCTACAATTAAAATTTTGATTACATGGAGGAGCTAATTGTGTTTCTAATGTACTTATCGAAGCATTGTTGTTAGATGTATTATCAAAACTAATTGTAAAATTTTTACACAAATATGATATAAATCATAAACTTCTAAAATACGTGTTGCAATAACTAGTCCACAATGGAAATACGACAAAGCCGCAAGTGAGATGATTCTCTTTTAAATCATCCAATCATTATCTATCATATCTCAAGTTAAGCCTATCATCGGAATATCATTACAACCTTTCCAACAATTGGAAGTTAATGATACTCAACAAGTTAAAAAATACAAGAGTGCAATTAAAGCATCTCTCATTTTGTTGTAAAGTTTAAAACAATCGAACTTTAGTGTGTTTCTAGAAATTCTTCTAAAATGTGGATCTAGTGCATTTGGGTTGAAAGACTCTACATTCCTACTCTCGGAATAGGAAAAATGTAGTTCATCCTTAAGAACTAGTCAGACCATTTCCCGACGAACAATTTCGGGATCATAAGGTTGGTTATATATTTGTCCAGTCCTAGGGTTGATTTTTTGTTGGGCTTTTTGGTCTTGTACTAATTCTTTGTGTACATTTAATGTGTCATTTAATTGTACTTTCCTTACCCTTCTTCCATTTGCAACACTTGTCACAATATTTACAAATCTTATGTCCTATACCTGGATTATTCTCATCGGAGATATAGTCATAAAATCTGTGCCAATCACTTGTTTCCTCCCTAGTTTTTCTACTACTAGTGGGTTCAATTTGTTGTGTTTGTGTGTCAACATTATGTATTTCTTCTTCTATGTCGTATGGAGGGACATCGTAAAATCCTACCGTAGGATTCGGTAGAAATTCGGGCTCTACATGTGTGATTATTGGAGGCCAACGTGAAGTACCAGTGGAATCTTGTCCACTTTGGATTCGGCTGCTACTTCGTGATCTAGATATGGTATTAGTGTATGTGAAAAAAAATGATTTCTAGTGTTTTACTAGTGTATGTGAAATTATACAAAACAATCCAGGAGGTATATGTTAAAAAGTAAAATCTAAAAAATAATAGGAGGGTTGAGAGAGAGAAAAGCGAAAAACCAACAAACAAATATGATACAAAAAAATTGAACTAAAACAAAAATCAAGACAAAATGAGGGTTGTGAAATTTTGATACCGTACTTCGCAGATAATCGAATATAGGAATGGGAGAGAAAATAAAAGTAGATAAATGTAGTAGACATAGTCATGATGTCACATAGTCCGTAGTCGTTGAAAGAGAGAGTTTTTTTGTTGGAGGAGTTGAAGTAGACGTTGTTGAGAGTTAAATCAACATAATTCGATACGATCGAAAAATTTTACTTCTTTGTTGAAAAAATTTGATTAAACTGAGATTGAATTGAGTAGTAGTAGTAGAGAGAGTAAGAGAGTAAGGTGTGGAAATTTTTAGATTGAATTAAGGGAGTATTTACAGGAAAAAATAACAATAAAAAAACAAAAACAAAAAAAACAACCCAGTCGAAAAAGAGTCGTTGGCTCTATTTTTTGTGTTTTTGGCCCGTTCGACCCACAGGTTGAAATTTGACCCACGCGGGTTGAACGTTTGAGCTGCGCGGGTCAAACGGGTTCAAACCCACGGGTCGAGTTGCGGGTTGCGGGTCGGTTTGACTTGGTCAATGGGTTCACGGGTCAGGTAGAGCGGGTTGGATTGCCTATTTTTTTTGATCCGGGTTCGACCCGGACCCAAACCGCCTATTAGTGGGCCGGGTTCGAGTGGGCGGATCGCGGGTCAACCCGACCCGGTTGCCATCCCTACTGATTCGCTTCCCTTAGAATATGTGAGATTTTTACATAACCTAAGTGTTCTAACCTAGGTGTTTCTTAAAAAAAGTATATAAAGTTACATTTTGGAACGGAATGGAACAGAATGAGTATTAAATAAGTGTTGGATTTTAGTAATTTTATCTTTACTATTTTAATGGGAGAGTTTGTCATCAAATAAACTTCATTTGTAACCAAACAAACACGTGCAATGCATATGCATAACTAATATAAAGGAGGTCTTAGGTTCGATGTCAGACAACACCGGAACTTTTTTAAAATATATATATATATATATATATATATATATATATATATATATATATATATATATTTATAAAGATGTGCATCGCACGTGTAAAATACTAGTGATCTAATCTAATCTAATCTAATCTAATATTTGAATGGGAGTTGGGGTTGTGTAACTAAATAAACACGTGCATTGTAACCAACGCCAAAACTTTTTTAAAATATATATATATTTATAAAGATGTTCATCGCATGTGTAAAATACTAGTAATCTAATCTAATCGAATATTTGAATGGGAGAGTTGGTGTTGTGTAACTAAATAAACACGTGCATTGTAACTAAACAAATATGTGCAATGCACGTGCATAACTAACTAATATAAATGTGGTCTTAGGTTCGATGTCATACAACGTCGAAATTTTTAATTTAAAAAATATATATTTATAAAGACATGCATCGCACGTGTAAATTACTAGTATTTTTAAAGAGAAATATACATCTATTATTTAGTAAGTACATGTGTAATATTTTTAAGTTGATTTTTAGTAATTTAGTATTTTTAATGAAACTTGATTAAAACTGTATAATTTATGTTTTTATATTTTTTTGAAATTAAGGTCACAGGTTGAATGATATATGGAAAATGATATGTGCACAAGATTTTTGTACAAATTTTACTTCACAAGGTGATGTGGCATAATCTCCACCCCTATAAATAAACTCCAACCCTCCATATATAATAAATGAATATTTTCCTATATATAAACTCCAACCCTCCATATATAATAAATGAATATTTTCATATGGTAAAGTTTGTGTTACATCACTTCGTGGAGTAAAATTTATTCTAAAAGTTTGTGCATATCTCATTATATATAGCATATGAACTATGGGTGGGCATCGGTCGGTATCCGACCTAATATGGACCATCCACCACCGATCCAAAGAAGATCGGTTTTTTAATTTTCTCATCCGCAATCAATTCGAACTTTAATTGGATCGGTTTCCATCCAAGCCGATTAAGCTCGGTTTGGATTGAATTGGATGGTCGGTTTGGCGTGCTACTTTTCACCTTCACCATCATTCATAATTTTGTTGAAATTTAAAGATCAACTTCAATCAAACTTAAGAAACAACCTGCTATTTGTTATTCAGAAATGAATTTAAAATGAAGATTCATAAAACCACAAGTTGTTAATGAATTTTACACTAATTATTTGAGATGATGACGTTTAAATGAGTGAGATAAACTGCTTTTTGACTTGCATACTTCTGTAATCTTAGTTTATTATCATAAAAGAAACATCAATAACCATAGCTAATTGAATTTCAGGTGCAATAAAAAAAGATTTAGAAAATAATTTCTGTTTGACTTGATTAAAGTAACTACTAAATGTTACATCAACTTTATGATTCTATTAAGTTGGGTCACACTGTAAATCAAGCACTTCTCAACAACATAACACAGGATTATGGAGTACCAAAACATAGGTAGAATAACTGCTCTGTTTGTATTAAAGAAATTAAAAAAGACTGTTTGTATCTCAAGGAAAATGAGAAATGACTATTTGTATATTCAAGAAATTGAAGGAGAACTATATTTTTTATGGACTTATGCATAGAGGTATGGTTGGTTCGGTTTCATCGGTTATTTGAAAGCCTCATCCAACAACCGAACCGATCCAATTGGTTATTGAAGATCAAGAACCGATCCAATCCAAACTCCCAATTAGTTCGGTTAAAAATCGGTCGGTTCGGGTTGGATTGGTTCGTATTGGTCGGTTCGAATAATAGTTGTCCACCCCTAATATGAACTAGAAATAGAAGCGGGAGAGAACTATTTTAGGTTAAAAATAGGAAATAGCAGCATTTTTCAAATCAAGTAGAGAATGATACTTGCACTCTTTTGGTGGGAACCCAAAATTCAAAATATTAATACTATAATGTGATAGTTTGGTTTGTGTAATTTATAGACAAACTGTAATTTGTAAACAATCATCATCTAATCTAAATCATTCACTTTTAAGTGGAATTATATTAATCATTTATTTATTCAACTATTGTTAGTTATCATAATACCCTCAAAATTTAAATTTATTTACGACATAATTATTTACAAAAATGTCACTCGTATAAAATAAACAATGGTGCTACTAGGGATAATTTGTAAAGAGTATGTAAGGAGTAAATTGATGTCACAGGTTCGAGGTTAGATTACGTCTTAGTATTTACTTAGAAAAAAAAAAGGATGCGCATCACACGTGCAGAATACTATAATACTATAATGGGAGAGTTTGGGTTATGTATTTTGTATACAACCAACCATCTAATCTCATCCACTCATTTTAAGTGGGGGTTATATTAACAATCAATTTATTCAACTGTTGTCAGTTACAATAATACTCCCAAAATTCAAATTTATTTACGACATAATTATTTATAAAAGTGTCACTCATATAAAATAAAAAATAGTATCACTAAGGATAATTTATAAATAGTATGGTAAAAATTTGTGATGGGTAAAGGAATGCATCAGGTTCGAACCCAGAGACTACATCACTCATTACTTAAAATTAATAATAATATTAGGGCGTGGTATTGAATTAAAACGAAGAAAAAAGTTTAATCTTTTAGCTTTATATTATTTTGCTAATTAAATCATTAATAATTGATTTTTAAAAAACGAAATGACTACTCCTATGTGGAGATCTGAGCACTTCATTTTTTATTTTCCTCTCTTGGTGATGATCTTAACCTTATCATTAGCTCCAAACATATTTTATCATATTATTTACTACATATATTAGGTAATGTACGTAATAAATATATATTTTTTAAAGTAAAAATTCAACATAATTTGACTTCAAATCTGAGACATTCTGTATATTAGTTATGCATAGACAATACATGTAAAGATTTACAAACGATAACTCCAACTCCAACTCTCTCATTATAATAATTACTAGTAATTTATACGTGTGATGCACGTCTTAATAAATATATATATTTTTAAAATTAAAATTCCGACGTAGTATGATCTCGACCTTGAGACCTCTTTTATTAGTTATGCACAGACAATGTACCTAAGTTGGTAGATTTACATACGACAACTCCAACTCTCCCATTATAATAGTTACTATTATTTAACACGTGTGATGCTTGTTTTAATAAATATATAGTTTTTAAAGTAATATAATATAGCACGTGTAAGACACGTGTTAATAAATATGTATTTTTTAAAGTAATATAAAGAGTATAATGAGAGAGTTGGAGTTGTACATGCGAAGCACGTAAGTTGGTGATTTAAAGTGTATAATGGGAGAGTTGGACTTGCACATGTGATACACGTAAGGTGATAGATTTATAAATGATTCTCCCATGATTAGAGATAAAAAGATAGATATTAAATATGAGATAATATCTCTAATCTCTAATCTCTAATATTTTAATGAGAGAGTTGGGATTGTGTTACTAAACAAATATGCGTATTGTAACCAAATAAATATGTACAATGCACATACAATACTAATATAAATTATTTTAGATTCGATGTCAGACAAAGTCAAAAAATTTACTTTAAAAAATATATATTTATTAAGACGTGTGTACTAGTAATTATTTATAGAAAAGACCAGTAGTGAACCACTCATTTTTGTCCTATCAATCAATAATCATATCCTCCCATCAGTGGCTTAATATAAAATTTGATGATATATTAAAATATGTATAATCTTCCATAAGGATAAAAAGCTGCCTTTTGGAGTAAAAAAAATATTAAGTATAAACTAATTGCATGATTTGCTTATGCGCTTCATGCGTTCATGTAAGTGTTTGGTGTCCAATATACTTATTATTAGCACATTATTAGTGCTCATAACCTAAAATACACCTTCAGATGCATGGTTGAAAATGATAGTTTCTTCACACCAAGTCTTTTTTACACTTTCTGATTTTTTCCAATAAACAAGTATTGACTTGTGCATGAATATTTTAGTTGGTAATAAGTATTTTTTGCTCCTTAGTTGTGACTTTACAATAATCTCAGTCTACTCATTCCACATCTGGATCGGCTCCGAATCAAATTTAAATAGAACTAGAGTTGCCCGTGGGCACGTGCTTACGGCAGGTCTTCGGACGATACAAAATACGAAAAGCCTTATAAACAGTAAAACATTAATTATGTAGCTCAAGTTTGAATAGCATGACAATAATTAATTGTAAATAAAAGTCCATGTTTCCATTATGATATGTAGAAAAATAATTATAAATGAGAGTGTAAAATCTAACTTCGTAGAACTTTAAGTCTGGAAAATACTGAAATTTGACTGTTGAAGAGATATTTGCTATTTTAAATATAACATGTGCAATAAAAAAAACATAAAAATTTTGAAAATTTACAAACCTAAAATTTTAAAATCTAAATTTCTTAGCAAATAAAGAACGAATGAGAGAGAGAAAGAGAGAAATATGAAAAAGTGAGAAGAGAAGCGAGAGATAGTATTAAAGTAATGAGTTTTTTAGTTTTGGAGGGAAAATTTTAGTTTTGGGATTTGAAATTTTGAAAGAGAAAATGTATTTTGTAAGATTAGATCTGGATCTTTAATTTTCGGAAGATTGAAGGTAAGTCATTTGATAGCTTTCTTTGTATTTTATTATATAGATTTTCCCATTAGAGGCTCCAGATCTTACATTGGAGCTACTAATTTCATTATGAGAAACATGACGGCCTTAATTTATTAATTTCCCTCGCTAGAAGAAAATATTATACTATAGGACTCCGTTATTCGTCAATTACCCACCTCTCTAGCATTCTATAGGCTTTCACGTTTTACACGTCAAAACTATTTATATGTAGACTTGGCAATGGCTTACTTGTCATTTTGAGTCTTAAAAGTTAGGAATTAATCTACATTTTTAGAAACATTTTAAGTGTGTGTGGTTCTTATCAATTATCATGTACCCTTAGCGACAACTCTTGTTATGTTGCACTTAAGATTTATTTGTCTACATATATGACGTGTTGTATTTCATTCCCTCTTTCTCTTTCATATCCTTATTAATACCCACACATCCACACACGCGCACACACAAAATAAAATTTTAAAAAAAAAACGAAAAGAAAAAAAAAAGGATATGTATTAGTATCATAATGTTCATTGGTTCATACATCTTATTTGATCCCTTTCCTTCATAATTTTTTTTTGTTTTTTTTAAAAGAAGATATAGAGTATGGTCTCTATATTCTATTAATGAGAAATAACAAAACAAGTCAAGACTAGCTGGGAAGATAAGTACAATAACAAAAACAAAGTACAAAATGTGAAAGAAAGATAACCTCCATTAACTCTAGAGAGGTGAGCACAATATACACAAAAAACACTAAAAGGATAGCAAAGAAACCAGCCAAAAACCCTGGGGAATAGATCATTTCAAGGTGGGCTTGATCTCTACCTCCTCATCATCAAACCGCTGCTCCTGAATGATCCCAGTGATGTGGTCTCGTGCTCCTGTTGCAGCTTTCTCTGTCCAAAAAAATATCAGATACATCATCATTGTAATTCTACCAGAAATAATACTACTACAAGTATTACAAAAGTAAAGGCTATTTTTATCTAGCCAAAGCACCACGTAGTCACTGCGACCACGATATACCACGTTTCTCTCATATTCTTCCTCTGCCTAGCGAACCTCTGGCCCACCTTATAAATCTTCATAGGTGGTAGGGTATCCATCTACCCCCAGAGCTCCAGGAACCTCAACCAATATCGCTTTGCTCCTTGAGCATTCTAAAAACAAGTGGTCACTAGTTTCTAGCGGTGCATTATAGAATCCAAATTCTATACCGATCTTTGGTTGCCTTTTGACTAAATTTTCATGCGTCAGGATAGCATTGTTAAGTACTAGCCATAGGAAGACTCTAACCTTGAGCGATATCTTGGTCTTCCAAACTATCGCTGACCATGAAGGTTTACACCCTCTGAAGTATATCGCAAATATAGTGAGCGCATTGAGAAGGATCCTTTACTTCCAGTTCTCATGATCTTTTATCCGGTCCAGTACCACACTTTACCCCCGCTTAGGTGATGTGCATCTTCATCTCCTCCAACCTTAGCTGCAGATCATGTGTGTTAGTCTGCACTTGAACTGGTGTCTCCAAACGCCTTGTCTCCATGTGTTTACCACCGACCAGTGTGGTTGGGATGCTAAGTCGTACATTCCGGAAAAAGCTCCCAGAGTGGGTAAGCCCTACACCATCTATCCACCTGAATCTAGATATAGCTTCATTCCCAATGTAGGAGGTACAACCTTTGGCTAACCGGATCGTATGCCTTTGAGATACCCTCCCAGAACTAAGCAGTTATTGGGCCGACTTGAAAACCATCATTCTGAGTCCACCCATGAAGATATCTCTGGATTGAATCCCGCCAACCCTCTCCGTTGGGGTGGAAAATTTTCCACCACCATTTTCCAAGAAGCGCTAGATTCATATCTTTCAATTGATAACGCCCAATCCCCCATATGCCTTACGCATGCAAACCTTTTCACATATAATTAGATGGTAGGCCTTCATGGACTCGTCTGCTCTTTTTCACAGGAACCTTTTACTCACCCTATCGATTCTGTTAATCACCCGCTTATGAATTTCGAAGAAGGACATATAGTATGTTGGAAGACTGGAGAACACTGATTTGATAAGTATCACCCTTCGCCCAAGGGAAATCGATTTTTTTTCCAAATCGGCAACCTTGTCTCCACCTTATCGATGATCGGCATCCAATCTGTCTTCTTCAGCTTCCCCGGTCTAAGAGGTAGATCCATGTATTTAATGAGGAATACTTCAACCTTACAATTGAATACACGAACATTCTCCAAGGTCTGTTCCTCATCCAGAGCCATGGGCACAAGGCTGCTCTTATGGTAGTTTACCCGTAGGCCTAACCATGCTTCGAAATAATACAAAACCCAATATTTTCGTCCCAACATCCATTACCAAAGATGATCATGTCATCTGCGTATTGGAGTATGGAGCATCTTAGCATGGAACATGTGTTCCTGACTGGTGAGGCCCACCCTTCCTTTCTGCAGTTTTACACCATGCTCGTCAGAATGTCCTCCATGAAGGTGAATAGAAGAGGTGAGAGGGGGTCCCCTTGTCGAAGCTCTTGCTTACACTTGAAAGTTTTTCCCGCGGTACAATTTACCACCACAGTAGTTTGACTAGTGAAGAAACAGTTCTGGATCCATGTTATCCATTTCTCACCAAAACCCCTTCTACGGATAGCTTATAGGAGACAATCCCACATCTTATCATATGCTTACTGAAATTCTAGCTTGCGAAGGAAACTTTTGGTGTTTGATACGTGACATTGATGAATCTTTTCTCTAGGATACATCTATCTTTTATGAAGTCTGTTTGTTCCTTGCCAATCAACAAGTCGATGACTTTCTCAAGTACAGCCGCTAATAACTTAGTGATAATCTTAACGGAACAGTTTAACAAGCTAATTGGACTAAAATCCTCCACTGAAAGGGCTTATCTTTTTTGGGGATCTCTGAGTAATTCATGTGTCTCATTCTCAAATTGTGGGAGTAGAATCCATTAATGTTAGTCATGAGATCATCTTTAATATCATCTCATTGATTAACAAGATTGAAAAACCATATGGCAGGCCAGAAGTCCTCACTAATGAATTCTAATATTAAATATGGATTTCCAATAATACATGTCGTTCTAGCATGACAGAAGTCCTCACTAACTGGTAGCCTAAACTCACTACGAGTGGCCTAGTAAGTTCTTGAAGTATTCCTAGAAGGTGGTCCTAATTCAAGATTCATCCTAGATGATACTACCTCCCACCTCGATAAAGTGGAGTAGGTTGGCTCTTCTGTTTGTGCTCTCCACTCGATGGAAGAATGAGGTGTTAGCATCCCCTTCCTTTAGCCAAGTAATCCTCGATCTTTGTTGCCACTTAATCTCCTCCAATTTGTAATTCCTAGCAATATTTTCTCTAAGGATGAGCAGTTTATTTCGTTCATCTTGAGCGAGGTCCCTGGTCTCCTCAATCCTTTCTAGGGAGTCAATCTCCTCTAGAATCACCTGCTTCGTCCTCCGCATGAAAGAAAAATGTTAGTTGTTCCATATTCTAAGACATGTCCGCAAACGCCTCACCTTCTCATTCCATACGACCGCAGCTTTTGTTTGTTGGCAATTCCTAGCTTTCCTAGACCATGTGATGGAATCCTCTATCTTCTAGCCATGCTTTCTCAAATTGAAATTTCCTAGGCTTTCTCATCACGTTCTCCCCAGAGCTGACAAAAATTTGAACTTAATCCGACATTGGCCTTGGGATAGAATGTACATTAAGCAAAGGGATTTTGGCTTCCCAATCTAGAGAAACTAGAACCCTATCTATTTTGGCTAAGATGGGGAGGCTTGCATGTTAGACCAAGTGTATAATCTATCCGGTACTAGGATGTCCACTAAATCCAAGTCAGAAACCACCCTTATTAAACTCTTCCCGTTCTGCATCGATTGAACATCTACCACGATGTTCAAACGCAAATCTAGTAATTTTAAAGTCCTATACAATCATCCAAGGGTCTGCCCACCGATTTTGGATTGAATGAAGCTCCGCCCAGAAGGAAGCTCTTGCATTAGCAATGTTCGGTCAATAGACAGTGGTAGAAATTTGTGTTCAATTGTCACTACGTCTTTTCATTCCAATAGAAAGAGAGAA
>CM030358.1:131444410-131446910 GCA_017893485.1 Hemerocallis citrina
GGCCATGGACCCCTTCTCATTTCCATTGTTTTCCAACAAGTGACACGTGCTACCATCTTATGGGTCCCACTCTTATGTGCATTTCACTTGTCACTATCCTACGTGGCATCATCCTATTAGGTTAGACCCCTATCTCCTTGCAGTGGGGATGACACACATGTATCTTACCCTAGTCCATATGACATTATCTATATATTATGGTCCCATGCATACATGAATATGAACGTGAATTACTTCAAACAAAAAAAAAAAAAAAAAAAAAAAACAACTTTTTCCTAACGTTCCTTTCCTATTGGAAAAGCCCCGGAGTTTGGTTCTCATATGTTGGTTCACATTTGAGGAAATTGGTGATGTTTGCACGTCACTTTCTTGCCTTACAAAGCTTAGTTAACAATATACCCCCATATTGGAGAAACATGTGAAAAAGAGGAGGGAAAATCTTGGGATGCATGTACCAAAAGATTTCATGTAGATTTTGGTGATCTTTCGAAATTATTGTTAATCATGTCTTGGCTTAAAATAGTGTAATTTGAAATCGGCTAAGGATTTGCAAAATAAAAGGGACCATGCATGCATGTGATCGACAACTCCTACAACACGAACGCAGGAATTTGATCTAATACTATAATGAAGATATTAAAGAGAGACGATTAACTACGAAACATGATATTGTGAATACGAGTTTAATAGGTCAATGTGAATTAGATAATTAATAATTAAACACCAGCCTAAATATTCCACAAGAAAGAAAGTAAGACGACTGCCACCCATGTGGTTAATTAGTTACATGCCAAAGAAGGAACAAGATTCGACAAGGTGATAATAGCGAAAACAGTAACTTAAGTTGCGAATGTTTACCGATGATTTCTACATAGTTTATATCAGATAATTGAACAACCAAATTAATTATTTTGCAACAATGTCGAAATTCTCCTTATGTCGATCGACCTAACTATAGTGGACAAAACACACAAGCCCAACAAGCAAAGGAAACATACTTGTCGAGTTCACACTGCATCTACCTTAATTAACTTCAAACAAACTCATCTGCATCTGTACAAGATTGAGTGTAGATAATGGAGGTGGCTAACAGTTTCTTAATCAAGGGTTAATAGTTTCTTAATTAATTAATAATAAACCATGTAATTAAATACACAACTGAGGAAACAGAGAGATTCAAAAATATTATTGGATTGATTATAAATGAGTACAATATCTCCTATATATAGGAGGGAACTAAATACACAGTTGATACATACTCAATATGGGACTAAAAATATATAATACAATATCTAACACCCTCTCTCAAAGACTCAAACTCACGATGGGTTTAATAGTATGAGTTTGCCCACCAAGTAACGAAATTTCTGAACAGTTTGAGATTTGGTGAATAAGCCTGTTGTCTGCTGTGAACAGGTAACAGAATGAAGTGAAATGGTCCCTGCTTCAAAAAAACACAAACATAGTGGCAATCAATCTCTATGTGCTTCGTTCGCTCATGAAAAATCGGGTTACTTGCAATGTGCAATGCACTCCGATTATCACAATGAAGAGGTGTAGCTCCTGTGAAAGTTACACCCATATCTAACAACAATCAACAAATATGAACAATTTCTCTAGTAGTGGATGTCATTGCTCTGTACTCAGCTTCGGTGGAAGAACATGCTACAACGGCTTATTTCTTGCTTTTACATGAGATCAGCGAATTACCAAGGAGTAGACAGAAATCTGTTGTAGACCGTGTGGTGGTAGGATCACCTACCTAATCTGAATCAGAATATGCGTTGAGCTCTAGTTTGAATGTAGAAGGCATAAAAAATGAGCGAGTGATAGTGCCTCGAAGATATCTGAGGATCCGAAGAAGAGCACCATATTGAACTGATGGAGGCACGAAAACGAACCGACTAACAATACTGACTGTATGAGCAATATCGGGTCTGGTCATACATAAGTAGACAAGCTGTCCAACAATCTGCCTATAACTAGTGGGGTCAGGAAGGAGCTCACCATCTGTGGGATGAAATTTCACATGAAGCTCTAAGGGAGTATCAGCCGATCGATTGTCAGAGAGACAAGCAGCGAAGATAATATCTGATGTGTATTTCTGTTGAGAAATAAGGATTCCCCGAGACTCATGGGCAATCTCTAGACCCAGAAAGTAGTGTAATCTACCAAGATCTTTCATATAGAACTGCTGGTGAAGATACTTCTTGGTAGATACAATGCCTGCAGAATCATCCCCAGTAATAATCATATCATCAATATATAATAATAGAAGGACCTTTCCCTGCGGTGATGAACGCACAAACATAGAGTGATCCTGTGAACTCTGACTGAAACCAGCCTAACTAATGACACTGCAAAAACACTTAAACCCAGCTCGAGGGGCCTGTTTCAGACCATAAATAGCTTGATGTAGACGGAAAACATGAAGATGAGGAGTGCTAAGGCTAGGGGGATGGTGTATGTAAACAACCTCAGATAAGGTATCATGAAGAAA